>JALIGW010000015.1:7921174-8451174 GCA_023053685.1 Diadophis punctatus similis
CAATACAACATTTATCATATTGCACAGAAAAGCAAGACACCTCTAAGGCATTTCATAGATAAATCAAGAGGACTCCATAATTCATGTTCACCTATGTTGAAAAACATTCCATAGTTAATCAATGTTCTTTAGTCACCGTAGATAGACAAATGGGTAACTTCTGTATCAGCCAAGAATCTCACACTCTTTGTTCAAATTAACCCAGACAGTAGCCCCATTTGGAAGCTTCACTAGATAACATTATTATTAAATTAATGAAAACCTCATGACATAATTAGAGCTTAGATGTATTCAATTAATATTAAAGTCAAACTATGAAAAAGCTGATTTTTCAGGACTGTGCATTAGTTGGAAGCTGTTATTTGTCCCACATCCTTTTTAAATAATACAAATCCTATTTTCATCATGCTTAAAGTGCATTTTATCAAATGAAAATCAGGTTTTCTTTAAAGTCTTTGTAACGGTTTTCACAGCCTACAAAACTCTAATCACACAATCAGGAGAATGTAGGAATACTCAAAGTTTGTAGGAGTTTTGGGCCACACATTGTGACTCCACATTGTATATTTCTTCAATTCTTGATCTTGTCATGCTGATCTGTTAAGCCTTAAAATACCAGTTGCTTTCATTGCGGCACTTAATTTTGTGTAATGAGATATCATGTACATGATTAAAGTCCTGAAGGGTATGACCGTGAATTTTAGAATGCACAGTGACATTTGTTACATGACTGATTTTTTTTTTGTGTTCTCTTAAATGCTCTAAGGGGAGGCACAATTATTTTTCAAAGTTATTTCTTCAGATTTATATTCTTTAAATTATCATTTTGAATCTCTACATTCCCCACTCCAGGAGACCTCGGAAGATGAAAAAGAAAATTATACAATTTGATATAGCTGAATTAATTCAGAAATTGCCGTAATGCAAAGCAACTTCAGAAGAAATTTGTGATTCTGTTCTGTTCTCTGCAGGCAAGGCTCTTGGGACTGATCTTAGAACTTTCATTAACTTTACTTTCTTTAGCTTTTAAAAAGTGAATAATTACCATTTTTGTTTGCATCAACAGAGTGAGGCACAGTACACTGCTGAATAACAAAGCAGACAGGCATTGTTGTGGTTTTAAAATCCCTTACTTTTCTCTATCAAGTCTTGGATTGTCTTGTTAACCATTCTAAAGCATGTATGTATGTATGTATGTATGTATGTATGTATGTATGTATGTAACTATTTTGCAGATTTTTCCAAAAAAAAATCCCAGGTGTTTGGAATGGACAATCTTCTCCACCTATGGTCCCTGGAATGAAGTACCTGGCTGCCACAAAGAAGAAATCCTGCACAAATTCTGCACAAAGAAATCCTGCACCTGTCAACAGTGGTGTCCCTCAAGAGAGTGTTCTAGAACCAACACTCTTCATACTTTACATAATCGACCTTTGTGATCATATTATAAGCAACTGCGTTCTCTTCGCCGACGATGTTAAACTATTTAACACCATAGACAATGCTACTACCCTTCAAAAAGACCTTGACTATGTATCAGAATGGTGAAACAATTGGCAACTTCAAATCTCAACCAACAAATGCTCTGTCTTACACATTGGCAAAAAGAATCAGAACACAAAATACAAGCTTGGAGGACACGACCTTGTAGACGACCCTCACTCTGTCAAGGACCTTGGAGTACTCATATCTAATAATCTAAGTGCATGGGGTGGGTTCCTCCTGGTTCAGACCGGTTCGCCTGAACTGGTAGTGACCCACTGGTGATGTCATGATGATGTCACTGAACCAGATCGGTCAATGCCGGTCCATGGGCGCTGCCATCTTTTTTTTGAATTTTTTTCGATTTAAAAAAATACATAATTTTTTTAAAAAAAATTTCCTTCTGAGCATGCACAGAAACCAAGTTTCAGCACTGTGCATGCAGTCGCCATCTTTTTTTCGGCTTTGTTGTTTTTTTTCAGATTTTTCATTACTGTGCATGTGTGCGCCCATGAGGCGCGCCCACACAGCGTGGGAGGGAGCAAACTGGCAGCGAGGTAAGTTGGAACCCACCCCTGTCTAAGTGCCAAAGCCCACTGTAACAACATTGGCACTAAGGCACTAAGAGTAGTCAATCTAATCTTGCGTAGCTTCTTCTCTGGCAATATTACACTGCTAACCAGAGCATTCAAAACATTCGCTAGACCAATTCTTGAATACAACTGTCTGGAACCCGCATTGCATATTGGACATTAATACAATTGAGAGATTCCAGAAATATTTCACGAGAAGAGTCCTCCACTCCTCTGTTCGCAACAGAATACCTTATTCCACCAGACTTGAAATCTTGGGCTTAGACAACTTAGAACTACGTCGCCTTCGATCTGATCTAAATGCAGTTTATAAAATTATCTGCCACAATGTCCTACCTGTCAATTACTACTTCAGCTTCAACCACAACAATACACTAGCACACAATAGATTCAAACTTAAGGTAAACCGCTCCAAACTCGATTGCAGAAAATACGACTTCAGCAACAGAGTGATCAATGCCTGGAATGCACTTCCTGACTCTGCGGTTTCTTCCCCAAACCCCCAAAACTTTAACCTTAGACTGTCTACTGTTGACCTCACCCCATTCCTAAGAGGTCTGTAAGGGGTGTGCCTGGCTTGCAAGCAGAGTGGCATGATAAGTGTATGGGTCTTTATACCCATTTTCCCTTTGACGTTTGTGTGGTTTGATGAGATTTTTTGTGTACCTTTAGTTAAGGTGATTGCTCTGAATTCTGTCTTCCTGCCTTAATGGGTTAATCCTGTTCCTGGGGCTTTCCTATCCTGGGAGGTTAATTCTGCCAGGAAAGAGGAAAAGAAAAGTTCCAGGTGAGTTATTTTTAGCCTGATTCCCCTTATCTTAATGGCTCTACTCAAGTGTTCCTTTCAGCTGGTGTTTTTGCCTGGGATTTTCTTAAATGGGGAAGGGCTGGTTTGAGTCTCTTGGCACTGTTTTCTGAGGTTTCTGGTGCTTTGAGGTTTCTGGCACTGTCCTTTTGGGGTATATTTCCCGCAGGACCATGCTAGATTTCACATGTAAAAATACCTGAAATTACAATACATTCATATATGAACACATAGGTAGTCCTTGACTGACAACAGTTCATTTAGTGACCATTCAAAGTTACAACAGCACTGAAAAAAAAGTGATTTATAACGTTTTTCATACTTATCACATTGCAGCCTTCCCATGTCACATGATCAAAATTCAGATGCTTGGCTACTAGTTCATATTTATGACGGTTATTTGTGACCATCTGACAAAGGGGATGCTGGATTCACTTAGCAACCTTGTTACTAACTTACCAACTGTAGTGATTCACTTAACAACTGTGGCAAGAAAAATTTATTTATTTATTTATTTATTTATTTATTTATTTATTGGTGTTTCTTATATGCCGCCCAACTCCCGGAGGACTCCGGGCGGCTTACAACAGAAAAATGGGGGCAGAATTCACTTAAAACATGTCTCACAAAATAACAGAAAATTTGGGCTCAGTTGTGGTCATAAATCGAGGATTACCTGAACTGGCTGACTGTGTATCTCTCACTGAATGTAGTTTGTTTGAGTTTGCTTTTATTATCATGACATGTATACCCACCTCGCTGAATTTATAATGATTAAACAGACTCGGATTTAATTATATATGAACCCAATCAGAAAATAAAGTAATTAACTAAGGCCTTGTCATATTTAAGTACATGGACTCATTTTGGTTATTATTTTATATTTCTGATAGCTTAAATTCTTTAAGAATATTCTCTTAACTGCCATATATCTAAAATGCTTGAAATGATAATTGCTATAATATTTATTATACTCATATACAAATTTAATTGCTAAACCTTTATATCCAGAGTTCAAAATTCCTCTAATTAGGTTTCAACCTTCTCTTTTATTATTCTACAATTATTAACACACACAAAAAAAGTACTTTATATAATTGGAGAGAAAGAATATGGAATTCACTAAATAACATTATCCAGGATTCTATCAATATAGAACAGTGTTGGTGAACCTTTTTGGCACCGAGTGCCGAAACGGGAGCAAGTGCTCGTGAGCTCTGGAAACCGGAAGAGTAGCTCCCCGGCGTGCATGTGCACACCAGGAAGCGGAGCTTCTTGTTTCCAGCACACATGCACATGCGAAGACCAGCATGTGCGTGCTGAAACCTGGAAGAGCAACGGTTAATGGCTGGCGTTCCTGGAGAGATGGCCCTGCGTGCCATAGGTTCGCCATCACGGACATAGAATATTATTTTCAGATAAATTACCAGAAAATACATCTCAGTACTATTGATTTAGCTGTGATTCAACTTATTACATGATGCGGCTATTGTTATTATTTATAACGTAACTGTTATAGATGATGTTATTTATATTATTAAGGTTGGGATACTCTTTCATTTATTTTTTTTTAGTTTTGAATCACCCAAAAATAATAATAGGAGCTGTGGTGGCACAGTGATTAGAAGCGTTCTGCTTGTGCAGAGGGCAAAAGAACGCAAATGGCGGTGTCCAGGCGAGCGGGGGAAGCCCCGCCCCGCGAATGCCACCAGCTTCTTCGGCTCTGCAGCGACCAACAGGTAAGAGCGTACCAGGAGGAACCCACCTCTGGTTAGAAGGCAGTATTGCAGGCTTACTCTGCTCACTGCCAGGTTTTCAAGCTTGAGTCAGCCTTCCATATGTCTGAGGTCAATAAAACGAGGACCCAGATTGCTAGGGGCAATATGCAGACTTTGTAAACTGTTCAGACAAAACTATAAAGCAGTGGGGAGTGGTATATGAATCTAAGTTCTATTGGTATAATGATTTTATATATATTTTTATCAGAATTTGTTGCAAAATCAAAACCAGAAGTACACACAGATGACTGATCCAGCTTGATTCATTAACTTGTTTATAAACATAGTAATATATATACAATACCACAAGTAGATTATTTTTTCAAGTAAACATAAGCAGGAGAGGTAGTTTCATTTCAGCAGAGCAGACAAGCACAGAGTGGGCTGGAGAGTACAGAGTGGACAGAGAGCAGAGAGTGGACTGAGCCACACCCAGCCTTAAGCTTAAGTTTTCAGTTTCGATTCTCTGCACAGACTCAGATGTGGTTAGCTCCCATTGGCTGACTTAGTTGCTATGCCTATTCATTGGCTAACATCCTTAACATGGCTCTCCCAGTTCATGAATATCTTAACAATTTTACCATTTTTATTGGACTGATTATATATCAATTAATGGTTTGAGGCAATAATTTTTTAAAAAGATATTTATTTATTTATTTATTTATTTATTTTGGAATTCTTATATGCCGCCCAACTCCCTAAGGACTCAGGGCGGCGTACAACAGTGAGAAAATACAAGAATAACCAAAATCTAAAAAGTTAATTAAAAACAAATATAAAAATTAAAACACGATATAAAAATCATCACCAACCATTCAACATCATACATACTTGGGGGGTGAGCTCGAGTGAATTAAGCTCTACCCCCCGCCTGCAGGAAAAGCCATGTCTTAACAGCTTTCCGGAAGGCCAGCAGAGTGGGGATAGTTCGGGTCTCTGGTGGAAGTTGGTTCCAGAGCACGGGGCCAGCCACAGAGAAGGCTCTCCCCCTTGGGCCCGCCAGCCGGCATTGCTTGGCCGACGGGACCTGGAGGAGGCCAACTCTGTGGGCCCTAACCGGTCGAAGGGAAGTATGAGGCAGAATGCGGTCCCGTAGATAACCTGGTCCCAAGCCATGAAGGGCTTTAAAGATGGTGATCAACACCTTGAATTGGACCCGGAGACCGATGGGCAACCAATGCAGCTGGCGGAGTATCGATGTCACGTGGGTGTACCTTGGCACACCCACCACAGCATGCGCAGCCGCATTTTGCACCAGCTGAAGTCTCCGGATACTCTTCAAGGGTAGCCCCATGTAGAGCGCATTGCAGTAGTCCATTATTTGTTGCTTTATCCCAGACAATAAAAGATATATGAGCCACGGTGGCACAGTGGTTAGAATGCAGTACTGCAGGCTATGTCTGCTGACTGCTAGCTGCCTGCAATTTGGCAGTTCGAATCTCACCTGGCTCAAGGTTGACTCAGCCTTCCATCCTTCCGAGATCGGTAAAATGAGGACCCAAATTGTTGGGGGAAATATGCTGACTCTGTAAACTGCTTAGAGTTTTAAAGCACTGTAAAGTGGTATATAAGTGCTATTGCTATTGCTATCTTAATAGCATCATCTTATACATGCTTAGTCAGAAGTTGTCACATTAATCTCAGTTGGGATACTCAGACAGAAAAAATGTCAAACTTCCTTAGCAAATCAATAATCAATCACACTATTTTAATAACTCCCAGGGAAGATATTGTTCATTTCCAATTAAAAAGGAAAGGTTGACCTAACCACCATCCCATTTTCATGTTTTCCAAGTGTCTATGACAAGGCAAGCAGACAAATGATGAATAGTGGAACTCAATGGTTTCATAAACAATGTGGTTAAATAATTATTTAAGTGTCTTGTGCCTCTCTCTTCATGAGAAATCTTTCAAGTGTTTTATAAGCCTTTAGCTTTAAACTTGCAAAAAATTCTGTATGTGATTTTATCCCTTTCTTAAATGCAGAAGCACTCTGCTTGAATGAATGAATATGTGAATGAAGAAGAGAAAGAATCAATGAAAAATGTCTGTTTTGAACTAAAGGCAGCACTCTCTGAACAAAATCACCACATATGCGTTTGAAAAGTTTTTTTAAAAAAATATCTGGATGCATGATAACCATATTTCCCTTCTCTTTCTTTGCTGTCTATTTCATATTAGTTTATGTTATCTTTTTTATGTTGTCTTTAAGACTTTTAATACAATTTATTTGAGAAAAGGAACAGTTCACAGAAACAATCAATAAAATGAAGTATAGTAATCACCAAGAGAAAGTCTAAAACTCCCAGATATTGAGTTAAAATGTTAAAGGGTTCTCTCTCTTTTTCTTTTTTTGCAAATGGGGAACTTTTATAATACAATTTGTGTGTAGGTATATGTGTGCAATAATAAAATCATATATCACTCAAAGAAAAGGAAATACTTTTATAAGGCTAATTTTGTTTTTCCTTTTACCCATTCCTTTTTCTTATTCAGTAGAGGAAATAGTTATGGAAAACAATTGAGATGTATTCAGTTTTTTAAAAAAACATTTAAAAACAAGACCAAAACATTTTTAACATTCAACATTTGAGCTCTGTCTGAAATGATTACTAAATAATGGGTTGTGTTGAACCCTTAACTTGAACGTATATACTTCATCCTTTACTGTTGTCACTTAGTAATTCTGTCATTTTGAATAATCCTGATAGGAAAACCAGCTCTGCCACAAGTTGCTAATGATCCACCATTCCATTCTGCTGACAACGAACTGTTGCAGAAAGTAATTTCTCTCACTGTGTCAATAAAAATGCCATGTCATGTAGCCATTAATGGATGTGGCAAGAAAAGCAGTTAATTAGTTGGCTCCCAAAATAAATACTGTCAGCTCTAATTTCCCAGCTAATAACAACACTTGGTCCTCCATGATGAACCAGTCAACAAAAACTGCACATCAGTTCATCCCTTACATGGATAAGGGAAGAAGGGAGAGGAAGAGGACTAGAGAGACAGATTGGTGTTACTTGTTCTGTTATAGACTGCTTTTAATGTACTGCAATGTTCCAGATAGACCAGAGGTCTTCAAACTTGGCAGCTTTAAGACTTGTGGACTTCAACTCCCAGAATTCTCCAGCCAGCATAGCTGGCTGGAGAATTCTGGGAGTTGAAGTCCACAAGTCTTAAAGTTGCCAAGTTTGGGGACCCCTGAGACAGACAGACAGAACTTTATTTTGGTCACACTCAGAAAAGTGAACAACACAAAAACTCTCCCCAAACAACAAGAACTATTAGCAACCATATGTGAGCGAAGCTTGCACTGAGTGTAACATGCTACTTTTAGAGAAGTAAATTTACCTTGATTGTTTAGCAGATAGTGCTGATGAAAATTATTAGAGTGCCCCGAAAATTTAAATAAAAAAGGAGTGATCAAAAAGAGGAAAATATTCATGTCGAACTGGCAATACAAAAGAACACGGATTGTGGTTTCTATGGCTTCCCTATCACAGGGACAGTGTTGGGTTTCCTATGGGTTTTGCTATATTTCTCTTCCAGAGAGAGCTAGGGAGAGAACATTGAATCAAGCTAAGGTTAAAGCTCTCCTAAATTTTGGAGCTATGATATGATATAAATCTTTGCATATTTTCATGGAATGTGGTTGCAAAGATTAGGAGGCCTTTGGCAAGAACAGTACATGAGAAATTAATGTTGAGAGGAGACAGCCGATTCGGAAATATTACCTTGCGTTTGGACTTTCGTGCATACTTATATAGCAATAGCAATAGCACCTAGACTTATATACCGCTTCATAGTGTTTTACAGCCCTCTCTAAGTGGTTTACAGAGTTCAGCATATTGCCCCCAACAATCTGGGTCCTCATTTTACCGACCTCAGAAGAATGGAAGGCTGAGTCAACCTTGAGCCTGGTGAGATTTGAACAGCTGAACTGCTGAACTAGCAGGCAGCTGGAGTAGCCTGCAGTAGCTGCATTTAACCACTGCACCCCCTCTGCTCAGTGGTTCATATACCCATCATGATCACCTCTTTTGATTATGAGCAATATTGTGCATACCACTAAATGGACTATGAAACAGAAAGGCTAAGAAACAAAAGACATGAAATAAGGAGACATAGCTAAATCTACATTAAAGCACTATTCACTGCAATTTTTTTGCTTCTGTGTTAGGTACCACTTCATAATTGACTTTTCTTCAGGCTACCCCTGAAGAGTGTTCGGAGACTGCAGCTGGTCCAGAATGCAGCTGCGCGAGCTGTTGTGGGTGCGCCTAGATACACCCACATTACATTGATTCTTCGTGAGCTGCACTGGCTTCCCATCAGTCTCCGGACACAATTCAAGGTGTTGGTCATTACCTTTAAAGCCCTACATGGCTCAGGGCCAGACTATCTTCGAGACCGCCTTCTACCACATACCTCCCAGCAACCGGTCAGATCCCACAGGGTTGGTCTGCTTCGGGTCCCGTCAGCTAAACAATGCCTGTTGGCGGGCCCGCGGGCGAGAGCCTTTTCTGTGGCTGCCCCGGCTCTCTGGAATCAGTTACCTCCTGAGATCCGCACTACCCCCACCTTATTGGCCTTCCGGAAAGCCATAAAGACCTGGCTCTTCCGACAGGCCTGGGGCCACTGACCCTTTGGGGATGACTAGAGAGGTCGGGCCATGAATGTTTGGATGGCTGACACTGTTTTTAAATTGTAATGTGTTTTTTAAATTGCTTTTAGATGTATTTGCATTGATTTGATGTTTGTTCTTCTCTTGTGAGCCGCCCAGAGTCCCTAGGGAGTTGGGCAGCATAGAAATGGAATGAATGAATGAATGAATGAATGAATGAATGAATGAATGAATGAATGAATGAATGAATGAATGAATGAATGAACAAACAAACAAAGAAACAAACAAATAAATAAATAAGCAAATTCCAGAGTTTTACAGTATCTCATCAAGCCTGTGCAAAAGTACAGATTTGTCCATCTTCCTGTTCTACCCAACATACATGCTTTCATGATTGCTTCGCAGTTGAACCCTTACTGGACTTTCAAATTAAAGGACCTATTCTTTTACCATTTTTTTTCTTTTTATGACCCTGTAATCTCTTGATTCAGGTTGGGGTCAGGGCAACTGAATGAATGAATGAAGCTGAACGTTTACCGGCCGTATGCTCTTCCTGATGCCTATGTGGAGTTCACAGCAGATATTTTCTCTTTGCACCCAGATAAAGAATCATCTGTCACTTCCTAGGATTGAACTCTCAACTTTCCGAGAGGGAAGTCCTTTAATTTGAAAGTCCAGTAAGGGTTCAATTGCGAAGCAATCATGAAAGCATGTATGTTGGATAGAACAGGAAGATGGACACATCTGTACTTTTGCACAGGCTTGATGAGATACTGTAAAACTGTGGAGTTTAAAGAAGAAAAGTCAATTATGAAGTGGTACCTAACACAGAAGCAAAAAAAAAATGCAGTGAGAGGGTCTTCACCTCTGGGCCACTGGGTCATTTTCTACCATAGAAAATATATCCACTATATTGATTATCCCTGTAAAGCAGAAGTACATAACCTGATGTACATAACCTTCTGACTGCACTGGAATCAGTTTGAAGATTTGATCAAAGCATTAATATCTGCACATTTCCTTCAGAATATGTAAGTGCTCATAAGTATCTAACTCAGGGGTCAGCAACCTTAAACACTCAAAGAGCCACAAAGGTCCTAGCCGGAAGCCCCCCATTCAATTCTGAAGCCAACCGGAAGTCCGGTTGCCCCACCGTAGAGTCTCCTCCTAGCGTGGCATCTTTTTTCTTCTACCTGTCCTAACCGAAAGCCCTATCAATTGTGGAACCGACTGGCAACAGGGAGCCGCAGCAGAGGGATGAAAGAGCCACATGCGGCTCCAGAGCCGCAGGTTGCTGATCCTGGGTCTAACTGGTAGAGACAAACTTTTTTTGAGTAGCTGGATTCACCCGATGTATTTAACTTACTGAGTTTGCACACTGAATCATACTGTAAGCAGATGGACTGTACCGTAGCCAAAGTTAAATTTAACCAAGATTATCATTTTTCACAAATACAGCTGCTTGGTCATTAACTAACTGGGCTAAGCAAATCACTAAAATCAATCAGTGGAGCAAATTGGTGTTAACTCATCTTGTTCTGCAAATGCTCCCACTTCTTTAAGTCAGAGATCTACACCCCCTGGGAAAATTTAGCCTCAGCCACGTAAACTTAAAAGTAGCTTTCAGTGACTCACAATCTTTTCAGTGCAATGTACTTCACAAGGTTTATCTTGACAAAACTTTTTCCATTGAAATGCAATTAATGTAATTAAATAGAATTAATACGATTGCTCACCGTATATCCAATTACACTTCCTTCCTATCAGACTAAAATTTGGCAGCAACTTCCGAAGAATCCACAAGAGGGGAGGGGTGTTGGTGAAACAAAATGCTCAGCTTTTAAACAGGTACCCGCATATTAAAATGATATAAAGTATAAATATAAAGCATAGTTTATAAATATAAAAATATAAAGCCCTAGGTTGTTATCAACAGAGGGATAGTTTCAAGATCACATGAAGTGATAGTACCACTTTATACTGGTGGGACCACAAATAAAAAAAAGATGTTGAGACCCTAAACAGACTGTAGAGAACAACAACCAAA
Source organism: Diadophis punctatus similis (assembly GCA_023053685.1). Taxonomy (NCBI): domain Eukaryota; kingdom Metazoa; phylum Chordata; class Lepidosauria; order Squamata; family Dipsadidae; genus Diadophis; species Diadophis punctatus. Next base: position 7,932,507 of record JALIGW010000015.1, read on the forward strand.
AATGATAAGGGGTCTGGAGGCTAAAACGTATGATGAACGATTGAGGGAACTAGGTATGTCTAGTTAACATAGAGAAGGACTAGTGGTGAAAGAATGGTAGTTTTCTGGTACTTGAAGAACAACCACAAAGAAGAAGCAGTTGACTTATTCTCCAAAGCACCTGAGGGCAGGACAAGAAGCTTGTTAAAGAGTAGAAATAAGGAGAAATAAGAACAATTAATCAGTGGAACCGCTTGCCTCCAAAAGTTGTGGGTTCTCCATCACTGGAGAATATACAGATTGGTCTGCCAAAGGTTTTGTATGCCCTGGTTAGCAGTACAGTGTTACCGGAGAAAAAGCTTCACAAAATTAGTTCTAGATTTCTGAGCTCTTCTACCTTGAGGAAATACTTGTTCTTTTGGTAACATAACCTGCAGAATACTTTGAACAGGGAATAAAGACGTGGCTTGTGCCAAATTGGCCAAACTCGAGCTGCTTAGTTGCCAGACCTTTGATTTAAGATCTGGCCCTAAAGACTGCTTGCAAAGCTGTTATTTGCCCATGTCATTTCCTCACTGTTCTAGCTATAAAATGAATCCATATACCATCTCAGGGTTAGGGACATGCTGTTGTTTCCTTCCTACGAGAAATATTTTACGGCACAAATCTATCAGTCAAATGTTAATTCAGGGGGTCCGTGCATTAATACCAACAAACCAGCCAAATCAGAACAGGCAATGTGTGAGTTTCTCAAAGACCTTTTAGTGTGAAGGCTTTGTGTGCCACATGAATGATTTATGAAGAAGACTAAAAGGTGACTTGCACTGATACACATCAGCATGTGAAAGGAATTCCAATGAGGGTTTTTCTGGGAGCTCTTGCTCTTACCAGAGCATTTTCCATTCTTCATCAGGAGCAAGGCATCATTGTCATTTCAAATTTGTGCTTGAATGGGGAGGGAATGGGGGGGAGGAAAGATTCAGGAGCATTTAACATGAGAGATAAGCATCCTTTCCCCCCAAATTGAATCTTTCTCCAGTTCTCATTTTTCTAATATATTTCATCCCATTCTTTGCAGAGAGGTGCGTAGGTATTTGGGGCAGTGGTGGGTTCCTACCGGTGCGTAGCTCCAGTAGGGAGCGGCTGATTGCGCAATTTGCGTGCGACCGCTCCGGTCCCGTCTTCACCGGTCCATCGCGCGCGTTGCCATCTTTTTTTGAGAATGTTTGGGCTTTTTTTGCTTCTGCGCATGCATGGAAGCAAAATTGCGCTGAAATCTCTCTCTCGCGCGCGCGTCCCCTCGTGAGATTTCGGCGCGATTTTGCTTCCATGCATGTGCAGAAGCAAAATCGCACGAGAGGGCACGTGTGCATAGTGCGCATATAGCGTTCACGCCCCCCCAAAAAAACATGGATATGCACGCACAGCACACCAGTATTGGTAAGTGAGCAACCTGCCCCTGATTTGGGGGTATGTTTTTTTTAAAGGGCCTACTCCATATGGATTTTCTTATGTTCTACTTTTCAAGGAGGGCGTGTAAATTTTTCTATAATAAAGTATTTTCTACCCCCACAACAGACTTTGAGACAACACTACCAGACTCCATTGCAAGAACCGGCGTTCCATAGCTGAGGAGTTCTCCCATGCCCCATAAGCAGTGAAAGACGGAGAATGTGCTCAAATTAAAGAGTCTGAAAATTTTTCAGAACCTGGTTGCTATTATAAAAAGAAAAAAAGAAAAAGTTGCAGTCACATGCTATCTCCACAACTCACAGCTCTCACACATCTGAGCTATTTGGACATGTCCTTGCTCAAAAGCGTTAAAGATTTCGATATTCTTGATCAAATAAAACTGGGCAGTTATATGAGACAAGCCATTTCTTTTAAAGAGGGGGCCACCAGTGATTTACGGCACCCAATGAGGGTGATATGATCACATAGTATTGCATCAGACAGATGTTGCAACTGTCCCCCCCCCCCCCATCTGTATGGGAATTCTCCCTATATGTGAATGAATATAGGCTGCAGGAGAGGCCCTTTTAGATTGATGTTAAAATCTAATCACCAACTGATTTACCACTCATTAGTGGTCAAACAATTCTATTGCTAAACATTTTCTTATCTTACTAAATTCTAGCTCCTTGATGTTACAGTCATGCAGACAGGAAAGCCTCATTTGTGTTTAGGTGATTTATTAGCATTCATTAATAAAGATACATGGATTAGCCTAGTTTGGAAAAAATTGTCCAGATTGGCTTACCTTTTCAGACATTAATGGAAGTGTTTGGGCTAGATTTCAGTGTAGGTTAAAGAACCCAGAATAAATGACAGGGGGCATGCCTTAGTAAGCTGTCATCATAAAAGGCACACAACACTTTAAAAAAAGAAAAAAAAAACTAGCAACCATAAATAATTTCAACAATCCCATCAAGGCTTGGTTTATGTTCACTCTGAGATCAAAAGGCTTGACATTTAAAACTTTTTTTCTGAACTGAATCTTTCTATGCCTAGCATCTTTTAGACATCCTGTATTAAAGAGGAACTCCTTACTTACATGTGGATAAAATTAATACTGACAAAAGCCAAAGACATCTATCTTCTTTGCTGTTTCCTTCCAACTTCAGAACACAGAATATTTTTCCCTCTATTTTTTTTCTCAACCAACCAATCAATCACTCTTTAAAGTAGATCAATCAAGGACTTATCGATTGATCCCTGTTACCCAATCAGAGGCAGAGGTTGCCTTGAGTATTTTCAACCTTGCATGTACGAAGAACATGCATCTTGTTTCTAGGAGATAACTTTAGGACCCTGTTATGAAGTTATCGAGTTTAGTGAAAGCAATAGAGAGAGGAGGCAGTCAGTAGGAAACCTTGCTTTGCTACCTTGAGTTGATAAAAAGCCTGAAGAGTCTTGATTAAAATATGGTTTGATTACAGAACAGAAGAGGAAAGGAGATTTGATGAAAACTCTTTTGCCTGACATAATGAAAAAAGAGCTTGGCAAAAGTGCAGGGCCAATGGATTACATTGTGATGGCTGGCAGATAAAATATGTCATTGATAAAAATGAATACGCCTTCACCGGCATACTGCTGAGCTTTACATTGTCACAACAAATTCAGTAGTCATAAAGAAAATATTACTTTCTGAGGTTTTGCTTTCCACCTTTGGCTGATTTCTCAATTGCTCATTTTTAAAAAAGTTTGGAAGTCTTTCATGCAAGCCCACATGCATACTAATTTTTTTTAATCTGAAAAAAAAATACACATACACAGGGGTGGGCTGCTGGGGGTTCGCAGGGGTTCGTGAGAACCTCTAGCTAAGATTCTGTGCAGTTTGGAGAACCCCCAAATCACACTCCTGGCTGGCTCCGCCCACCAACCCTCGCTCCTCCCAGGAGTCCCCACATGGCCCTTTTGGATGCAGGTAAGTGCAGGGCACTTGGACCTACCGGAAGTTTCCAGCCTCCAGAGGTCCTCCAGAGCCTAGGGAGGCCGTTTTTGCCCTCCCAGAGGCTCAAGGAAAGCCTCCGGAACCCCGGGAGGGCAAAAACGTCCCCCCCACCGTGATGCAGGAGGCCAACTAGGCCATGCCCACCATGGCCACACCCATCCAGCAACTGGGCAGAGAACCCCTTGCTAAAAATTTTGAAGCCCACACCTGCACACCTGCATATACCAGTTGGTTCAATTCAGTTTGTTGAAGATTTTTTTCCCTGTAAAATTATTTTTCAAAAATAAGAAAAGTCTTTATAGGTAAAGTTCCTGTATATATATATTTTTAGTGAAAGTTGATCAACAGATAGCCGTGTGTGTGTGTGTGTGTGTGTGTGTGTGTGTGTGTGTGAATAGTTTGTTTTTCCTTGTGTTAGCATTTCTCCAGTAGTTTACTGTATCCCTGCATTCCACACTTCTATTCAATCCAACAGGAAGACATCAGAAAGGAACGGTGTAAACAAAGTCCTTCCCATGAGAAATTATCACCAATTCCTCTTTCTTTGGGAGAAATTCAAGGAAGCTTTCACCCAGGTTTTTCTTTGTATCCAGCATTAATGTATACAAATAAGGCAGCACATAATTTGAAATATATCATCTTGCAATATGAAGCATAAAATCAGAAACTGTTGGAAGAAGGGATCTTGAGATCATCAAACTTGTGATTTCCATCAAAAAGAGGAGGCAACTTCTGGGTTAACCATTTGAAATGGGTGCTACAAAATTAGATGATCAATTGGTTATAAGAACTGCCAATTGGAATAGCTGGGACTTTTCAAACTCTAGTAGAGAATTATTATCTAGTAGAGGGGGACGTGGTGGCTCAGTGGCTAAGACGCTGAGCTTGTCGATCGAAAGGTCGGCAGTTCAGCGATTCGAATCCCTAGTGCCGTGTAATGGGGTGAGCTTCAGTTCCTTGTCCCAGCTTCTGCCAACCTAGCAGTTTGAAAGCACGTAAAAAATGCAAGTAGAAAAATAGGGACCACTTTGGTGGGAAGATAACAGCGCTCCGTGTGCCTTAGGCGTTTAGTCATGCCGGCCACATGGCCACGGAGACGTCTTCGGACAGCACTGGCTCTTCGGCTTTGAAACAGAGATGAGCATCGCCCCCTAGAGTCGGGAATGACTAGCACATATGTGCGAGGGGAACCTTTACCTTTACCTTTAGCCTTGTATCTTGGTAGAAGCATGCTCCTTTTGAAAACACTCTCCAGTGAATAGGAGAATTAAGCTCATACTAAAACCATATGTTGATACAATAAACTTAAACTATAAATCAAAGCATATAGACAGATCCATATTAATTTGCTATGTTATTAATTAACAGCATTCTCTGATCCATAGAAACCTCCTCTCTCCTCATTAGCTTGAAGCAATTATCACTAAATTGCAAGGAAATTATATTTTTAATAAAGTGGTACAGCAGAGAGAAGAACATTAATTTACACTTCTTTTCTATGAGTTCTTGCTTTGGAATGAGCAGGCATGAAAGCCAGTAACAAAAAGGATTCCACATAGTTCAACAATAAAAGAGCAATCTGAATTGCTCGGAGATTAAAAAAAGAGAAAAATCTATGTAGGGTACTGTCCTTAATAATATTCATAGGGAAAAAATTACTTACTGATCAGTAGACTTTGAAGAGTTCAGATCTGCTGTTCATATCACAAGACAACCCTAAATGATAAAAATACAATAATTAAGTGCACTGACATTATCATCATCACCACCATCATATGTCAATATTTCTCTAAAAACTACCATTTTTTTAAAAAAAAATATCCAGACTTATATTTCTATCATTTCAAGCTAGGTTGCTCATCCAAATACTTCTGAAGTGGAGTCATTGCTCCTCAACCACAACTTAAAGCAAAGAAATATATATTTCCAGTATCTATTTTAATGACTTCTTTTTGTTTCTCTTCTTGGTTCTTGAAGGAAGCCTTAAAGCTCAAGTACATATAAGAAGCTGTTAATGAAAGAGTTAAGTTCAGAAATTGATGATAATGATGATGATGATGATGATGATGATGATGATGATGATGATGATGATGATATTGTTGTTGATGATGATATTGTTGTTCACTCTTTTTCTGACTCCTCTGATAAGATCTGTCCAGTACGGTTGAACCTCTGGCATACTTCTCATTTTCCCCACAAGCCCCATAACCATGTCAAGATAGTGCAGTGTTTCCCAACCTTGGCAACTTGAAGATATCTGGACTTCAACTCCCAGAATTCCCCAGCCAGCGAATGCTGGCTGGGGAATTCTGGGAGTTGAAGTCCAGATATCTTCAAGTTGCCAAGGTTGGGAAACACTGAGATAGTGCCTCATTGGGGGATTTTTTTAAGGGTTGGTTGCATAGTCAGGCAGATGTTTAGACTGAGTTTGACATTTTTATCCACCTACGGAGTCCTTCCCAAGGAACCTGGGATGTTGTTGTTTGATGGTATTGAAGGTATCGTCACAGGATATAAACTATTCCCAGTAAAGTTGCCTTTCGCAATTGATTGATGGTGATTTTGTCAATGCCAATAGTGTTCTAGTGGTGCTCTACTGGTGTTTGGGGATTGCACCAAATGTGCTTATTACTATTGGTACTATCTTTGCTTTCTTTTGCCACGGTTGTTCTACTTCTATATTATTGGTTTTCTGGAAACTACATGCACATTGCAAAAATATTTGGACAATTCTTTTATATAGAACTTAAATAGATCCTAAATTATTTGCTGCATACTCTTCAGAAGCAAATATCTAATAATGGCGTTAAGTTCACATCATGAAGCAGACTGTCAGAATATACTTGGCAATACAGCTTGGGAACTTAGGAAAATGGCTTCTTTTCATCCCCAAATGTGTTTTTGTAATTCTCCACGCTACTTATTTATTTAGGCGTGTTTCATCCATTTTTCCTAATGGAAATAAAAGTTGCTTTAAAAAAAAAGTTTAAAAAAAGAGCCAACTAATTCTTAATAAATGAAACTAAAGCAGTTTGGGGAGAGGAAACTGAAGATATCATTTTTATGGATCCCCCCCCCCCCGGAGAAATGAAATGTGTTAGCATTTGAATGTGAAGATGAGTAAACTTTTGGAAGTTAAAAAAAAAGTCCAGATATTTTGAATAAAATTAAGAACTGCCCCTGCCATCTGCAAATAGCACTTAGCACTTAGACTTATATACCGCTTCATAGTGCTTTACAGCCCTCTCTAAGCGGTTTACAGAGTTCAGCATATTGCCCCCAACAATCTGGGTCCTCATTTTACCGACCTCAGAAGGATGGAAGGCTGAGTCAACCTTGAGCCAGTGAGATTTGAACAGCTGAACTGCTGAACTGCAGTCCTGCACTTTAACCACTGCACCACCTCGGCTTCTATGTATTACTTCAAATGACTGGAGTTGTAGTGCAAAGCATCTGGATAGAATCAGGTTTTAAAACTTTAAGGATGGAAGTCATATTTATATAGTTTTTCCTCTTCGTTTACACTGAAACTCAGGATATTTTTTCAGCAAATGTTTCTACCCCAAAAGATACTGAACTGACAGGTGACATGTGAAATTCACACTGCTTTCAAATGCTAGCCAGGGTAATGGTTTCCCATCACTAGAACATTAAATGCAAGGACATCAAAAAAGAGTGGGGAAAGAGAAAGAGGTAGGAGAAGGAGGTTTTAAATGCAGGCCAAAAGAATAAGTACGGGGGAACAAATAAGAATTTAACCAGGGGCAGAGATACACCACCAATCTTCATAAGAAGGCAGAAGTCAATAGGCGGAAGCTTCAGAGGTCAAATAGAAGGAACAAAAGGTCAAATAGAAGAAATGAAAGGTTAAATCTGACTAGAAGATGTTGAAATATATGAAGTAATACATAAGAAGCCAGACAGAAAAGTATGGAAAAGGATAAGAAGTACTGAGAAGCTACAAGTCAAATTTATATACTTCCCTACCCTAACAGTAAAACAGTGGCTTTCTTTACTGTATTACTTTTCATACTGCTGATTCCCTTTGATTAATGGCTAATGTTAACCAACAGTCCTGGGAAACTTCTACAGCTTTGATAAAATACCAGCTAAGAGTTAATGAACATGTAGACTGGAGTTTTTGTTGTGGCTATATTTAATTATATAGCATATGGAAGCATCTAATTTTATGAAGGTGAAAATAGAAGTGGCTCAGGATTGATGATTTCATGTTTCCAAAGCTACTGGTTTTGATATCCCTTTCAAATTTGTCACACTGCACAAATGTTACATCTAAAAATGTTTAATTGAAAGCTTGTCTTTCATATCAAGGCACGAAGCGGCCAAAATCAAGGATGGACTCCATCTTAGATGCTACTGGAGGGAAAATTCTGTTATTTATCTCATTTATTAATCAAATTTGTACTCTGCCACAATCGGAGGGCCACAATCACAGGGAGCCCTGGTGGCACAGTGGTTAGCATGCAATATTGCAGGCTAACTCTGCCCACTGCACAGAGTTCAATCCTGACTGGCTCAAGGTTGACTCAGCCTTCCATCCTTCTGAGGTGGGTAAAATAAGGACCCAGATAGTTGGAGGCAATATGCTGATTCTGTAAACTGCTTAGGGAGTACTGTAAAGCACTATTGCTATTGCCATTTGTTAAGGGAAGAATATCCCCGTAGAGGCAATATTTGGATCTTTTACTTGGAATTCAAATACTTAGAAATAAAACCGAGATTAAATGTCTAATAGAAAATATTTATTTCAGTATAAAACAATATAAAAACAATAAATCCTTAATAAACTACATCTTTGCTAAGTATTACGACCTTCCTGTTCGGAAGGCACATCAGAAGTGATTAATGGTGGATAGGAATGTAGACATGCGCAAAACATCATATCACGTGTTCTGCTTATATTGGGAAGTACCATAATATTAGAATAGGGATACATCACCCTGCATAGACTCACAACTGACAATATTCACATCGTGACACCATTGTTCTTGACATCTCACAAATGCCTAAGTGCTCTTGCTCTTGCTAATGTTCTTGGCAACTCACAAAATAAGTAGGGTTTTGAGCATCCTGATACCATGTGCTGGGTTTTGGTTTTCTTTATCCTATGCTTGATTGCATTTTTTTTATTCACCAAGAATCCTAGACTGTACAGTCTTTCTTTAGCTAGCATTTGGTGAGCGTATCCAGTTGGTGAGCAGGAGAATAATTCATCATATTTAATCTCATGGTTCCAGAATCTGCAATTTCTCTTCACGCTCCACAAATTTTATAACTTTTGCACACTATAGATGTCATGTAGCTAATTCTCTGGTTTTATTTTATATTTTTTCCCCATTCTCACAACCTTAATCATGACCAACATCTAATTCTGCTCACTGATTTTAATTAAGTTCTTTATAACTGCAGCTCTTTCAGCAAGCTCCGCTTTTGCTATTCCATGTAATCAGAGGTATCAAGGAAGAGGCTCGTTTTACTGGCTGTTTTGCATGTTCTTGCAAGATGGCTCTGAGAACTGATCTGTAGGCATCTATTTTGTCTCCCTTTCAAGATTGCATGCATTAAGCCAGAAGTCACTATAAGTAATTTCTAAAAGTGTGCTTTAATTTTATCTCATTGTTGCAATGTTAATATAAGGCATTTTTTGTTGTTGTTTTCTGAGCATTCTGTAGGAAGTAGATAAAATATTTTTATCCAGAAAATAATTTTTACAATGTATTTTGAAGTCTGAGGATAATTGGATAGAATACACAGTCGGTAACCTAGTCCCAGCTATCAGCTCCATTATTTTTTTACAGTCTTGCTTCACTTAATGTAAAATATATTTTCTTTCCATAGAAGACAAAAAAAGAAGAAGAAAGTAAAACTCTGACAAAAGGGGATGCAGAATTCTTGTGCTTAGTAATAAGGTATGTCTGAAAGAGAAGATTTATGCTTAAGGATATAATCTATTATCTACCGTATTTTTTGAACTATAAGACGCACCGGAGTATAAGACACACCTTAGCTTTTGGGGAGGAAAATAAGAAAAAAGCTGATTGGCGGGTGGATTGGCCTCCCGGAATACCCCCAGTCAGCTGTTCCCAGAGGTGAATTTTAGCAACAGGTTCATTGGTTGTGAGCTCCTTGCTTTTTTTTCTGCCTCTGAAACCTCCATTTCAGAGGCTTTTTTTCCTGAAGCTCCGTTTCAGAGTCTGAAGCTCCGTTTCACAGGCTTTTTTTCTGAAGCTCTGTTTCAGTGTCTGAAACTCTGTTTCAGAGGCTTGAAACTCCGTTTCAGAGGCTTTTTTCAGCCACTGAAACCTCCGTTTGAGAAGCTGGATGGGGCTACATTCAGAGTATAAGACACACCCAGATTTCCACCCCCTTTTGGGGAGAAAAAGGTGCATCTTATACTCCAAAAAATATGGTATTTGCCCATGGTTTGCAACCATCCTGCCTTCTTGTGCATGAGAGGACATTTGGCAAGGATCCCATGCATCTTTTTAAGATAGGGGAGTAAATTCAGCCAGGAAGGCTTTAGAGCAGTCAAACTCAATTTCATTAAGGGCCGTATCAGGATTGTGTTTGACCTTGGGGGACTGACTGGGCATCGCTGGGATGGGCATGGCCAGCTCAACATCTTGCAGCCCTCTGCCAGAAAAAAACAGAGCCCGGGAGGGCCATGAGTGGCCCTTTGGGCTCCATTTTTGACTGCAATGGCCTTCTGCAGCCTTCTGCCAGTGAAAATGTGGCCCTCCCAAGCTCTGTTTTAGCTGGCAGAGGTACCATGGGCCAGTCCTTTGCTGTTCCCAGGGCAGCCCTGCGGGCCAGATCTAAGCAACTTGGGAGCCGGATCTGGCCAGCGGGCCTTGAGTTTGACACCCCTACTTTAGAGTGATGGAAAGAATGGAGTACAAAAAAAGGACACCAATGGTAGCACCTTTTCTTTCTACTACAATAAAGTGAGTCTTAATAAAAGACCAAGATAGATAACAGATGGATGGATGGATGGATGGATGGGACAATGTCAACCACCCTAAGTGTAGGGTTGAAAATAGAAATTCAATTTACATGGAAAGGCAGGTTTTGAGAAATTGCATGGCACTCCAAATAACTAGGAATTTATTTAGGTACAAGGTTGCCGGCAGAGTTTATACCAATGTCATGTCTTTTATTGTCTAATCCTGTCTGTCTCTGGGGGATTCTTGCGTCTTTGGCTTCTATAGTTCCCATGAAATCCCAAGGAAAGATGTGTAAGGAATTACACCTTCACATCCAAAGAGCTTTTTCAAGATAGAAAAGTAATGCATAGCCAGGGAGGTTTTGAAGTGATGGTAAGATTACTTCAAATAAGTTCCAAGAATGTATTAACTCCTGTCTCCTGTTCTCATTTGAGGACACAAATGTCCTCAAATGAGGACATACCTTCTCCAACATACCTCCCTAAGACCGATTAGAGCCCACAGAGTTGGTCTGCTGGTGGTCCCGTCAGCCAAACAATGTCGGCTGGCGGGCCCACGAACGAGGGCCTTCTCTGTGGCAGCACCGGCTCTCTGGAATACACTACCGCCCGAGATCCACATTATTCCCACCCTGCCAGCCTTCAGAAAAGCAGTTAAAACATGGCTTTGTCGACAGGCCTGGGACCAATTATTTTAATACAACACCGATCATTCTTGGCCCCATGAATAATTTATTGTATGGGTTTTTAAATTGTGGTTTTTAATGTTTTTTTAATGTTTTAATATCTATTGTTTTTAATGCTTTTTATATTTGTTGTTGCATGTGAATTTTTACTGTTGGAGCCGCCCAGAGTCTCTGTGGAGTGGGCGGCATACAAATGCAACTAATAAATAAATAAATAAATAAACAGGAATCCACAAGAACTTCTTCACAGCAAGGCCAGTGTGAGGAAGATCTTGTGGATCATTCTATATCAGTGTTTCCCAACCTTGGCAACTTGAAGATGTCTGGACTTCAACTCCCAGAATTCCCCAGCCAGCGAATGCTGGCTGGGGAATTCTGGGAGTTGAAGTCCAGACATCTTCAAGTTGTCAAGGTTGGGAAACACTGTTCTATATGGTTCACGAACTGCACTGAGCAAGATGGGTGATACAAGGTGTGAAGAGGGTTTTCTTGTTTTGTTTTAAGAGGCCAATAGATTGTTCATTAGTAGCTTGCTTGCTTTGAACTAGCAAATACATATTTAAAAGTAATATTTTTGAAGCAGAACAATGCCTCAATCTATTAAGCCTCAACAGACAGATATGGCTTCAGCGTGCTAGACAATTGCAGAAATGCAATTTCATAGAAGTGCAGCATAATAATACATTTGTCCATGGTGCATCGATCCTATTTTCAAAGTTGAAGAGCTTACTGATGATTTCTTTATCTACTCGGGATTTCACAGCTGAAGCACAAAGTTTGGCAGTGATCAAACAGTAGCATTTTATAGTGGTGGATATTTTCTATCTTTGAAGTTAAGATGCCAATGGTGGCATGTAATTTTTTATTATAAAATTGAGGAGGGAAAAATCTAGCTGCGGAGGCATTATGATTCTTTCCAGGAATGCATTACCTTTTTTCCCCCTTCATAAAATGAGTTGTATGATCACAAAACACAGTTTTACATACCAATAAACCTTTGTTTCCTCAAAGGAAATGGTTTAATGGAGAAACAAGGCACATGTATAATAGTTTTGCCATCTGCTTCAGGCATTTGGAGATTCTGTATATTCGGATAATTATCCTGATGAGGTTTTGCTCAATTTCTTGGTCAAATATGAATAAAACTGTTGTCTTTGATACGATCTACATTCCTAAGTCTCGCATTTTTGCTGGAAACTTGATTCAGATTCCATTCTTTTGTAGCCAATAGTGGCCCTACTATGATATTTGAAGAATTAATTCTCAGTGAATGTTGAACTGAATGAAAAGTGAGCTGCATTGACATTTTAGAAGACAGCTGACATACACATATATGCACACTTCAGGATATAATTTATTCCTTTTTAAGTCAAAGAAAATGTAGCTGTATCCTTCCTTGAAATGCTTCTACCTAACCTGAGAAACACGGTCCCTACTATAACAAACTCAGATCTTACATATGATTTTAAATTTTTAAAGATTTTTATATAACGATTTTCTCTAATATAGAGGAGGCGATTAGATTAGATTAATCTTAGTTGCAGCTGTGCCACGTGCAACATTTCCTGCTAATAGTGAGGATAGTTATGAGAATGGAATGGAATGACTAGACCAGTGATGGCGAACCTTTTTTGGCTCATGTGCACATGCGCAAACCCCTGTGCTGCCCCCACACATGCCCACTCCCCCCACTTCCTCCCCACACATGCGCACAGGCCTCACAATGGACTCCTGAAGCCTGGGGACAGCGAAAAATGGCCAAATGGGCCAAACGGAAGTATGGAAATGAACTTCCGGTTTGCCCGTTGGACCATTTTTTGCTGGCCCCAGGCTTCAGGAGGCTTTCCTGAAGCCTGGGACGGCAAAAAATGGCCCAATGGGCCAACCAGAAGTTCATTTCCGAACTTCTGGTTTACCCGTTGGGTCATTTTTCGCCGTCCCCAGGCTTCAGGAGGCTTCCCTGAAGCCTGGGGACAGCGAAAATGGCCGAAAAGACCTAAAATCAGCTGACCAGCACGTGCATGCGCGTTGGAACTGACATAGGGCAAAGCCTTGCATGCCCTCCAATATGGCTCTGCGTGCCACCTGTGGCATGCGTGCCATAGGTTCACCATCATGGGAGAATAGAATAGAATAGAATAGAATAGAATAGAATAGAATAGAATAGAATAGAATAGAATAGAATAGAATAGAATAGAAGCACACTGGCCAAGTGTGATTGGACACACAAGGAATTTGTTTGGTGCAGAAGCTCTCAGTGTACATACAAACAAGTGATAGGTCATAAATCATTGTTACAATCATTAATCATAAAATGCAAACAACAAGTGATAAATCATAAGATACCAATAGGAGAAGATAGTAGGAAAAATGAGAAATGAGAAGATGAGGATAATAGTAATTACAGCCTACTACATGGGTAAATATCTTTAGGCCTAAGACAGTGCTATGGGAATTAGGTGATAGGAATTATTAGTCAATTTTTGGTACAATTTGGCCTTTAGACCACAACCTCAACTAAAGCCCACTTTCACCCCAGACATGTTTATACTATTCAATGCAAAAGAGAAACTCTAATACAGAGATTATTGTTGCTGCTGTCTGCATTCCACTAGCTAGGAAGCAGATGCATACTGATGCACACTCAGAATTTTGGGAATGGTAAAAAAGAAATTACTGGAACCAAGTTTTATGACTGATTTGACTGATAGATAAATCTTGCACTCTGTTTTGCCACAGAATAAGGTTGTTTTTTTGGTTTTTTTTGGATAAAGCATTTTCTACTAAAGAAAAATCACTCCAAGGATCAATTGTTGTTTCTCCTCCTATAATGTCACCTGTCTTTCCCCTTTCATAATCATCAGTACGGATTGTTTCTGCCGTCTTTCTCATTTCTAAGAATCTGCCTGGACAAGTGGCTAAGACATTTAGGCTGAAGTTAATCAAAAAGACAGTTTTAATAAGGGTTTCATAGATCAATTGTGTCCTCCTTTTACAGAATTCGTTCATCACTTTCTCTGTGAATGAACCTGCAGTTACTGTTCTATTAAATTCTCAGAGTTCCGTCCTGGAGCCTCATTTCTCATTTGGCTGTCACAAGAAGCCAATACTCTGCCTCGTCATAGTGATCGATTGAACTATTACCACTTGGTGACATACAACGGCAATGTTGCTGGTGGAAGTTGATGAGTCAGCTGCCACGGACATCACAACATGTGGACATAGTTGTGTTTGGGATTTGTGAGCTTTTGTTCTGAACGGTCCCAAGTGAATATCACCAGGATTTTCCAACTGCTCGTCCCCTTTTATTTTTTTCCCCTCACACTACCGTAAATTTATCAAGCAGCAATGGAGTGAAACAATAAAAATGTTGCAATTGTGCTTTGATGCACAAAGTTTGCAGATTTAAGGTAAACACAACCAAGTGTTCCTTAGGTTAATTTCCAATTACATATTATATTGTAGAGAGGATATTTATCAATTGATATCTTGCATAGTGATTGACTTAATACTCAAGCTAACAAGATAAATTAAAAATTTATTCTCTTTATACATTATGCAAAGTTCTACAGGGACATTTGCCACTAGTGAATTATCCCTCTTTTATTTAAATTTCTAGGACATTTTGATGGCTTTTATTTGCCTTATTTGTTAAATAAGCAAAATAAATTTATTTCTCTAAAAGTAACAAAATTTGTAATATGTAAAATGCGTAAGCTTTACCTACAAATGATGAGGAATAGTTCCTGTTGTTAGGGGATATTTTTGTGCTGTTCATTTTGTTGATTGTACTTTTATTGGTCAATGACTGAAATGAAGTTTTGGTCCATCTGTCTACATCATGAACAGCTTAATTAGGTTTAATCCAGGCTTATTGATTTTACTTTGTTATATTGTGCCAGCCAGCATGGTCAGGTTGTAATTCAATGCATTATGCGATCCAAAAATAATAAATTAACCCAGTAACCAAGTTAAATGTCTTGTGCAAACTCTTTTATAATTGCTCTGGTGGATTAGTTACTTATTTAAAAAGTTTAGATTTGTGTGTCCAATAATAACTCTCAAGACCATTCACATCTCAATGATAACAACAATAACAACTGTGGCAGAAGCAAACAAAGGTAGTCCCAATAGTAATAGGCATTGTTTTGGGTGCAGTTCCTGAAACAACTGGAGCACAACTTGAACACCATCGGCATTGACAAATTCATCATGAGTCAATTGCAAACGGTAGCTTTACTCGGATCAGCTTCCATTCTTGCAACTATATCTGTAACATCATGAAACACCCACATCTGTCTATCCAGGGGTGGGTTCCACTTACCTTCGCCACCAGTTCGCATCGCGCGCATTCCCTCATGCAATTAGGCTTCTGCGCATGCTCAGAAGCAGGAATCAGCCCAAAACACAGCTGAGGAGCTGATCAGTTGTGCTTTGGGCGAAGAAATAAAGGTCAGTACCAACCCGCGGGCGGGCGGGCGGGCTCTTTTCAAGCAGCGGAAGGGGAAAAATTCGCAACCGCCCCTCCAAAAAAGATGGCGACGTGCACGGACCAGCACCAACAGTGACATCACCAGTGGGTCGCTACCAGTTCGGGTGATCCAGTCCAAACCAGGAGGAACCCATCCCTGTGTCTATCCCAAGTCCTTAGAAAGGAGTTGATAGGCAGAAAAAAATGCCAAACCCAGTCTGAACATCTGGCTGTGTAATGAACCATACTAATGAACAAATGCATGCAAGTCAGAATTGAGAAGACAGCAACAGACAGCAAACGTCTCTGCAGAAAAGTTGAAGAAAGAGTGGGTCACCTTGTGAGCTGCTGCAAGAAGATCACACAGACTGAGTACAAACAACGACAAAATAGCAAAAATGGTGCATTGGAAGATCTGCAAGAAATACCACTTGCCTGCAAGCAAAAACTTGTGGAACCATAAAATAAAGTAATAGGAAATGAAGAAACTAAAGTGCTCTGGGATCTTAGAATTCAGTGTTAGTATTCATCCGGTTCTCTCCGGATCGCGCAAACCCGTAGCGGCGACTGCGGGAGTCTCCGGCCACCCGCCCCAACATAATGCGTGAGCACTGCGCATGTGCAGAAGGGCATGCACATGCGCAGATGAGGTGTGTGCTAGCAAAGCGTGTGCAAGCTCACATTTGCAAACCAGTAGAGAAGGTAAGTGAATCCCATCTCTGAGTGCCTCCCATATAACACTCCAGAGTTAACAATTGTTAATAAGAAAGAATGATTGGGAAGTTTATGAAGCACCTCCTTTTATATCATTCCAGCAGTTAGAGTTTTCTCCAGGCTGGTGTGAGTGATTTAGAAACCATAGTAAGAAGCCTGTGTCAGGCAGAAGCCATCATTGATTGGAGACTTTGGCCTGCCACACTTTATGCTTTAGAATTCTTGCTGTGGGAACTTGGGAGGAGCGGTTGCATGAGGGATGTAGAGATATAGCCATAACAAATTCCTTCTAGATTCTCAAGGTCATCCTTTGTTCAGCACCTGCCCGGAAGATGATAGGAGAAACAGACACATTGGCAAAAGGTGACTGGTCAATGTGATGAACTTGTGGGTGTGGGGCAAAGGAAATGAACTTTAAACTGGGTGGAGAAACCCTTGTAGCTTTAGATTCGGGTTTCTCACAGATGTGCCAACATGGCTCTGTTAATAAATTGGAACTTTGAGGAATACTTTGCCTCGGACTCTAATTTAGTTTTGGATGCTATTTGGAACCCTGACAGCCTGACTATTTCTGCATATGTATATATGTGCAGTTACTAGCTGTTCATCCCTTTTAAAGATTTGCACACCTTTATGAAATGTGGCTGGAGATTGCAGCTAGGCAATGCTCTTTAGTATTGAAAAAGAGGTCTTGTGTGCACAAGCAGCCATTCTGTTCCGTATTGGCAGAAGCACTGGGCTGCACGCAGATGGAACTTCTTTTTTTGTCAAAGTAAGTTTCACAGTTCTCAAAACCCTATTTCCAGAAAAGTGCATTTAGGATTAATGCCAAAGAGTGACTAGTCACTGTAAGCCAAGGAAGATATGGGCTGCCATTCATGACTTGTCATGCTTAACAGGTTGGCAGCAATCTAACAATGGTACATGACTACTGGGGCTGTCAGCTTTCAGTTTTTTAAAAACAATGAGATGCCAAAGGAAGTTGGTTTGGGAGCAGGAGAAAAAAATATCTGAGTGTGTGAGAAGAGGAATGAATAAGTATCAATTTCTGTACATGTGACATATTGGTTTTAAATATAGGAAAAGACTCTGAGTTGATTTTGACACAGGGTGAAATCTTTAGTCTAAATTACACCCTAAGTAATGGACTTCTTAATTTGGGGAACTACAAGTATTAATCAGTTTAAATGGGAAACTAAATGGCTACACCAATCAAATCTAATCAAATGTTGTGGGAACATTTGTGGGAAGACTTTTGAACAAGTCAGAGATAAAACAAAAATCACTACACTAAAACAAGATTTATTAGTCTAATTAATGAAAGATTTATGAATTGTGTGTGTGTGTAAGATTATCTCACATACATCAAAACAGAATGAACACACATATTTGTGATTTTTGTTGGTTGCTACTATTGTATTATAATACATGGAACATCGGCACAAAGTTTCTATCTTGGAGAATAAACAGTCTGACTAGGTCCAGATTTAGCCATATTTAAAGTCAAGACCCCTATTCCCATTTACAAATTCATCTGTAGAAGAATTTCTCAAGAAATTAAGATTAGCTTGTATTATGTCTGTATTAAAAAAAGTTGAGAAACTAAAAACTTTGATAACTTTATTGCTTTGTTAATGATAATATGACTCAACTGCTCTCTGTTTTTCCTTCATTGAAGCTAATAACATTGTTGTGAGCAGAAAGATAGAGATGTGTGGGGAATATATATATATATATCCCAGTAAGGGTATGGCTAGCTGATGAGAGCTAAATAGCTTGAAATAAATCTATACTAGTCTCCCTTCATTTTCATTATCAATAAAAATGTGTTACATATTTATTTTCATTTATCAGCAAAAAATGTTACATACATACATACATACATATATATATATATATATATATATATATATATATATATATATATATATATATATATATATATATAATGAGATATATATATATATATCATATATATATATAAAATTGATATATATATGTGTGTGTTTGTATGTGTATGTGTATGTGTATATGTATATGTATATGTATATGTATATGTATATGTATATGTATATGTATATACATACATACATACACACACACATACATACATACATACATACATACATATATACACACACACACACACACACACATACATACATTCACTGCTTGTAAAGTAATATCCATGTCAAACAAGAGATGGAAAAGAAGACAGATTTAAAACAAAGAACCTTTTGCCCTGTTCTGTAAAACAAAGGACAAAGGAATGAACCTGCCATATCTGATTGAAGGCCCTCATTTTTTCTCATTTATTTTGCAATGCATTTGACTATAAAACAGCATCCAACTGATTGACAAGGCCTATTTGTGAAATCAGCAGGGAAGAGCTGTAAATATTGTAATTGTGGCAGCACTGCACATCTGGATTTAATGTGCACCGGCAATTTTGTACCATAAGGGGTTTCAGTGAATACATGAAATCAGTCACTTGAAATGGTCATGCTTATGTACCATATTGTGCTTTGTTCAGTTATTTATTTCTTAAGAAAGAACAGAAAAGTTGGAGAAAGGATTCAGTTCAATTAACAAAGAACATAGATATAGATGTTGCTATAGATATGTTCTCACAAGCTACTTACATTGGAGATTTATGGGGAGGAACAATCTAAGGGTTGGTCTACCATCAGGCACAAGAAACAAGACCCACAGGTGTAAGTGTAAACTGACTGCACTATTATATTCTGTCTATTATATAGAATCTCCTCAGACTGCTTGCCTTCTCTTGATAAGGTTTTATGGAGCCTGGGGTGGGGTGGAAGGTAAGTTCTTCCTGTAGATCTCTTGCAGGCTAAATCTTCACATGAGATTTCCTCCCTGCCTGGCTGGGCATTTCTCAATACCCCCTTGAAAAATTATTCTAGGGATTAATGATTGGAGTGGCCCACCAATATGACACTTTGCCGAAGATCAGATCAACCTTGCACTGATGTTTTCAATGATTTACAGGATATGAAACATGGAGATGCATTTTCTTCCAAAGTTTTGTTGTTGTTGTTATTGTTAGTTGTGAAGTTGTGTCTGACCCATCGCGACCCCATGGGCAATGTTCCTCCAGGCCTTCCTGTTCTCTACCATCCCCCAGAGTCCATTTAAGCTCACGCCGACTGCTTCAGTGACTCCATCCAGCCACCTCATTCTCTGCCACCCCCTTCTTCTTTTGCCCTCAATCTTTCCCAGCATTAGGCTCTTCTCCAGTGAGTCCTTCCTTCTCATTAGGTGGCCAAAGTATTTGAGTTTCATCTTCAGGATCTGGCCTTCTAAAGAGCAGTCAGGGTTGATCTCTAGGACTGACCGGTTTGATGGCCTTGCAGTCCAAGGAACTCGCAGGAGTCTTCTCCAGCACCATAGTTCAAAGGCCACAATTCTTTGGCACTCAACCTTTCTTATGGTCCAACTTTCACAGCCATAAGTTTCCAAAGTTTACAGACGTGTATCTCTCCACCTATCTGGTCAATAGGTGGCAATATTTGAAGATGAAATGCTGTATTAATATGCTGCAAAACCTCATCCTTCCTCTTGAGAGTTTCCACATGAACATAAGGAGTTCATGGAAAGTCCAATAATATTTGCAAGACAATATGTTTCATTTTGCTTTCAGAGGAACTTTTGCGCATCCTTTGCACATCCAATTTTCTTTTGAAGAGAAGATCCTGAACTAATAAGCTATCCAAAGAATATCACACCCTTGAAGATGTATGGTACATATTATTGTTCTGTATCTCAGGAGCAAAGACTTTACAAGTGTGCATTAGCCACAACGCCAACACTGTCAAATATGTCATTATGATTCCCATAATGGAAACACAAACAGCACAACAGTAATAAATATGTGAAGCTTTTTTTCATTTGCCTTAATTATTTTGACATGAATTTTTCCCCCTGATCTGGGGGAAAAATATCACATATTTTATTTTTCTGAAGTTTTCAATTTTGTTCTGCTATATAAATAACTATACGAGCAGGGCTTCAGGGTATAAGTTACATTGTAGTAAGTCATATCTAATGTTCCAAGGGGCTCTGTTTTCAGCCTCCTAGCTAAAAAAGCCCTGAGCCCAATATAAATTATTAACACCATCATTTGTACCTTGTTGTATCTTCTTAATTAAAGAGCAATACAAAAGAAATAAGAGATGTTGGATGGCATATTGATGTGACTAAAGGGCAATATTTGTTAAAAAGAAGTCATTGGGTTTGCAATCAAAAGTTTCTTTTTCCCATCAAACTCAGGTAACTAGCAAAGATTATTTCACCATTACCAGTGAAGTGTCAAGAAGTTTTATGTTGGAATTAAATAGCTCTTAATATTCCAAACTCTGTCCCTTTAATGGAGATCTATAATTGGATGCCTCAAACACATTTTGATGTTTTGCCTTGATATAATGCCGGCGTCTTATAAAGGGCTGAGAAATATTTTGGCCTCAGATGTGATATAGTGAACCATCTGCCTTTCACTCTACACATAAAATGCAGCATATATAGACACTGAAATGCAAAACTAAATGTCAAAAGCTGGACAATTATTATTTGGTATTCTGTGTGCCAAGGACTATGATGAGCACAATCTTATTCCTGATAAAAATGCAAATGTATCACCCCAGTATATGATCCACCAAATTCAAAGCAAATGAATAAAAGCAATTGTGGCTTTAATATCAAATATAGAAGCAGATAGCTTGCAAATATACTATCAAACACTAAATCCAATAGTAAAATTCAATAGTAAAATTAGAAATCCAATATTGAAAGATCACTAGAAAATGAACAATGCTTTTTAAAAAAGGAGGGGGAGAAATATGTTTCTCAAATGGAAGATAGATTATGGTTTGGAAATTGGAACCCTTGGTAAATATAAGATTATCCAACTTGAAGGCAGAATAAGAAGCAATGGATAGAAACTAATCAAGGAGAGACCCAACCTTGAATTAAGGAGAAATTTCCTGACAGAATAATTAATCAGTGGAACGACTTGCCTCCAGAAGATATGGGTGCTCCAACACTGGAGGGTTTAAGAAGAAATTGGAATGGACAGCCATTTGTCTGAAATGGTGTAAGAATATCTGTTTGAGCAGGGGGTTGAATAGAAGACCTCCAAGTACCCTGTTATTCTGTTAGTTGTATATTGCAACACAGAGAAATGAATGGAAGGGTCACTTTTTTTTGCAGCTACTTAGGCCTCTCATTGCATGGAGAACACTGCTAAAATTTTGTTCCTTCTTATCCAAATACGGTAAGTCCACAGCAATTTTCAGCTTGCCCAGTAGTGAGTTTTGACAGATGGCCAAACCCAATCATTGCAATGCTAGTTTTTTTACTGGTTGAGAACTTCCAACATAATGTGCAGTGTGTGTGTGTGTGTGTGTGTGTGTGTGTGTGTGTGTAAATTTCTGGATTGCTTGTAGAAACATTTGCATTAGTGAGATTCAGAATTTTACTCTTTCTATTCTTTCAAATGGGACAGTTTTGGAGGGAGGGAGGGAGGGAGGGAGGGAGGGAGGGAGGAAGGAAGGAAGGAAGGAAGGAAGGAAGGAAGGAAGGAAGGAAGGAAGGAAGGAAGGAAGGAAGGAAGGCTAAAAATGACACACCTACTGCGTGCTAATGAAAGCATAAGTCAATAAAGTATGATGAAATGTTTGGTAAATTAGGCAAAATTGTGCCTAACCTTAAAATCAGCAAAACCATTAGTTTGGGGCCTATGGAGCCTGGGTCAAACAAATTTCTTGAGGTCCAGACTATACATTTAATTACATTCAGTTTTAATATCATCAATATCAAGAATTTCAGTATTATGTAATGATTTTTTTTCTGCAAAGTTCCCATTAGTTGCACTCTATATTTCCAGAAACAATTACTCTTCCAGAATAAGACCTAAGAAGCATACCAAAAACCATTTGTAAAGTCACTTATTGCCTTCACAGATTTCCTCTTTTACTGATTAAATTACATGTCTGACTGATTCTTAATTATATCTTGCCCAATGATTTTGAAAGCTTTCTATCTTAATGTCAGTTAGTAAACAAAATTATGTGGGGTTTTTGTTGTTGTTTTGTTTAAATGACCAATCTAATGCAAATAATGTAAAAGATTCATCACTGTCTCTTCGCGGAAAGAAGTTGCTATTATTTCCCTGGAAAAGTAAATGATCCATTCAAGCTAGTTTAACCAAAGACACTCAACAAGTAATGATCACATAAGGACTAGATTATATTAACTTGAAAATCAAAATACCAGTTTTTTAGGGCTGCCCATCTTTCTCATTTTGAAACACAGTCTACCCTTGTTGAAGGCTTAACAATACATTTCTCCAAAGTTTGTTCCATAGACCAACAATATTTGAATATTTATTTATGAAATAGCTAGCCTATCTTTAATTGATAAATTGGTTTGTATATCAGAAAAGTGTAGGTGCGTTTCTGCAAAACAGACTGTAACAGCAACCATCCAAAATACAATACATACTATTGAAAACCAAAATGGTTTAAAATAGTAGTGGTCCCTATTCAAAGACCTAAAGAGGAAAGTATTAATTCCTTTCTTGATGTTAGAAAGAATGGAGGCTAAAATGAATCCCCAAGGATAATTTGATGCATCCTTCATAAATTGAACTCCAAGGCATTCCGTTTTCTCAAAGTGCAAATTTATTTAGATACACCATATTGGCACTAACTGGTGAAAAGCCAGTACTGAAGTTTCCGGGATTTTCACCCCAATATAAGTTTCAGATTCTCAAGTTTCCAAAACAACTGTCACATTGTCCAGCCAAGATGGGAGCTGGTTGCTTGCCAATGTCTCTCCTCCTCCTCCGGTCACTCAGCCGTTGGAATGTGCGTGACTCATCGGTTAGCTATGATGTTATGGCTGAGAGCTCTATCCTCCATCAGCCCCAAACTGTGTCAAACTGAATCCATAATTAGAATCCCCAAAGATATAAACAGTCCCACATCCAAATCAAATTCAGGCTTGACATTCTGATAGTATTAACACCGGGAAAAATGACTTCTTCTATAGAAATGAATTCCATGGGGATTAATATTGAGACAGGGGTTCCTGTAAATAATTTTCACTTCCTTTTGACCAGCTCCACAGATTTCCTAATACTTTAGTATAATGCTTCTTTTTTAAAGCTAGTTAGAGAACACGAGGTATATATTCACCAAGCAATTCATCAATATTTATTCTGTCAATGGCTGCCTCCTTGCCATAATTAATTACCCAAGTAATAAATAGCCTTATTAATAGGAATAGATGACAAGAACAGAATGATTTCCTTGATAAAGACTGATGACACATGCTACTATCTGACACTACACACCAGAATGCTGTACAGATTGAATCTGAGGCCTCCTGCATGGATAATAAATTGTTATCCCGGAGAACCAGATGATTGATATATTTGCTTGCTATAGGAAAAGGGGGAGGGGGAAGCACCTGGGAAAAGCGATTCTATTCCCCAATTATCTGGTGAAACTTTCTTTTCTTGAGTCAAATTTTGCTTTTCTTCCTGCTATATGGAGGGTCAACTTATTTACCCAAGCATCTGTGGGCAGGACAAGAAACAATGGATAGAAGCTATCTAAGGAGAGAAGCAACCTAGAACTAAGGCGAACATTTCTAACAGTGAGAACAATTAACCAGTGGAACAAAATTGCCTTTAGTGGATGCTCCATCACTGGAGGCTTTTAA
Source organism: Diadophis punctatus similis (assembly GCA_023053685.1). Taxonomy (NCBI): domain Eukaryota; kingdom Metazoa; phylum Chordata; class Lepidosauria; order Squamata; family Dipsadidae; genus Diadophis; species Diadophis punctatus. The sequence goes on from JALIGW010000015.1 coordinate 7,956,518, forward strand.
GGTGAGACTGAACACCCATTTATCAGAAATAGTATAGGTCTCCTGTGAGAGCAGGGAATTGGACTAGATGACCTCCAACTCTGTTATTGTTACTCTTTGGACACCTAGAATTCTGTTCATTAGAAACCTTTCAATATCAGCACCATCCAAAATATTCAAGAAACCACTTAGAATAAAAGCAATAAAAGCTATTTTAGTTCACTTGTAGTATCAATTTGAAAACACAGCCAGTCACATAATTTCCTTCAGGAAGGGGACATTGTTTTACTACTACTACTACTACTACTACTACTACTACTACTACTACTACTACTACTACTACTACTATTATTATTATTATTATTATTATTATTATTTACAAATAGACATTACAAACCATACAAACACACATATATAGGAAACACAATTCCTATTATAGTATAGCTCAAGGTCGGTCTATTAGTTTTTCTTACATTTGTCATTTAGTTTTGACATTTTTTATACATTTGTGGTTTGTTTCAGTTTTCCTCCATATATATCCAATTTCTGGGTTATTTTATGCTATCTTCTTATGGGATTTTGTGATACATACTTAATTGTCAATTTCTCTTTGTATCTTCACCGATTTACTATGATTTAATTTATATCCGTTTATATACATTTATTTACATTCAAATATTTTACTGATACAAGTTGTATTTTAGCTTTGTATATACTTCTAGTTTGTTTTCCTCTTATTTGAGATATACCGTATTTTTCAGAGTATAAGATGCACCTTAGTTTTTGGGGAGGAAAATAAGGAAAAAAATCTACCTACCAGGTATTCATCTGGCTAGCATCCTTAGTCTGGTCAACTTCAACACATTATTTTATCCCCTGGTTAGTCTTAGTCTACAAGAAATCCAATGGCTCACTAGGACACACCATCTACCAGAAGAAAACCCACACTAACCGCTATCTGCACGCACTCTCACACCACCACCCAGCACAGATCAACTCCGTAGCCAAGACACTCATCTCCAGAACAAAACGCCTAGCTGACGAACAACACCTAAAAACCGAACTAAATACTCTCACTAACGTACTAGTATCCAATGGATTCCAAAGAAATAAGATCACCAACCTAATCCAAAAAGAAACCCCCACTAAAATCCAAGACAGAGAACAAGAAAACGGCAAAGCCCTCCTACCATACATAAAAGGAACCACAGACAGAATCAGCAAGATCCTCCACAAACACAACATCAAGACAGCATTCTGCACAAACCGAAAAATATCCACCATCCTAAGAAACCCCAAAGACAAAATTGAGTTAGAAAATCAAGGAGTATATGAAATCCCATGCACCGCCTGCCCCACCACATACATTGGACAAACCAACAGAAGAATAAGTGCACGCATTGAAGAACACAAGAACTCAGTCAAAAAAGAGGAACCAACTTCTTCCTTGGTCCAACATCTTAAAGCCACAGGACATGAAATTAACTTTAAAAAGACCAGAACTATCGCCAAAACTGAACATTTTAACAATAGAATAATCAGAGAAGCCATTGAGATAGAGAAACGCCCACACAGCATGAATAAACGAGATGACACCTCCCGCCTACCAGCCATTTGGAAACCCGCACTTGTTGACAAACGAGTCCCTAACACTAAGAATGACACTAGACCCACACTCACGAAAACCACACAGGATGTCACCACCACACACCCATGCAAAAAGCAAACCCAAACCCACACCAATGAGGCACGGCCACAAACCAGAAGCCAGACCATAGCTGCATCTTTAGCCACTCTAAACCCCTCCATTCCATACATGAAGCAAACTGACACCCCAGCCAATCATAGCACAGCCAACCCCCCATCCAATCAGAGCACAGCCAAGCCCCCAACAAATCAGAACACACCTCCACCCAATCAGAACACAGCCAAGCTCCCACCCTATCAGTTCAAACCCCCAGTGGCAGTTAAAAGGAAGAAACAGCTGCAATCTCACATTGCTCCTAGAAGCAGCAAGCTGAAGACTCCAGCCTGATGATGACAAATGGGACTTCGTCGGGAGAAACTTTCACGCGGGAGAAAACCCGAATACCCAAAGACCTACATATATATATATATATATATATATATATATATATATATATATATATATATATATATATATATATATATATATATATATATATATATATATATATATATATATATATATATATATATATATATATATATATATATATATATATATACACATACCATATATTTGTCGTATGTTTCATGATTCCGAGCTTCTGTTTTTTAACCAGTCATAAAACCTATTCCAGGTTATGTAATATTCCGTTCCTCCTTCTTCTGCAGTTCTTTAGTCATTTTATCCATTTCGGCGCATTCAAGAATTTTTCTTATGATTTCACTTTCATTTGGTGTTTCATTACTTTTCCATTTTTGTGCATAAGAGATTCTGGCTGCCATTATAATGTGGATTATTAAGTAATATATTTCTTTAGTATAATTTTCAGTTATAATTCCCAGCAAAAATATTTCTGGTTTTCAGTCAATATGTTTTTTTATTATATCTTCTATCCATTTTCTAATTTTAGTTCCGATTTTTTTGGCTTTCTCACAAGTCCACTATTGATGATAATAAGTGCCATACGATTTCTGGCATTTCCAGCATAGTGGTGATATTTTCTTGGACATCTTTGCTAGACGAACCGGAGGAAGATGCCATCTGTAAAATATCTTGCATTGGTTTTCCCTGAATGCCGTCAATATAGTCAATTTTGAATTTACTTGCCACATTTTTTCCCATTTTGCCAATTCAATATTGTATCCAAGGTTTTGTGCCCATCTAATCATAGTTTCTTTAACTGTTTCCTCTTCTAATTCATAACATAACAGGAATTTGTATTATTTTATTTATTTATTTATTTATTTATTTATTTATTTGTGAGATTTATATACCGCCTCACAATGCAAGCACTCTCTAAGTGGTTTACACCAGTAAGCAATGTATATTTATATTGCCCCCAACAATCTGGGTCCTCATTTTACCTACCTCGGAAGGATGGAAGGCTGAGTCAACCTTGAGCTGGTGAGATTTGAACCGCTGACCTGCGGATCACAGTCAGCTAAAGTGGCCTGCAGTACTGCCTCTAACCGCTGCGTCACCTCGGCTCTTTCATAATTTACTAATTAATGTATTGTCCGTGGATAAACTTATTTTGACTAGTTCTTGATATTCAGTCTGAAATTCATAATTTTTAATATCTGCATTATATCTAGTTTGAATTTGAATGTATGGATACCAGTCCAAATTAATGTGGGGGCATTGTTGTTTTTTTTAATCACAATTTGGCTGAGTTGAACCACTGGACAAGCTGATTGTATTTTCCCATTTGTTTCCACTTGGATTTTAGGACAAAAGAACCCTGGAGGCCACCCATTTTTTTTGACAGCCTAAGAAAATGTTGGCTAGGGAAAAACAATGATTGTTATACAATATAGAAAAAAAAGTTTGTTGACTACATTAGGAAATGTTTTATTCATCATTACTGCAGCTCCTAGGGAAATAAGAAGAAATAAGAGCTTGCTTTCTTTGTCAAATATGAGAAAATAGCATGGTCATCGTTTGTTTATTTCCAGTGCTGTTATACACAAAAAGTGTCATAATGATTATTTTGGGAGAGTAATCTAAAAGTCACTTCCCTGAATTAAACAAAAAATGATGCAGACTGGCATTTTAATATCTCTGGTATAAAGCCTTTGTAAAGTTTAATAAAAATAAATGTTTAATCTTTACATTCCCAGATGCTTATTTCCTGAATTCCCACTCTCCAAACACTTAAAACTGTTAAAAGAAATAAAATTCTTACTGGTGTCAATTTGGAAAGGAAAAGAAAAATGAACAATTAACCTATATATGTTTACTAATCCTAAACCTGTTTTTTTCTAGTTGCCATCTCACGTGCTTATTTTCGATTACATGAAAGGAAAAAAAAGAAAGAAAAACATAATTGCACTCTTTGAAATGAACACATTGTGGGACTCTACCTGATATGCTAACATTTTATGAATTCAATAACTCCATTGGATGCATTAGGCTGAGAGACTGACTGTTAGAAAAACAAGTGAGTGGAAACTGGTTGCTCTATTACATATGAATATAGTGAGTGAAATAATTGATTGATCTTTAAGGCAGTCTCCAAGAATTGGTTATGATTGAATGAAAGTCAGTCTGTCTGCCTGCCTACCTACCTACCTACCAGGGGTGGGTTCCAACTTACCTTGCTGCCAGTTCGCTTCCTCCAGCACCACGTGACCGGACCTCGTGGGCGTGCGTGCTTTGCGCATGTGCACATGCACAGTACAAAAAACCCATTTTTTTAAAAAAAGCCAAAAACAAAATGGCGACCGCATGCACAGTGCCAGAAACTCGCCTTCTGCACATGCGCAGAAGAAGAAAAAATTTGGATTTTTTTTTTGAAAAAAAGATGGAAAAAAGATGGCGGCACCCATGGACCGGCACCGACCGATCCGGTTTGGTGACATCATCGTGACATCACCAGCGGGTTGCTACCAGTTTGGGCAAATCGGTCAAAACCGGGAGGAACCCACCCCTGCTACCTACCTACTTATCAGCTGATTAACCTGGCTGTCAACCTCTCCATCTACCTATGACAAGTCTCTGAAATTTTCTTGGCAATGTCTTTGGGAAATGGTTTGCCACTGCCTCCTTCCTAGGGCTTAGAGAGATTGTGACTCAGTTTCTAGCCTTAAACCAAGCTCTCTCTCTCTCTCTCTCTCTCTCTCTCTCTCTCTCTCTCTCTCTCTCTCTCTCTCTCTCTCTCTCTCTCTCTCTCTCTCTCTCTCTGTGTGTGTGTGTGTGTGTGTGTGTGTGTGTGTGTGTGTTTGTGAAATATTTTTACTCCTGAATACTCCTGAAATCTGTCTTTAGTTCAGAAGTACGTAAAATACATATATTTTATAAATTACACTGGAATGGCAGAATGTCTTTGGAAAATTTACAACGGTAGAGTGGTAGAGCCAGTAGGTAAAGAACATTTCTTCTTCAGAAATTTCAGCTTAACCTGAAGAAAACCATGTGTAAATTTGATGTGATGATCAGCACAGGTTAATGGACAGGAGGAAGACTTGATTGAAAGTAGGAGGGACTCCTGTGGTTTGGAGTTCAGTTCTTAATATCCCAAACTGACTTCAGTCTCAGTTCCAAAATGGGCTATAAATCCAGCTGTGTGTATAAATAACACATTGATATAAATTCAGGATTAATTTAATTTTTCCTAAGACGTTTTTGTGCCATTGTCTTTAATTGTTGGTGAGTAGGTGAGTCTCAAAGAACATTGCTACACAATATGTGATTCTCTGCCATGTGAGTTTTGGACATTTCCTGATGCAACTAAACATTTAATCCTTTGTACAGAACTCTAGAACTAGAACGTGAAAGCAGTATCAACTGTTAGGAATATTTCTTTGCAATTATTTTCTGCTCAAATGCCTCAAATCAACAACTTCAGCAAAGATAGAGTAATCATACATGCATTAAAATTATGAAAAAAGAAAGAATGGTTGCTGTCTTAATATTGTCATGTTTCACGTTGACATACAATAGTAAATGGAATAGATTTACAATATATGTTGTACAGTTTTGTCAAATGCTCCCGTGGTTCAATTAGATTATTGTATTGCATTTTCATTTTATTTTCTTCCACAGTAATTTCCATACCTCTTCTTAATTCAAAAGCATAGTTATCTACTAGTGTAATTTAGTTCTCTCTTCTGCTGCACTGCGTGGAACTCTGGCTGGTACAAATTAAGACAATGGTTATAAAAAAAAGTAGTTCATTGATGCAATTTAGATTTAAAAAATAAGATAAATAAGATCCCAAGAAAAAAAATTACAGGTTTTTACGTTCAGTGAAATCAGTACAATTAGCCTACTTTAAATGTATTCTTTGTTTAGCACAGGGGTCCCCAAATTCCATTTCATCACCCTTTCATGAAATTTCAGATTATTCATCAATACTCGAACATTTATTGTATGAAGTGGATAGCTGAGTGGCCATCCACTCAAAAAGGCAGGAGAAAGAGACCTAGTATTTCAAACCACGGAATTAACACAAATAAAGGGCAGGATTCCAATGTCTTCTTACATAAACATTTCCCCCCTATTCTGTGCAATAAATAGATGCAGTTAACCTTCTTGAGTCTCATCAGGAATGCAGAGTCAAATCACTATATCTGTACAAAGCCTTGATATTTTCCATTCACCTTCTACAGGTAGTCCTCATGTTGAGCCCAAAATTTCTGTTGTTAAGTGAGATATTTGTAAAGTGAGTTTTGTCTCATTTTACAACCTTTCTTGCCTCAGTTGTTAAGTGAATCTCTGCAGTTCTTGAGTTAGTGACCCGGTTGTTAAGTGAATCTGGTGTAAGGTTTCCTGTCTAAGCAGGGGGTTGGACTAGAAGACCTCCAAGGTCCCTTCCAACTCTGTTGTTGTTGTTGTTGTTCTGGTTGTTATTCACAAAAAACAGTAATACACAGCAAATGAGATTTATATGCTGGATTTTGTATCACTATATCACAAGTCGAACGCTTCCTAAGCGTCTAGGACTGTGTAATGTATTTTCGTATGATCCGCGCAGATCCAAGTACGGTGGTCTTTTGCAACTGAAAGATCATGATTTTGTCAATGTTTATTGTTTTCAAGTGCCGGCTAAGATCTTTTGGCACAGCACCCAGTGTGCCGATTACCACTGGGACCACCTGTACTGGTTTATGCCAGAGTCGTTGTAATTCGATTTTAAGATCCTGATATCGGTTAAGGTTTTCTTGTTGTTTTTCATCAATTCGGCTGTCACCTGGTATGGCAACATCAATGACCCACACTTTTTTCTTTTCCACAATCGTGAGGTCCGGTGTATTACGTTCCAAAACCTTGTCAGTCTGATTATTATTATCATTGTTGTTGTTGTTGTTGTTGTTGTTGTTGTTGTTGTTGTTGTTGTTGTTGTTGTTGTTGTTGTTGTTGTTGTCTTCCCCATTGACTTTGCTTGTCAGAAAGTCACAAAAGCTGATCGCATGACATTGGGACACAGCAACGGTCATAAATATGAACCAGTGGCCAAGCATGTGAATTTTCATCACACGATCATGAGGATGCTGTAAAGGTCATAACTGTGAAAAATGATTATAAGTCACTTTTTTCAGAGCCATTGTAACTTTGCACTATCATTAAATGAACTGTTGTAAGTCAAGGACTACCTATACTTGTTTTTTTAACGTAATAATTCAGTGGATCACATTAAATTAGAGCCGTGGTCATCAATATAATAGAAAAACATTACAATGCCTTTGTCAGCAACTTTATTGGTCCTTTTGGCTATATTTACCTTTTTTAAAAAAAAAACATTTATAGGTTTATTTTGATTCATCATTCTTTTATAACCAGATTTTTAAATTTGGGTTTTGTTTTAACCAGTTATACATTTTATTCCATATTTCGTAGAATTCAGTGTCTTCTTTTTCACGTATCTCCATCGTCAGCTTTTACCTATTTACCTATTTTTTAGGTGGATCCCATGATGAGTGATCTCCCATTTATTTTTAGAAGGTGAAACATAGATAAAAGTTTTGAACAGTCGATCATCGGAATTGTAACTCTCTCAGAAGGTTTTTTTAGAAGTTACAAGCATTCTGAGGATCACATATTGCACATGCGAAATCAAGCCACAAGTAGGAGGCATTTTTGTATAGACATTACAAAAACAGGTTTTATTTTGTTTTTAACATCGGGTAACAGGGCAATAAAAGCCATCTGTAAAGTGACACTTTGTCAGATAATAGGTGGGCTGTATTCAACTTTATTTTTCAACTGTAACCTAAGTAATTGGAATTAACAAGGTTGATGCCTGCCACTAATGTCATGCAAGATAAGAGAGCTGTCCTCAATATATAATTTGCTTAGCAGTGAGCTCAGATGGAAATCTCAATTTCTGTAGTTTTATAATAATTTGTGCTTGACATGATTTGCAAGGTTATTATTGTCTTGCTAGAATTGGAAAGTTTTCATTCAAAGGTCAAGTTACCCGACCTTTCCTCTGATGTTGTACAACCTTTGTATCACATTAGTACACCAAAATTAAATGCTTAGTTCTAAAATGTGTAGAATGGATTACAAATATTGTTCAAGAATTCCAGAGAAGAACTCAGAAGAAATCAGAGATTTTAGCAGAGAACATATATTTTTTTTTCTGTTTGTCTTAATGAATGTTTATATTTGGACAAATTGTGTCATAGACTTATCTTCATCTTTATAAATTTATGGATAGAAGTCTTATTATATAAGAAAAATATTATATATATATATATATATATATATATATATATATATATATATATATATATATATATATATATATATATATATATATATATATATATATATATATATATATATATATATATATATATATATGGTTATATATAGTTGTATAGTTATATATAAGTAAAAAGATAACGTCAAGACGCTTACTGTAGAAGTACCCAAGAGGTTTATATGCAGTGGTGGGTTCCCACCGGTGCGGTCTACTCTATAGCACCGGTAGCGGCCCGCTGGTGACATCACAGTACCAGTGCGGTCGGTTGCCGGTGCCTAGGCGCCGCCATTTTTAAAAAAAAAATTAATTTTTTTTAAAATTTTCTTCTGCACATGCCCAGAAGCTGAGCTTCCGGCACTGCGCATGCGCTGCCTTCCTGCCTTCCGTGAGTCCAAGCAGGGGAGGATGGCTGAGGGAGCATGTGAGGTGCTGAAAGAACAGGCAGCAGGACCTATCTCACTTCCCCTCCCTTCAGCAGTCCGAGAAGTCATATGGCTGGCAAGCCACACCCACAAAATAAGCCACACCCACAGAGTGGTTGTAAAAAATTAGGAACCCGCCCCTGTTTATATGTATATATGTACACGTACGTACATATATTGTTTTGTTTAATGTTTGTTTGTCTTTTTTAATGTTTATATTCAAATAAAAATTATTATTTTTTTAAAAAAAGAAGTCTTATTATGTAGGAGCCTTCAGCTTAAGCACTATTCCCTGGGTCTGACAAAATGAAGACTGATTCTGATCAAAATGGAGGCATTTAATCTGGAATATTCTTCATGAATGAACATTACCACTGAGAATTGGTTCTTATCCTAAGGATAAGTTCATTAATTGCTTACTTACAATTGCTCATTTTACAACAGCTCAATGTTATACGATGGACGTGGAAGGGGTACTTTTCAGCCCATAAAGCATTTCTGGACATTTGTAGGGGTGTCGCCTCCCTCCCTCAAGTGACTGTATTTTGGGCGCTAGGCAACTGACTTTATTTCCAATTGCAGCATCCCTTGGTCACATGACTGCTATGGCCAACACTTTTTCCTGGTTTTCAGCAAACAATGCCCGTTCAGAAAAATGGGTTTGCTTAACAACTGTGTGGTTTGCTTAATAATCATGTGATCCACTTAATTATCAGTGTGAAAAACATTTAAAAAATGGGTCTGGTCACATGGGTGGCTGCAACCAATTATGATCTGATTTCCCAGTTTCCAAATGTATATTAATTTATCAAAATATAAAATTCAAAAATAAATCAATATAGTGGGAAAATAAGGGAGAAAGGGGAAGAGGAAAAAATGTAGGGGAAAAGGGAAAAAGGAAAGAAAACCGCTGACTTCTGACTCTTTTTAGCACAGTAGAATAAGATACAGCCTCAACTTTTTACTTTTATGTAATAATATATATTAGCCGTATATTAGCTAAATATATATATAGCAATAGCAATAGCAATAGCACTTAGACTTATATACCGCTTCATAGTGCTTTACAGCCCTCTCTAAGTGGTTTACAGAGTTCAGCCTCTTGCCCCCAACAATCTGGGTCCTCATTTTACCGACCTCAGAAGGATGGAAGGCTGAGTCAACCTTGAGCCGGTGAGATTTGAACAGCTGAACTGCAGCTAGCAGTCAGCTGAAGTAGCCTGCAGTACTGCACTCTAACCACTGTGCTGAAGTGGTGCAGTGGTTAAATGCTGCGACTGCAGGCTGACTGCTAGTTCAGCAGTTCAGCTGTTCAAATCTCACTAGGCTCAAGGTTGACTCAGCCTTCCATCCTTCCGAGGTGGGTAAAATGAGGACCCAGATTGTTGGGGGCAATATGCTGAACTCTGTAAACCGCTTAGAGAGGGCTGTAAAGCACTATGAAGCGGTATATAAGTAAAGTGCTATTGCTATTGCTATTGTGCCACCTCGGCTCTTAATAATTAGCTATAAAAAACATATGTAATTAGCAAAACCCAAAATCAAATTTCATTTTTCCCACCTTGAGCAAAAAGTGCAGAAGCGGTTTTCAAGTGGAATCAAAGTTAGTTGTATTATTTTTATTTTGATTAGGGCACTCAATTTAGCCATCTCTTCTAATTCCATCAGTTTTTCCAGCCAGTCATCCATTGTAGGAATTAAAGTATCTTTCCATTTTTGCACATAAAGTGTTATTGCAGCATATATAACAACAGTTCTATTTTTTTTTCAAGTTCTTTGTCCATCAAGCCTAAACACTTACAATCAGATTTCTGATTCCAGTTGTGGTCATAAGTCAACATGTAATCCAAAGACTGTATGAGGAGTGTAAGAAATGGAGGGATTTTGTTTGAGATCCACCACTACTTATTTCTTCCAAACTGCTACCCAATGCCAGTCCAATCTGTAAAATAATTCCACCAAACCTCACAATGGGGAAAATGCTAATGTCAAAGTACACTAGTGTTTGTTTTTCTCCACATCAAATATCCCAAAAAAAGAGAGAAAAAAAATCATCTGAAATAAGGCACACTTATTTCAGATAAGTGTGCCTTATCTGAAAGTTCTGCAAGAACCATAATAGTTACTTTTTAAAAAAGAGAGAGCAAAGATCGGAAGCATTTGCATTTGAAAAGCTTGCATCAAAGGAAATTTGCATGTCAAAGGACTAAAGCAAGGTGATTTGCATTCTTTAAAAGATGCTTGGACAAGTTACATTATCAGTTATGTAAACTGGGCAAAGATGGGTGGACAGCTTCAATGTGCCATTAGGTATCAGGAGCAAAAAGTTCTCTCTCTCTCTCTCTCACACACACACACACACACACTCACACACGCACACACACATGCACATACACACACACACACACACACACACACACAAACCAGATGCATCCAAAGACACATGAAAAGGGACTAAAGGCAATAAAGAGCCGAGGTGGCACAGCGGTTAGAGGCAGGTACTGCAGGCCACTTTAGCTGACACTGATCCGCAGGTCAGCAGTTCAAATCTCACCGGCTCAAGGCTGACTCAGCCTTCCATCCTTCCGAGGTAGGTGAAATGAGGACCCAGATTGTTGGGGACAATATAAATATACATTGCTTACTGGTGTAAACTGCTTAGAGAGTGCTTGCACTGTGAGGCGGTATATAAATCTCACAAATAAATAAATAAATAAATAAATAAATAAATAAATAAATAAATAAATAAATAAATAAATAAATAAATAAATAAATAAATAAATAAATAAATAAATAAATAAATGATGCTATAACAGTGCCTATTAAACTAGCAAGTAAAATAACCAGGATTTTACCAATTCTCTCTGAACCTTCTACCAGGCACATAAGATAAAAAAAAGGGAAAGTTTAATTTTTATACTCAATTATCTTTTGACATTGTTCTAAAAGGCAAAGGAATAAGGAGTGTTCAAAATGCAACCATTGTTCTTCACATCCTGGTGAGAACACATCTGTATTTATTTCACCATTGATTCCAGTACTTGCTGCTTGGATGGAAGTCATAATGCTACTAGTTTCTTAGGGATGTGGGGTAGCACAAACAGAAAGCAAACATCTTGATCATTACTAGGGATATGGAGATTTCTCCCCCCCCCTTTTAGAATTCCATTCATTTTAATTACTAAAAGCCACATGTATTCTGAGTTTCATCCATCAAAACTTCATTCATTTCAAAATCCATTGGTTGACATTTCATTCAGTCTTTTCGCATTTGTCTTTAGAGTGTATTTTATTGGCTTTTTAAACATCACTAAAGCAATAGCAATAGAACTTAGACTTATATACCGCTTCTTAGTGCTTTACAGCCCTCTCTAAGCGGTTTACAGAGTTCAGCATATTGCCCCCAACGATCTGGGTCCTCATTTTACCCACCTCAGAAGGAGGGAAGACTGAGTCAACCTTGAGCCTGGTGAGATTTGAACAGCTGAACTGCTGAACTAGCAGTCATTGAAGTAGGTTGCAGTGCAGTAGGTTGCAGTGCTGCTTTTAACCACTGCGCCACCTCGGCTCATAAAGGGGTAGAAGGAGTATAGGTATTGGATAGCCCTTCTGGTGGCAGGTTAATTTTCACCAGCAAATCCCAATGTCACTTGCAAAGAAAACATTAAAGAGGTGGAGAAAATGGTGCATGTCAAAAATAAGAGAAGCCTGTTTTATTCATTGTTTATATTTATTTATTACATTTATATGCTGCCCATCTTACTCAATAAAGCACTTCTGGGTGGCTTACAAATTGTAAATAGAATAGCCTAGCATAGCCTAGCATAGCCTAGCATAGCATAGCATAGCATAGCATAGCATAGCATAGCATAGAATAGAATAGAATAGAATAGAATAGAATAGAATAGAATAGAATAGAATAGAATAGAATAGAATAGAATAGAATAGAATAGAATTCTTTATTGGCCAAGTGTGGTTGGACACACAAGGAATTTGTCTTTGGTGCATATGCTCTCAGTGTACATAAAAAGAAAAGATACGTTCGTCAAGAATCATGAGGTACAACACTTAATAAAAAGATAAACAGAAAAATAATTTAAAAATTTAAAAACTTCGCAAAAATTAGAACCAAGGAGATGGACAGCACAGGAATGAGGTCTTTTTAACCAGAGAGATGGGCAACTATGGACACTTTACAACCTGGGGACTTCAACTCCCAAAATTCCTGAGGCAGCCATTCTGGGGGTTAAAATCTACAGGTTTAACATCGCAATAATTAACTCATTCCTATCTTACCCATCAACCATCTCCAGTACCATCTTGGGGCCCCAAAGCCAGCCAGAAAAACTAAGTTTGAATACCCTATCAGAAGACCAAAAGGGTTGGAGGAGATCTCACCTCCAGCACTAGAGTGTTCTACAGGGCTGGGGCCACAGTGGAGAATGTTCTCCTCTTTAACTCTGCCTGCCAGAATTCCTTAGATACTTCACCACTTTTATTAGTGCTTGAATGTTCTTGGAAGGAGATGCAACTCTTCCTCAAGCAATATGAGGAAGTTATGGGAAAGAAAGGGGAAGAAATTTACAGGAGAGGAGAGGAAGGCAAGACAATGCTTGCCATCATGTCCAGAGAAAATAAGGCCATCTTGATTTTAGAAAAAAGAAAGACAAATGAATGCACTAAGTAGAAGTCTTACATGCAATTTTCTTAAGAATACATAAAATTGAACTCAGTGGGTTCTACTCCTTTTTTTGTCTTCAAATATTCAATATTGTATTGTCTTCAAATTTTCTATTGTCTTCAAATATTGTCTTCACCCAAATATCTTTGTATAGGATTTGCCTATACAAATGCCAATGTACTTTACTGCCAACTATGAGATTTAAATATGCAGGAATATACGCCCAAAAAAACCACTCAGTTCCTGTAAAAATGGACATCCATCAATGCAATTTCCTTAGATTAAATAAAGGGAGGGAGGGAGGGAGGGAGGGAGAGAAAGAGAGAGAGAGAGAGAGAGAGAGAGAGAGAGAGAGAGAGAGAGAGAGAGAGAGAGAGAGAGAGAGAACACAACTTCATTTACATATTGCGATAATACTCCAAAATCCTTTGAAAGGACACATTAAAGAAACACCCTATATTTTAAGACTTTCAGAAAGAGCACAAAGAACATTAGTAAAGTTTTGAATAGAAAGCAAGCTGACAACCAGCTCGGTGATAATTGTAGTGAAATATTCTAATTGAAAATTCTCAAGGAATAATAGGACAAGTACAAGAAGCTCTATTAAAATGGAGCCCAGTAGATTAAATTTTAACTTAATTGATCTAATTTCCCACTCAACTGATATACGAAAATTTCAGATTCACTAATACTTTACATGAAGTTCTCTCTCTCTCTCTCTCTCTCTCTCTCTCTCTCTCTCTCTCTCTCTCTCTCTCTCTCTCTCTCTCTCTCTCTCTCTCCACCCACACCGACACACACACACTGACACACAGACACACACACACACACACCTCAACTATAGTTATTAATGATACTGCATTAATAAATCACTTCTCTTCCATTGCTATAGCTCTGGTGATATTTGTTCCTAATTAACTTTCAAATAATTTTGGAAAATTGATAATAATCTTCTTAGAGTAATTGATGACTTAATCTGTTTAGTACATTGACAGATCTTTGGAAATATTTCATGTGAATGTTTAAATTCAGCATGTAAAAATACTTGTAAAGTGATAATAGCTGGGGAGATAAAGAGTTTCAGTAATATTTGGAATTCAAAAGTGAACAGCAGTTATAAGATATCCAAGTAGAGCATTGCTAATTTATCTATCTTACTATCTATCTATCTATCTATCTATCTATCTATCTATCTATCTATCTATCTATCTATCTATCTATCTATCTATCTATCTATCTATCTATCTATCTATCTATCTCATCCATCTAGCCCTTATTTCTAACTTTATCATCTCTGTCTTGGTCGCTATCTCTCTCTTTCTCTCTCTTTCCTCAATAACATTGGTTTTGTTAAATATAATGATATTGTATTACTCTGTTATTCAGAAAGTTTTGATTATATTCCAAAGTATTGATCCTGAAGACTCTTGTTTTATTTACTGTATTTCTATCCAGCCTTTTCCTCATGAGCACAAAATAGGTGCTCCATACCTCTTCCTTCCATTTTTCACCAAAACAGTCCTGAGAGACAGATTGGACTAGTAGCAAGTAAGTGGTTGGGAACAGTAGTGGGTTCTAAATCCTGTCGCTACAGGTTTGCTCGTGCGCACGTATGCACTTGCATGCAACGCTTATGCACATGCGCAGAAGCGTCCTGGGAAGGTGGGCGGAACCTCCCGCCACCACTGCTACCGATTCGCAGAACTGGGCTGAACTGGGAGCAACCCACTGCTGGTTGGGAATGAAACAATTCACTTCTAGGAATGACAGCATATCTGATAGTAATAACAATAGCACTTAGAATTATATACCACTTCATAGTGCTTTACAGTTCTTTCTAAGCAGTTTACAGATTCAGTATATTGTCTCCAACAATCTATGTCCTCATTTTACCAACCTTGGAAGGATGGAAGGCGGAATCAACCTTGAGCCAGTGAGAATCAAACTGGTGAACTGCTGGCAGTTGGCAGTCAGCAGAATTAGCCTGCAATGCTGCATTCTAACCACTGCACCACCATGGCTCTTCTTATAGCATGATTCTTTTACCAGTACTTAACTTTAATAGTTTGGAATGACAAATTCTCTAATAGAATCAAAGAGCTTTCCATAATTACATATACGTTGGGATAAAGTAAAAGTCTGAATTAAAGTCTGAATTAACAGAGAGCTTTTGCATACAAAAATATAAAAAAAAAACTACCTAAAATTAGGGAGAGAGAAAAAAATCTATGTCTGTAATTTAGTTTAATCTATGGAATATTATACCTGAGTAATGCTACTTTATACCCTAAACTAAAAGGGGTTTTGACATTCTGGGTGAAATGGCCAAACATAATATTAAGCACACATACACAGAATGACAGGCATGAACATTAGTTAATCTATTTCTTATAAATGCTACTACTCTGCCACAAGAATCCTTTCATGATCGCTTTCCCCCCCACTTTTTGTCTCTTGGAATATAACAAAGGCCACTCATTATAGATGTGCTATTATGTTCATTGTTATAAGTTCCCATTAGGAAAAAGGAACCTCATCCTTTGAACTCAGTCAACAGATCAGAGACGACCTTTTCAGACATACTGTAATTTAGTAGGCTGGTGAGCCACTAGGTGAAATCATTTTAATGTCACCGCTATTGAAATTCTAATGTTAATATTCATGAAAACAAAAGAGGTACCGTAGTTGCAATTGGACAACTTTTGAGATGATCCGAGATTGATCCTCACGGTTGACTCAGCCTTCCATCCTTCCGAGGTGAGTAAAATAAGGACCCAGATTGTTGGGGGGGGGGCAATATGCTGACTCTATAAACCGCTTAGAAGAGGGCTGTAAAAGCACTATGAAGCAGTATATAAGTCTAAGTGCTATTGCTAGTGCTATTTACCATAGCCACGATGGTGCAGTGGTTAGAATGCAGTACTGCAGGCTACTTCTGCTGACTGCTGGCTGCCTGCAATTTGGCAGTTCGAATCTCACCAAGCTCAAGTTTGACTCAGCCTTCCATCCTTCCGAGGTGAGTAAAATGAGAAACCAAATTGTTGGGGGCAAGATGCTGACTCTGTAAACCACTTAGAGAGGGCTGTAAAGCACTGTAAAGCGGTATATAAGTCTAAGTGCTATTGCTATTGTTATAATGTTGCAGGAACAAATCTGGGTTGGTCACTGGGACCAGAGGTTACCTCTAGTCTGGTAACTGACTCAGATTGGATCCTGCAACTAGCCTAAAGTCCATAAATGTCAGATCTATCCATCTCTGGCTCTTTCCCTATCCCAGAAAGTGATTAGCTGTTGATCCATTCATGGTGCCAGGTCACTCACAGAACCCATTTCCTTTGTTCCAATCCTCTTCACCATTAGTGCAAAGGGATTCTATGGACAAACAGAGAAACTGGATCTCAATTTTTACTGAGTACAACATGTAATTTCACTAATTTTCACTGCAGGTGCATCTAACTCTGTATGTGGCCTTACCAACCTCAACAGTATATCTTGTAGGAAATCATCATTTAAGTGAATGGACTATCTATAATTATTTTATTGTTTGCTTCTATTTAATGCCATTATACATTTATTATCTTTTTGAAGACAGAAGGTTTCCATGTTGTAGCACCAGACTATTAACTATAAAGAAATCTAATATTTTAAAGTGACTAACATATAAATGTACACATAATTACTAGGAGCTGAGCTCAACTCCAGGGTGAGTTTAACATCACAGAACATGGCGGCAGCTAGCTGACCTTAGTTGATCTTTAACAGTGTGACCATGATTCTATCAGCACCAAATGGGAAATTTTTATCATGAAACCTCTAGACCGCAGATCATTTGTGGGGGGAAAGGGAGGAATATTTTTTTTTGGAGGGGGGGAAGCAATGACCATATTTATGTCAAGGAAAAAGAAACATGAATATATTTCCACATAGTTAGACAGAGTCAAGATCAACCTGGATATGCTCCTCTGTGTTTCTGCCTTAGCTTCAGTTTGATTTATTTATTATTTATTTATTTATTTAGTGAGATTTATATACCGCCTCACAGTGCAAGCACTCTCTAAGCAGTTTACACCAGTAAGCAATGTATATTTATATTGCCCCCCAACAATCTGTGTCCTCGTTTTACCTACCTTGGAAGGACGGAAGGCTGAGTCAACCTTGAGCCGGTGAGTTTTGAACCGCTGACCTGCGGATCAGTGTCAGCTAAAGTAGCCTGCAGTACCTGCCTCTAACTGCTGCACCACCTCGGCTCTATTCTGGTTATGCCAACAGAAAATTAGTGTATAGAATAGAATAGAATAGAATAGAATAGAATAGAATAGAATAGAATAGAATAGAATAGAATAACAGAGTTGGAAGGGACCTTGGAGGTCTTCTAGTCCAACCCTCTGCTTAGGCAGGAAACCCTACTTCAGACAAATGGTTATCCAACATCTTCTTAAAAACTTCCAGTGTTGGAACATTTACAACTTCTGGAGGCAAGTTGTTCCACTGATTAATTGTTCTGTCAGGAAATTTCTCCTTAGTTCTAAGTTGCTTCTCTCCTTGATTAGTTTCCACCCATTGCTTCTTGTTCTACCCTCAGGTGCTTTGGAGAATAGTTTGACTCCCTCTTCTTTGTGGCAACCCCTGAGATATTGGAAGACTGCTATCATATCTCCCCTGGTCCTTCTTTTCATTGAACTAGACATACCCAGTTTAAAGACCTCAAAAGATATAAATTTTGAGTTTCATAATTTTGGACAAAAGTTATCCAAAACCGATGATGATTTTGCTTGCCAAGTTTCTGACACCTCTGGAACTTTTCTTTTTTACTTGGCTAGGTTTTTTTTTGGCAGCATGAAGATGTTCTTAGGATGCATGCTCAGCTAGCAGATGTGCTCTTTGGTCACCCATAAAAGCACAGAGAAAACAGCCCTTTGCCAGACAAGCACATTGTAGCAGAGCAAGGAGGAGAAGCAAGTGTAAAACGTCTGTCACAGATGATGAGCATTATTGTAATATTTAGTGAATTGAGTGCCACTTTTGCCATTTATTCACTATTTTATTGCATTTCTGTTCTGTCCGGGGTCGCAGAGAGATAAATCATTTCCTTGTCCTTTTCTCTTTAATCTTTCCCACTGGCATTAAAGGATAATGAAAGGCTTAATTATTATCTATTCAAATAATCCAGGATACAAAGTTTCATGCTCCCTTCAAAGCAATGGTGGGATTTTACTATTTACTATTTTACTACCGGTTCAGTGGGTGTGGCTTGGTGGGCGTGGCATGGCTTGGTGGGTGTGGCTTGGTAGGCGTGGCAGGGGAAGGACACTGTAACATCTGCATTCCGTCCCCACTCCATGGGAAGGATACTGTAAAATCTCCATTCCCTGCACATTCCAGGGGAAGGTTACTGCAAAATCCCCATTTCCTCCCGATCAGCTGGGACTCGGGAGGCAGAGAATAGATGGGGGCGGGACCAGTCAGAGGTGGTGTTTACCGGTTCTCCAAACTACTCAAAAGTTCTGCTACTGGTTCTCCAAATTACTCAAAAGTTCCGCTCCTGGTTCTCCAAACTGCTCAAAAGTTCCGCTACCGGTTCTCCAAACTACTCAAAAGTTCTGCTACCAATTCTCCAAACTACTCAAAAGTTCCGCTACCGGTTCTCCAAACTACTCAAAAGTTCTGCTGCCGGTTCTCCAAACTACTCAAAAGTTCCGCTACCGGTTCTCCAGAACTGGTCAGAACCTGCTGAAACCCACCTCTGCTTCAAAGATAGGGGAGGGAAGGCATTGTGGGGAAGTCTCCCGAAGAAGCTGTTCCTGAAAAAGAAAACTGATGAAGGAAAAATAAATCTATTTGCTCATGAGTTTGCTAGGAACACTTAGAAATCAAAAATAATACTCCACAAGTATATAGTTAAGGAACAGTGCACTTGGCTGTGTGCCATCATCAAGCATGACTCAGAAATCTTGGAAGCCTGATGGAGTTGGCAGAGATGGCTAAATTGACGGTTTTGATCAAAGAAAAGAATATAAGTACTTTTGCTGCTACATGGAGACAGCTTCTGGACTTTGTGCTTGAAGTGGGAAAAAATGAAACTTTGATTTTGGGTTTTACTGATCAGATTGATTTGTTGTTGTAGAAATGGCTAGTTTATATTATTATGGAAAAGTAAAAAGTTGAGGTTCGATTTTAATGCTTTATTCTACTGCAACCGTGGGTGTCGGAAGTCAATGCTTTTTTTTCCTCCCTCCCTCCCCATCCTCACTTTTCTTTCCCTTTCTCCTCCCCACTGTGTCATTTGCTTTTGTATTTTGCTCTATAATCTAATAAAATGTTTTTTTTAAGAAAGAAATCTTAGCAGCAGGGGTGAAATCCTCCCGGTTCGCCTGGGCCAGTCCTTCGGCGTATAGCCGATGGCACTGAAGGCGGGCGCGGCGCGGAGCTTCTCCTGCCCGCTTTCCCAGCTTTCCCGGCCCGGCTGAACACAAGCATGCACAGAGGGAAAAATAACCCGAATGGCGGCGGTCAGCCGGGCCGGGAAAGCAGGCGGGAGAAGCTCCGCGCCGCCACCGCCGCCAGTTCCATCTGCTATAAGCCGAAGGACTGGCCCAGGCGAACCGGGAGGATTTCACCCCTGCTTAGCAGTCTAAATAACATACAAGGGAAACACAACATGACTACCACTGGTTTATCTCCCAAAACACTTAACTAGACTGCTGCCATATAGAAAGGGTGTCCATCTTTTTCCTAAAGTTCTTATTCAATTTGATAAAAAGGTAATTTGAGTTTTAAAATCTCCTTCAAAGAAAGATGAAGTCTTTATAATGATGTTTCCGTGAGTGGAATAGCAATAGCACTTAGACTTATATACAGCTTCATAGTGCTTTACATCCCTCTCTAAGTGGTTTACAGAGTCAGCATATTGCCCCCAAATTCTGGGTCATTGATATTGATATCATATTGATCTCAAAATGATGGAAGGCTGAGTCAACCTTGAGCCAAACTGCCGAACTGCTGGCAGCCAGCAGTCAGCAGAAGTAGCCTGCAGTACTGCATTCTAACTACTGTGCCACCACGGCTCATAGTGAATGGTGGCATGGCACCAAGTTACAAAGTTATATGGAAGGATGGCCTGCCAGTAATCTGCAGCTTGCTTGTCTTCCCATATTTTGTTCAAATCCACAAGGAAGCTATCAAAGAAGTCAAGGACTTTTTTTCCCATCTTAGGAAGAATCAGCAATCAGAAAATCTTTGGAGTGATAGATGTGTAACAGGAAAAAACACGAGACGTTGCACTCACCATCAATTCCAGCAATAAAACCTACTCAGAAAAATCCTCCAGAGAAATTCAAAACATATTGTCAAACAGAAGCCTCTTTTCATGGGAAGAAAACTTTCATGAAGCATAAGAACAGATATAATCTCAGCATTGCATGAAATTGTTTTATGGAGGATAACATTACTTGTGACTACCTGTATGCAACAGCTCACAGGTGTTGGGAAGCTGCAGTGAGTGAGACCTAAATCTTAGATTTAGATTAAATCTTGGAGTACTCATATCTAATGACCTAAGTGCCAGACCTATTGTAACAACATTGCCAAAAAAGAACTAAGAGTTGTTAACCTAATATTGCGTAGCTTCTTCTCTGGCAATATTACACTGCTAACCAGAGCATACAAAACATTTGCCAGACCAATTCTCAAATACAGTTCACCTGTCTGGAACCTGCACTGCATATCAGACATTAATACAATTGAGAGAGTCCAGAAATATTTCACAAGAAGAGTCCTCCACTCCTCTGCTTGCAACAGAATACCTTATTACACCAGACTTGAAATGTTGGGCTTAGATAGCTTAGAGCTACGTCGCCTTCGATCTGATCTAAATGTAGTTCATAAAATCATCTGCCACAATGTCCTACCTGCCAATGAATACCTCAGCTACAACCGCAACAATACACGGGCACACAATAGATTCAAACTCAATATAAACCGCTCGAAACTCCACTGCAGAAAATACGACTTCAGCATCAGAGTGATCAATGCCTGGGATGCACTACCTGACTCTGTGGTTTCTTCCCCAAACCCCAAAAACTTTAACCTTAGACTGTCTACAGTCGACCTCTCCCCATTTCTAAGAGGTCTGTAAGGGGCGTGCATAAGCGCACCATTGTGCCTACCATCCCTGTCTCACTGTCCTATTGTCCAAATTTACCTGTACCTACTTTGCTTTTGTTGATATTTATACCATACCTGCTATCTTGTACATGTTTTGACAAATCAATAAAAATAAATAAATAAATAAATAAATAAATAAATAAATAAATAAATAAAATAGGTGACTCATTTGCTCCATTTGAATGAACAGTAAAATAGTGTCAAATTTCTTCTCCAAACCTCCATATCTTTGTTTCTTAGATAATGCTGAGGGTACCAAAGAGCCATTTTAAAAGCATCATTCATTGCAATGATCTATTTATGTAATGGGCAATAGGACACAGATACAGAGAGATGTTATGATAAAGAAGACCCAAACTGGTCAGAAATCAAGGACAGAATTCCCTGATATATTACATCAGCTGTGAGATTAGTCATTGAAATAAATGTTTCTGCACACTGCAAGCTGAAAAGTACTGTATTACTGAATATTTTGATGTACTGAACCACATTAATGCTAGCCACACAATCTGTTATTAAAACAAGATAAGCACAATGGGACTTTATGTTGCTTAGGCACGGGATTGTGTTAAGAAGGTTCAGTCTAGAGTTTGCCTAGGTAATAGAGATCAGATCTACCGTCTGCAAATGAAACATTTCTCTTGAAAGCCTTTGAGATGTGCACTATTTCTACTTAGGGCTGAGTTGTTCCTTAAAATTTGAATCACCTGTAATTGATTAGTCAAAAGTGTTGAGAAATACAATATATGTCACCATCCATTTACAAGCTCTCACAGCTAGAAGAGTCATTGCTTTGTCCTTGAAACCAAGTGCTTTGAATCTACAGTAATAATTGAAGAACAGCTTTTAAAAAATGTATGACTTTATATCCTACCTTCATAGCAATGCTATAATTAATATTCCTAAATCCTTTTGGTGTTGCACTTGAGGTCTTCTTAAAGGACTTTGTACTTAACTAAGACAGGACATTGCTTCAAAGCTAAAACTTACGTTCAGCTCAATCAAAAACTTAGCCTTCCCCCCCTTACATTGTAAGACAATGCAAATCTCTAGGATATAACACTAGAAAGTGCTCACCAATCCTGCCTCCAACATCTAACTACAGTAAAGTTCATTCCTGATTAACCTATTAAATCTCATTATGGGAATTCAGTTACATCCATTATCAAAGTAGACTACTAGATCAATGGACTCTTACCTTAGGCATGGAATGGAGAACCTTCTCATAACTTGGAGACATTCCTTTTCTCCTATTGGCAATCAGTGACTACAGGGGTAACTTTGACCAAAAGAAAATGAACACTGCATTGCTTTTGTGGAGGAAACTACTGTATAGAGCAGGGGTAGGCAAACTATGACTCTTTGAGGACCTGTGGACTTCAACTCCCAGAATTCCTGAGCCAGGCATGCATGCATGGCTGGCTCAGGAATTCTGGGAGTTGAAGTCCACAGCTCCTCAAAGAGCCATAGTTTTCCTACAGAGCTTAAATATTAAAATCAAAACTTTAATGGACCTTAACTGCTTTCCTTCCAGAAATTAGCAGGAAACTGTGCTACCTGTTTTTTTTGGCTAGGAGATCTTGGACTGCTTTAGAGGCTGTAAAATGAATTCGAGAGACTCATGCAGCCTATGGAACCATTACTTATATTTTTGGCATCTAACTCATCTTTTAACACTGAGTCCTTCCTAGGACTTCCATCTTTTTATCTAATGACTCTGGAGCAAAATGATCATTTCCCTATTCAACTTATTGTATATATCATGGCTTTTACAACCCAGACCATTGCAAAATGCTGAGAATGCACTCTTGCAACCAGAATTCCTGAAGTATCATAAATATAAGATGGGTGATTATATAAGTTTAATGAATGAATGAATGAATGAATGAATGAATGAATGAATGAATGAAATATGCATGACATGTGCTACAACAGTGAACATGCAAATCTACAGGCACACTTTTGCTTTCCTCCATTACATTGTACAAACAGTCAAACTTTAGGAAACTATTTCTCTTGCCACTTATATATACAGAGATAGTACTTTGAACACTCTAGTTTTTTATATATAATGCATAGAACTGATATAAACAGGCACAAATGGCACCCATTACAATGATCTACTGAGCCAGAATAGGTTTCATACTGAGTTGAACATGAAATGCAATCAAGTTGCTTCCTAGTGTGCACTAATCATAGTTCCTTATGCTGACTGTAGATCTTTCTTCTGAACAATGCATGATGAGTCCCTAATTATTGCATCAGTCAGATGTCTTAGCTGTGAGGAAGAGAGATGTTGTAGACAGTGAAGGGAATTCACAAGGGAAACAAGTCAAGGGTATTCCCAGGGGAAAATTCTTACATTGGTGCTGCTAAACTAATCTTATAGACTCAAACCAATGACACTATTGCCTTCTAAACTTACTCAGTAGTAAAATTCAGCATATGGTTACTGGTTTACCAATCTAAACCTTAGACTTTAGTCTGGACGTTAAACTAATGTACAATTTATATTAGGAATATAACTCTATATCAGATAAGACCTAAATAAAATTTAAATCTTACTTTGAATGTGCAATGGCATCCAAAATACAATATTTGAATAGGTTCAAGTCAGTAGTGGGTTCTAAATCCCATTGCTACCGGTTCGCATGCATGCTTGTGCGCATGCACAGAAGTGTCCTGGACAGGTGGGCGGAGCCTTCCGCCACCACCGCTACCAGTTCGCAGAACCGGGCCAAACCAGGATCAACCCACTGCTGGTTCAAGTTCTTGAATTGATTGAGTAGACTCAAATTGTTGAATCCAATAGATTTGAGCAATAAATAAAATACTGTGCTAATGATGCATGAGACTTGTGATTTTTCAAAGCAGACGTCTTTATTGTTCCTCACCTAACAAAAGAATTTCAACAAACTACCATCCCTATAAACCATATACTCTGGGAACTGTTAGGGAGGACCTGTCTTCATCCTTATTCTATCACATTAACTATGTGAACTGCGTCGTCCTTTGAAATGTATCCACTCTATCCTGGGAATCCAGACTATATTCCATCGCAGCAAATGTCATTAAATACTTAGCTCTGAAATTTCCTATGTTATATGAAAACAGTTCAGCATTTGTATCCCAAGGTTTGATTCAAAGGAATAATGTCATCATTTCCTTTTGTATCAATCAAAGCTTTTCATAAGCCTTATGGCAAGGTTCCAAATGGCATCCAAAATTAAATCAGAGTCCAAGACAAAGTATTCCTCAAAGTTCCAATTTATTAATAGAGCCATGTTGGCACATCTGGGTGAAACCCGAATCTGAATTCTACTGGGTTTCTCCACCCAGTTGAACGTTCAAGTCCTTGCCCCCACACCCACAAATCCATCACGTTGTCCAATCTTCTTTTGCCATGCTGGCAGAATCCACCCATCTCCTTCCGTGCACGTGCAGAGGCGCAGAGACAAAGGATGACCTTGGCTTTCTAGAAAGAATTTATTATGGCTACATACTAACAACCTCATGCAATCCCCCCTCCCATTTTCCCACAGTAGAAACAGCATAGTAGAATCATATAAAGTGTGGCAGGCCCAAGCTCCCAAATAAAATGGTTTCGGCCTGACACCTTAGTCTCTACTATTGCTTCCCAATTCACACTAACTAGATTGGATTCCCTCCTAATCCACACTAATTTATGCTCCTTTGTACATTAAACTCTATGCCATTTACTCAGAAGTAATTTCAGTTGCGTTTGATGGGCTTTACTGCCAAGTAAGTATAAATTTATAGAGCTCAATAGGAACTGCTTCCAAATAAAACTAAAAATGTTGGTGTCACACTGTAATCTTATGGTTCATGCCAGAATAAACATAACTTATTATAACTAAGAGTTATATTATACATCTGTCATATCGTCAAGATTGTCTAAAGATAAATACTACAAAGCAAGTGACATTTTAACTAGAAACTAATATCTTAACATCACAGTGCAATTTAAAACTCCTTTAGACATTCCGTTTTTCATTACAATCACCAGAGAGCAAGTAATATGAAGAATATATATTTAAGCCTGCAATTGTCTTACTTTGATATTAAGCAAGACAAGACAAGACAGATGCCCCTTTTGGCAAATGTTACACTCCAGAGTCTTCACCCATCTAGCACAAAACCTATAGGATTTGTGATCTACTTATTTACACGATACACCCTGAGAATTTGATGGGAAAAGTGACAGCTAAGCAATTTTGTCCAATCAACCATCAAATCCACATACGCTGAATTATTACAGGATGTAGGCTTCCCCAAAAGACTCTTTTGGGTGGGGAAAATAATTTGCAATGACATTGTCAGTTTCCATGTACTTAATTTCTACATGCATAACCCTGCTGACAGTGTTAAAATTACCATACTCTTGTCAGTCTTGAGACATTTGTCCATCATGTTTGGCAAATGACTGTGGTTCTGACACCAAACATTGGAGAAGGGAAGGGAAGGAAGTTAGCACACACCCCTCTCCTAGAAAAATGAAATATCCTAGGAAATATTGAAAAGGAAGAATATATTTCCCTGGATGAGAAGAAACATGTTCTAAAGACAAAGCAGCTCCCTGCAGCTCCCTGCCCCCCCCTTCAGCTCCAGGGTGATGGGATTAAGACCTTCACCCTTAGAACACGATAGGATTAGCTCTCTACCACATGGCACCTGGAAAATCACCAGCACCCAAACAAGCCTGGGAGACAGCCTAAAAGGTTAGCTAAGACCCCGCCCCTGGGGTGGGGTCTGACCATCAATCAGAGTGCATTACATACACAGGAACAGGAAACTAAGAGGTGGAGCCCAACAGAGGTTATAAAACCAAGGGACTCAGCATCTTTTCCTCCCTTTTCTCTTCACCCAACATCTGGAAGCATGTGATCCACCTTTTCTGTTCAGGAGCTCAAGCCATGTGCTCCTGTCCACCATTAAACCTTCTTTCCAAGCAACTTCCATGAATCCAGTGTCTTTTTCCCCACTTGGAACTGAACCCAGAAGGATATTCCTTCCAACAGAAGGAAAGGAAAACAAAGAGAGTGGGGAAGGGAAGGAACTGGACATTGACAGCTTTCCAACTAGAATTCAAACCTCAGAATTCTTCTCTCCAGTCTGTTCAGGGGTTTATAAATCTTCCAAAGATGTCAATGTTAAGAATAATATTGTTAAGTATAAAATTGGAATACATCAGGCAGGATATGTGAGGGCAATCAATCATCCTAAGATATGAATAACCTCAGCTTCTGCTGCTTTGATTAAAATGTCAAAAGCATCATCATAACCCATGTGCCCCCTAATCCTTCTCTTCAATGGGCTAGATGTACCTAGCTCCCTCAACCATTCATTATATAATTTCCCCTTCAGACCCTTTATCATCTTTATTGATCTTCTCTGCTCTCTTTCTAGAGTCTCAACATCTGTTTTGTATTGTGGGAATGAGAATTGGATGCAGTATTCCAAGTGTGTCCTCACTAGGATGGCATAAAGCCGAGGTGGCGCAGTGGTTAAAAGCAGCACTGCGACCTTCAGCTGATTGCTAGTTCAACAGTTCAGCTGTTCAAATCTCACCGGCTCAAGGTTGACTCAGCCTTCCATCCTTCCAAGGTGGGTAAAATGAGGACCCAGATTGTTGGGTGCAATATGCTGAACTCTGTAAACCGCTTAGAGAGGGCTGGAAAGCACTATGAAGCAGTATATAAGTCTAAGTGCTATTGCACTTAGTGGTATTTTCATTTCTCATAATCTTGATAATTTCTCATAATCTTCATAATTTGGAAAATACCAAAGTGGTATTTTCATTTCTCATAATCTTGATGCTATCCCTTTGGTGATAGTAGATTTTCCAGTATGGGGGGGTAGAGGAGAAGCAAATACATAGGCAAAAAACCAGCACACTGGCAAGTCATAGAGTTCAAAAATTCTTAAACAGCTCACATGTGCAACTTATGTGTAGAATTTCTCTTTGTTTCCTATTTTAAAATCTAAAAGTGTTGGGCTTTGGGCCAGATGTTTTTCAGCATTCTCATCAGAGAAAATTATTTAAAAGACAATTTGGGGAGGGTCTATCTGTTCTTTTGTACTTCTTGTTTGTGGAAGTTCGTGTCATGAGTCTTGATACTTTCATTTATCATTCATACTTTGATCTTGACTTTTGCCACAACGTTGCTTGAGTCCACCCCAGCATAATGTTGCCTTTCCATACACCTGTGCATTCAGATGGATTGTATGTACTTCATTAGACTGAATATTCATATCACATAGCTCATTAAGCTCATTATCTATCAAGTTTACTAGAAAAAGTTCTTTGCTGGACAAGATAAAAAAAACATATTTTGTTCCAATATGGAATCCCTTTGGTTCAAATAATGTTTGCTTTTTTTTGTATATCCAAAGTGCTCTCCTAACATACAGCATACCATAAACAAGGAAAATGTTTTATTTATTTATTTATTTATTTGGTCATTTTTATATGCCGCCCAACTCCCGTAGGACTCAGTTTTATATGTTTATATTATTTTTATACTCAGTTTTAAAATCTCCTTTAATATATCATTTCTATCTTGGTTACCCACTTCACCTACCCTAGAAATAACAATGTGAAACAATAAGGTGGTTTTGTGTCACATTGTTAGGAGATTATGTGCTTTGAGAATTGTGAGATCTCTCAACATGTATAGCTACATGGTCAAAAAGCATAATTTATGCTAAATATTATTACACAGACATTTGCTCAAGTCTGGCAACAAGCCTTTACAGGGGGAAAAGGGGAGTGGTTAAAAAATCACAAAAGGATGTGAATCAGGACAATTACAGATTAATAGATTAACAGAGTTGGAAGGGAACTTGTAGATAATCTAGTTCAACCCCCACTCCCAACCTGGAGACCCTACACCATTTCTGACAGATGTCAGTCCAGTCTCTTCTTGAAAGCCTCCAGTGATGAAGCTCCCACAACTTCTGTTCCATTGGTTGATTGTTCTCACTGTCAGAAAATTTCTCCTTATCTCCAGGTTGAATCTCTCCTTGTTCAGTTTTCATCCATTATTCCTTGTCTGACCTTTGGGTGCCATGGAAAATAGCTTGACCCCCTCCACTCAGATATTGGAAGACTGCCATGATGTCTCCCCTGATCCTTCTCTTCACTAGACTAGCCATGCTCAGTTCCTGCAACCGTTCATCGTATGTTTTAGCCTCCAGTCTCCTAATCATCTTTGTGCCCAGTGATCATCTTCCGTCTCCGGCTGGCTCATAACAGGAAAAACTCAGCATAATTAAACCTAAGCATATTCTTTGTTCAAACTTTGACTGTGGGGAAGATGAGAAAGTAGTGGTGGTAATAATAATAGTTTGGATGGATGCATGAAGAAAATTCTAAATCATCATAATTTCTTTGCAGGACTTATTTCATTCTCCTTTATTCAGAATGCTCTCCATCTTTATCCAGTTTTCTGGATAAAATGGCTTGCCTCTTGGTCCCAAAACCCAGATCAAATTAACCAGATTACTGAGATGGGCCGTTATGAAATCAGGAAATAAGGAAGCTTCTTGGATAAGAGGTGAAACTTCTTCTTCAAGGAAAAAGCAGTCCAGTTGCCTTTTGAAAAAGCATCTTTGAGACAACTATGACCTATGTGGGAATTCAGTTGAACCAGACTTTCAGCCAAGCTTTATGAAATGTTGCCAACCTGATATAGTTTCAAAGGTTTATGCATGAAGAATGAGGTTCTGAATTTTCTTTGCCAAGCTATTTATTCTCTCTCACTCCCTTTCTGCTTCCACACACCCCCAACACATTCAGGCATCACATTTTCAGACAGTCACAGACATTGATTTTCTGGTCCTACACAGGTATCATATTTGTAACTATTAGCATGCAGACAGGATATGATTAAATGCAGTTGTGATAAAATGTGACACCATGTAATAAATGAGAATAGGGGGAGGGGGACCCACATTTGTAATCATAAATCATCAGGATAGAATTTATATGAGCAAGTCACAATGACAAAGACTGCGTAGAAATAACAAATGCCAGGAGTGTCGTCCTAGGATAAAAGGAGTAATTCCTAATTCTTAATAGCGTAATTATCTTAATGCTATCCTTTGGCTGAAATGTATTTTTTCATAATGGAACCGTTTCTTGCTGAGCTCCAGGTCGGCTCATGGAACAAATACTCATTCGTTCCAGGTTGACAGATATCCATCAAAGTCCTTTTTTCACATTAAATAAGACCTTGAAGCATGTCAGCTTCTCTAGATTAAAAAAAAAAACTACTTTCCCCTTTTCAGCTCCTTTCTTTCTTTCTTTGGTTGAAGGCAAACTCTAAACAGCTTAGCTAAAGAAGAGGGGGCGAGGAGATGCATATGACACTTGGGTAACTATGCCTAGCTTCTCCAGGTTTACACATGAAAATAATCTTTGAAAACTGTCGGGGGAAAACAATAAACTGTAACAGACTGCATATTCTACTTGTTAAATAAAGTGGCATCACGTAGAACAACAACACCCTCTGTTATGCATAACACAAGATATATTAAGCATTGCAGAGAGAGGAGAAAAGGTGTTAGATTAGCTCGTAAATGAAGAGGTGAGGCTCAGGAACAATTCAGCACCTTTATTGTCTATTAGCTAGAACTAATACGGACTGCTGGCAGGTTGCAGGGAAGCCGCTTTTAAGGGCTTCCCTGAAACCTGCTAGCCACTGACAGTACTTTATTTCTCCCGCCGCTAGGTTAGCCAATCAACGGTGGCTATGCAAATTCGTACTCCGTACATCAGTACGTAACACCCCTCCCCTCTTAGTTTCTGTAATGTCCAATCCGGAACCGACATAGGTCACGTAGTCACGCAAATAAACAGGGTGCCGAATAGTCCTACTGGGCCTGCGCGATTCAGTTCCTCGGGCGTCTTCGAAAGATAATCAAAAGGTTGATTATTTCATTGCTGTTTTTATTGTAGCCTTAGAGAAACTATAGATTTATTTGTTTGCTTGTATTTATTTATCATATTACTAAACCAAGGATTAGAAGTTTAGTATAAATAATTTAAATATATGAAAAAAGAAGAGCATTACATTCCTCTGTTCACAACAGACTACCATATGAAACCAGACTTGAAATTTTAGGACTTGAAAAATTAGAACTACATCGCCTTCAATCCGACCTAAGCGTAGCTCACAAAATTATCTTCCACAATGTCCTACCTGTTAATGACTACTTCAGCTTCAACTGCAATAATACACAAGCTCACAATAGATACAAACTTAATGTAAACCGCTCCAAACTTGATTGCAAAAAATTTGACTTCAACAACAGAGTGGTCAATGCCTGGAACACTTTACCTGACTCAGTAGTTTCTTCCCCAAACCCCAAAAACTTTAACCTTAGATTATCTACCATCGACCTCACCCCATTCCTAAGAGGTCGGTAAGGGGCGTACATAAGCGCACATTTGTGCCTACCGTTCCTGGCTTAATGTACCCATATATTCATACCTCTTATACTCTTATTCATGCTTGTACTATATATATATATATATATATATATATATATATATATATATATATATATATATATATATATATATATATATATATATATATATATATATATATATATATATATATATATATATATATATAATAAAGGATTGTTCTAAAAATGCGAGTTCCAGGCATATTTACAGATAAAGAAGTGATTGCCATCACTATCTCTGGAACATTTAAAATTTTATTTAAAACTACTATTAAAATTGCTAAGCTTTCGTCAACCCCTGTTGACTTCGTCAGAGTGTAAAATCCCCATGGAAGAGATGCTTGCTTGCATATATATATACAATCATAATTTTACTGTTTATACTTTGCTTTAATCATATATGCTTGACAAATAAAACAAACAAACAAACAAACAAACAAACTAAATGCATGATCACATCTTGATTTCAAGGATTTTTTAAAAAAAATTCCACTCTTGAAGATCTCAAAATATTAAGACCAGGGGTGAAATCCTCCCGGTTCGCCTTGGCCAGTCCTTCGGCGTATAGCCGATGGAACTGGCGGCGGGCGCGGCGCGGAGCTTCTCCCGCCCGCTTTCCCGGGCCGGCTGAACACGCGCGCATGCACAGAGGGAAAAAGAACCCGAATGGCGGTGGTCAGCCGGGCCGGGAAAGCGGGCGGGAGAAGCTCCGCGCCGCCACCGCCGCCAGTTCCATCTGCTATAAGCCGAAGGACTGGCCCGGGCGAACCGGGAGGATTTCACCCCTGATTAAGACATATATGGATGTGCATTTCACAATGGTCACGTAAATACCTTTCAAATGGAAACATCTGAAGTGTCTCTCAAAATCTTAGGAAGTGAAGTGAACTTGGAATTGGGAAGAAAAGACAAACTTTATGTCAAAGTGAATGAGGTCTCTTTCCCGATTTTAGTTAGCTTGTATGTAAATCAATCAATTTATGGTTTTGACATCGTGTATTTAAAGATTAGATTCATGTACCTATTATGCATTAATATCATCTACTTGAAGAGAGAAGAGTTAAACTATAGCTTCATGGATCTTCCACAAGTTTGGTATATTAATTCTAGAAACACAAAATTGTAGGGAAATATGCATATAGTGCATCAGCCAAAGATGGACACACACAAAGATTTGTGGATCGAAGCCAATAACATATTTAATGACATGTTGCTCAAGATGGATTGTATCACATCCACACATTTTTTTAATTAACCCTCTGCTTTTAGTAATGCAATCTTTTAAATATTATTGTTTATTACCAAGAATGTTTGGAAAACAACCAGTTTTTGTTGCCTCCTCCTGCTTCTTTCTTATTAGTCCTTAGATTTCTATCATCCTTCCACCTCCAGAATCCATTTAAAGAAATTAATTATGGGCTTATAGCATCACAAAAATGTCAAAGTTGTTAGCATGACTGTGAGTGGCACCTTTGAGATTTGCAATTAATTTCAAAATGTTCTTCCTACTAGGAAGGACTTGCAGTCACATTTTGCTGTCTCGTTTTCAATAGTGTTGGAAAATATTCTGTATCAAAAAGGAGGTTACGTGCTTATAAAGGCCCTAACAGAGAAAAGAATAGAAGCAGGATAATTTTATTAGTCCTGCTAAAAAGCCTGGCTTTGTTAGGTCCTTTATTTAGTCAGGGTTAGTTGAATATATAAAAATATTCTTGGCTTATGGCTAAAACATAAACAACCTCTTTAGTGGCTGGTACATTAGCAACATGCTATACCATTAAAAACTAAGAACACAATAAACAGGGCAAGATAAAAGCTCATTGAGCATGTAGGTGTTTTAGAAACATCTTTTTTATTTATTTTTATTTATTTTTATTTATTTTGTCGAGTACGTATTTGATAATATACATAAGTATAACATTATTTGAATACATAAAATGGGTACAAGTAAAAGGGAACATTTGGACAGGGATGGTAGGCATGCTGGTGCGCTTATGCACGCCCCTTACAGACTTCTTAGGAATGGGGTGAGGTCAACAGTAGACAGTTTAAAGTTAAAATTTTGGGGATTTGGGGATGAAACCACAGAGTCAGGTAGTGAGTTCCAGGCATTGACCACTCTGTTGCTGAAGTCGTATTTTCTGCAATCGAGTTTGGAACGGTTCACTTTGAGTTTGTATCTGTTGTGTGCTCATGTATTGTTGTGGTTGAAGCTGAAGTAGTTGTTGACAGGTAGGACGTTGTAGCAGATAATTTTATGAACTATGCTTAGGTCATGCTGAAAGCGGCATAGTTCTAAGTTTTCTAAGCCCAGAATTTCAAGTCTGGTGGCGTAAGGTATTCTGTTGTGAGCAGAGGAGTGGAGGGCTCTTCTCGTAAAGTATCTCTGGACAGGTCCAATCTTTGTATGAGTTTGGGATAATATTCTAAATTTTCAATGAATTGTGTTTGTTTGCAGACTTGGAATGCACTCTCTTGGGCTAATAAAGAAAGGTGCAATAGGTTTTCAGGAATCACAATTGGAAAGCTTCTAAAGAATAATTTTGTGTTCATGGGTTACGATATGTCTGCCATAAAAACCACTAACTGTTCTTCTGGTACAGAGAATACGGAAGAATGGAAATATGCAAGAACTGCTACCTAGGGAAAATGGACTGAAGCATTTTGTTAAGGACTGAGAAACAAGAAAATATTCTGAAATGACTCTGAATCAGACCCCTGATTCACCGGGATAATAATATGGAGCAGAGAGTACATCAAAATCAGACTTGTAAGCTTCTGCTGTTATAGTCAATCTCAGCAAAAGCAATTTTAACCTTACTATGGAGTCGATTTCCTGATTTGAATCCATCTAGTAATGCTGACCTATGGCTGGCCTCATAATATGGCTTGTTTAAATTTGGCTTCTTAAGACATACAAGCCCAGACAATTGAAACTATCTGATGCTTTAAATCAGGGGTGTCAAACCCGCATCATCATGGCGACATCACGTGATGTATCACAACTCCCCCCCCCTTCGCTAACCAGGCGTGGGTGTGGCCAGCATGTGATGCATCCAGCCCGCAGGTTGCGAGTTTGACAGCCCTGCTTTAGATAATGGTTTTGCACAGGAGTTGTCATGGACTTCCTGTAGAAACTATTCGTCCATACTATGGTATTTGGCTTAGGATCAACGGTGACATCCCCTTCTCTTTTGTTCTCTGTCACAACTACCTAAAATATTTCTTTGTCTCATCAAGTTTCTGCAGATAAGGCTTGTCAAATGTACCGCCCCAGGCAGTCTATGACATGGCAGCCATGTATTACTGCCCACCAGGGATCAGTAGATCAAGAATGAGCTTGTTCAGTGGTTTGTTTTTTTTGCTAAGTAAGGTTTCAACCTGAGTTAAATCAATAGGCGAGAGGATAATTTAATGAAAAGGAGACACAAGTGGCATTTTTCTTGGTTCATTTTAGAAAGAAATTAGTTCACAGAGTGCTTTATCTTATTTGGGTTCATGTGATACCCTGGAATTTTCTCTAATGTGGAAAAATAAACTCAGTACAATGCAGAGATATGTTTAAATAACGTGGTTAAATCAAATTTAAACATCAATACCAGTTAGCATTTCTTTAACTCTGCTCTTCTTCAAGCTAATGAAAATCTTAGCGCAGTTTTTAATGCCCTGAAATTATTGATTACGAAGTACTGTAATTTGCAGCTCAAAGGAAAACCACTCCTTTTGTATAAACATGCAAAGTTTCATAATTTGCATTCCATTCAAACACCACATAGAATAATCATTGTGAATGAGCTAAATGCAACCCTACTGAGACAGGGACTGCAAAATCTGTCATTAAAGCAATGCTATCTATAACAAAGTTTGAAGAGAGTCCTAAAAATACTTACTGGGAATAGATTCTGCTTTGTTAATTCCATTTAATATCAAAAGTGTTTGTAGATATTTGTGCATGTGCGTGTGCGTGTGTGTGCCTGTGTGTGTGCCTGTGTGTGTGTGTGTTTCAAGGGTAATAACTGCATATTGGATTTCAGAGGTAGGTGAAAAATCTTTCCCAACTGCAGAAAATATCTTAAAGCACAATTCCTAAAATAAGAAAATAGAAGTACTCTTGGCCAATTTCTTAATTGATTCACATTCTGGCAAAAGGAATTGAGACTGTAAAATACCTTCCTGTGTATGGTGTGTGTGTGTGTGTTTGTATGTGTGTGCATGTGTAGAATGGGAACATTTTGGGTTGCAATTCGTTCAGAAAGGTAAACTTTTCCCCTGTCCAGTTGTGGCTTACTCTAGGGGGCAGTGCCCACTCTGTTTCTTAGCCGAGGGAGCCAGAATTGTCTGAAACAGTTCCATGGTCATGAGGCCAGGATGGCTATATGCCAAAGGAGCACAGAACATTCCCACCAAAGTGGTACCTATTTATCTACTTGCATTTGTATGCTTCTGAACTGCTAGGTGGGCAGGAGCTGAGGCAAGTAATGAGAGCTCACCCGTTGCACAGTGTTTGGGTCTCGAACCTGGGCTGTCAACTTTCCAGACAACCAGCCCAGCATTTTAACCATTGAGCCATTGCTGCCTCTAAAATTAATTTATAAAAGTCTGCAAATATTAGCATCCAGAGAGGGAGAAGAACAAAGGTCAAGGAACATTATATGTCTCATATTATGATTCAACTAAATGGTCACTAAACAAATAATTGTTAGTTAAGGATGTATATTGTGTGGACAATATGAATGGAATCACTCGGGAGAATACTAGTGCAAATTCCAGGTATGTTTCACGCTAAACTAACTCCCCCTTTTAGTTATATTATCCAAATGGGGAGACAGAGAATTACTAGAAGGTCTGCAAAGAGGTGAAGTCATAAAGTAGCCACCCCAAAATAAGCTAATCTAGAAATCCAACATTTTTCTTGTCCTTTTTATTTTAGGGGTGTTAAAGAAAGGCAGGAAAGTGTGAGGTTGAATAAGCCTTCATCACCATCTGAGAAAGTCTGAGACAGAAGTGACCAAATGTTACCTGCATAGCACCTGAAAAGAACATCTGATTCAGTTGTTTTATGCACATATATAGTTACAGCGCCAAAGAATTGAGGCCTTTGAACTAGGGTGCTGGAGAAGACTCCTGCGAGTCCCTTGGACTGCAAGGCCATCAAACCGGTCAGTCCTAGAGGAGATCAACCCTGACTGCTCTTTAGAAGGCCAGATCCTGAAGATAATACAAACTTAAGTAAACTGCTCCAGACTTGATTGCAAAAAATTCGACTTCAACAACAGAGTTGTCAACGCCTGGAACACTTTACCTGACTCAGTAGTTTCTTCCCCAAACCCCAAAAACTTCAACCTCTTATTATCTACCATTGACCTCACCCCATTCCTAAGAGGTCAGTAAGGGGCGTGCATAAGCGCAAAATCGTGCCTACCGTTCCTGTCCTAATGTACCCATATATTCATACCTCTTCTACTCTTATTCATGCTTGTAATATTATATATATATATATTCAATCATATTTTACTGTTTGTACTTTGCTTATATTCATTTATGCTTGACAAAATAAACAAATACAAAATACAAAAAGATGAAACTCAAATACTTTGGCCACCTAATGAGAAGGAAGGACTCACTGGAGAAGAGCCTAATGCTGGGAAAGGTTGAGGGCAAAAGAAGGGGACGATAGAGAATGAGGTGGCTGGATGGAGTCACTGAAGCAGTCAACGTGAGCTTAAATCGACTCCGGGCAGCAGTGGGTTGGTTCTTAGAACCGGTAGCGCCATTGGCAGGAGACTCCGCCCACCCACCTGGAACATCGCGTATGCGAGCGCGCTTGTGAACTGGTAGTAAAGGGTTTTAGAACCCACTACTGACTCCGGGGGATGGTAGAGGACAGGAATGCCTGGAGGAACATTGTCCATGGGATCGCGATAGGTCAGACACGACTTCATGACTAACAACAACAACAACAATAGTTACAGTAGCTATTAGTAGACATTACAATACAGTAGATATTAGTATAGCTAAAATAGATTGAAAGAAAAACTAGCTTTTGCAGAAAACTATTCTATAGTTTGCAGCTATACAAGAATAAAGTGCCACAAGAGCCTCATGTGAAAATGAATTTAAAGTTAATTAATGAGTTTGAAAATGAGTTTGAAAATAATTATTTCCCCTTTCCATGATTTTGAAGAAATTTGAATTGTCCTCAACCCTTTTTGCAAAGAGGCAGGAGATATTTTAGCCTAATGTTAGTTCAGAGACCCCAAGCAAGAATAAATAAAACATTTTAAAATTATTTGGGAAATGTTTCTTAAACTCTTACATTCTACCTCTTTTTACTTTGGTGATTTTCCTCTCTTGTAGTAATTAAATTTTTCATGCATAGTACATTCTGTGCATGTGCGATATTGTAAAATATAAATACATATTGTGTGACTTTGCAAATCAGCCCACCCTCTGCCTTAAAATTTGCATAGAAATGTTTGCTTTCAAGTGACTTTGATAAAAATTTAATGAAAGCTAGACTATTAGGTTTGGTGCTTCCCCTTTATGTAAAGCCGTGTCGACTTCAGAAACATGTGTTATGTTTACACTTTCAAGTTGCTTCAGCTTATCAATTAGTAAACATGCTTGTGAAATTGCCCATTTACAGCAACAGTTTTACACCATCTACAGTCTTGTAAATCAGAATGCTGACAACAGAAAATAGCAGCTGCAGAATGAGAAACGGATGAAAATGCAGTAGTTCTGAATTTTAATATAATGTAGACAATGTCAGCAATTTTTGGTGGGCAAATAGGTGAATTTCTTCAGAATAGTACAGATTACATAATTTTATATTGTTTTGTGATGTCCCCCCCCCCGGTAAATTGAGCCTCATTCCCACCATTGTGAAATAAGACTTTGAGTCAACATGACAATTCAAGGAACAATATACTGTAGGTGACCAGACTAAAGTAATCAAACTACCGTAGTACTCTTTAGACCAGCGGTTCTAAACCTGGGGGTCGCAACCCCTTTGGGGGATCGAACGACCCTTTCACAGGGGTCGGGAGACTTCGCCTGGACGCCACCATTTGGGTTCTTTTACCCTCTGCGCATGCGCAGAATGTTTTGCGCATGTGCAGAGGGTAAAAGAACCCAAATGGCGGTGGCAAAGCGGGGATCGCGGCAGCGGCCGCAGCGGTGGTGGGGGCACAGGGGCGGGGCACGGGTCGCGGCATTAGGAAGGTTGAGAACCACTGCTTTAGACTAAAAGTAATCAAATCTGGATCTCTGACAAAGCAGAACGGAATTAGAATTAGAATTGGGATTGGGATTAGAATTAGAATTAGAATTAGAATAGAGAGAAGAGAAGAGAAGAGAAGAGAAGAGAAGAGAAGAGAAGAGAAGAGAAGAGAAGAGAAGAGAAGAGAAGAGAAGAGAAGAGAATATAGAATATAGAATATAGAATATAGAATATAGAATATAGAATATAGAATATAGAATATAGAATATAGAATATAGAATATAGAATATAGAATATAGAATATGGACTGGACTAGACTAGACTAGACTAGACTAGACTAGACTAGACTAGACTAGACTAGACTAGAATAGAATAGAATAGAATAGAATAGAATAGAATAGAATAGAATAGACAAGAATAGACTAGACTAGACTAGACTAGACTAGACTAGACTA
Organism: Diadophis punctatus similis; assembly: GCA_023053685.1. Classification (NCBI taxonomy): domain Eukaryota; kingdom Metazoa; phylum Chordata; class Lepidosauria; order Squamata; family Dipsadidae; genus Diadophis; species Diadophis punctatus. Next base: position 7,995,334 of record JALIGW010000015.1, read on the forward strand.
GACTAGACTAGACTAGAATAGAATAGAATAGAATAGAATAGAATAGAATAGAATAGAATAGAATAGAATAGAATAGAATAGAATTTGGCCAAGTTTGATTGGCCAAGGAATTTGTCTCCAGTACCTCTACTATTTACTTCTAGATCAGTAGCAGTGCGCATAGCTCATTCTTTTATTTTGACCACTGTAAAGGTGGATCATTTTTAGAACAAATTAAAATAGAACGATTCCCATTATGTCTGGCAAAAGATTAGATTTGACCAATATAATGTTCAACCATGAGATTAATGACCATGGCTTCTTTGCATGAGAAGTCCTCCAATTGCTTCCAATCCTCCAATTAGTTCATCTTCATGCACAAATCTCAAATTACTCCCTAGGGGATAGTATATGGAAGGGAGCTGCAGATGGAAGACTGTGCAAATGTGTACCACAAGAAATGTGTAGCTAGTGATTTTTGAATTATAAGCAGATATTGGGTGAAAGTTTTAATATAGCCAGGAAAGTATCCAGTAAGTGTCTTACTTTGCTATTTCAAATCATCTTGGCAGTGCACTCATAATTGCTAAGATAAAATGCCAAAGCCAGGAGTTTGATCCAAGAAGTGATTAGTGAGATAAGGAAGAGACTGCCAATCAAAAACAAGATTTTGTTTCCAAAGGGCTTGTAGCCAAATTTTTCATGCCTTCTCCTATACCTTACTCAAGCATCGGTCAACCTTTCAGCAGCTGGTATTACCGTCAGTCATTACAGAATAAGGGAAGCAGTTAATAGAACTCAATATCCCTCTTACAAGACTGCAGGGACAGAGCATAGTACCATAACCTTTCAAAATCCTCCACTTTCTTTATAGGCAAAAAAATTGGATGGGATTCCCCCCCCCCCTTCTCTCTAGCTCTCTTTTGAAGGACAGGAGAAATTCTTCAACGGGTTCTCAAGGATGGGACTTTTCTAATGGCATCACTGCTGAAAAACTATAGCAAGAATTGTCTATGGAGATTCTCAGTCCTCCAGGTCATGGTTGTCCCAAAGGTGCTTTTTCAAGAGGCAACTGGACTTTCTGGTTTTTCTTTGAAGACGTTTCACGAGAAGCAAAATGACTTCAAGGAAAAAACAAAGAAAGTCCAGTTGCCTCTTGAAAAAGCACCTTTGGGTCTAACAAGAATTTTTCCCTGAGGTTTTTCCTTGGGATTGAAGGGAAATATGGGACACCAGGAAGACAGGCTGTGGCCAGAGACATCATTGTTTCTATCATTAAAAGACAATATATTCACATGTGCCCTTGGGTGACTTTGCTCTAATAAATGCAAACCATAACATTCCACCCAGGAAAGAATTTTGAAAGTGTAACTTAATGAGAGCAGGAAGAGAAAAACAAAGGTAGAAGAATTTCACTGCAGTTGCCTGAATATACAATAAAGATAGCAATTCCTGTAAATTATCAACATGATATTTTAGAGGAATTGCTATCTTTGGTACTATGTAAAAAACTACCATCTCTTTCTAACCCAAATTAAAGGGCCATTGATCGTGCAGGATATATACTAGTACTAGTAGCTGGATACCCGTGCTTCGCTACGAAACTGAACTCCTTAGCAAGGAGTTGAATGTTTAAACTTCCAGCCCGCAGGCCGGATGAGTCATGCTTTGGCCACGCCCACTGGCAGTTGGAACAGAGTTCTTTTCAGGTGGGGAGTGGGAGCAGAATGACTAACTCCTTAGCATCAGTGTGTGTTAATAATAATATAAGAAATAACTAATGATATGATGGTCATTTCAAAAAATCCTTTCTTAGCGAGCACCTAGAAGCCAAGAGGAACATAAATGCCAAGTTTCAAGTTTGTAGGCATTACGGTTCTGGAGATTTCATGATGATGCGTGAGTGGTATTTGGCTTTGATGATGCGTGAGTGGTATTTGGCTATATATATTTAATGCATCCAATGGCCAAGACATATGCTATGGAGTAACTCATTCTGGGGGGGAAGTATCTGAGTAAGAAATATGACTTTGAAATAAACACTGAAAGATTTAGCTTAACTTCCATGGAAGACAACAACTTCCAAAGCTGTGCTTTCTATTTAAAGATGACTCCCTGCTGACAGCTTAGAGAAAACAAGCTCTCACAAAAGTGATTCACTCTCATTATTAGGCTATTAAAAGTTCGTTTGAACATGATCAGCATCATCCTTTACAAATGCAACTTGATAATATGACTCCTAAACCCTATTATAAATGCCATCGTATATATATTGCTGTGGAATTAATAATATCCTTTAATGCATATTTGATACTGCCATCATAATTGGAATTATCATTTTGGACAATAAGATTCAAGCAATGCATGAAATGTCTGCTTACTTTCAGAATTGCATGTGTGTGTGTTGATATGTATGGTTGCAAAATGCTCTTTGAGCCTTCCCCCATCTACCTTTCATTCATAGCTACTTTTAAAAATGTTTTCTGTTATATTTTCAATGAGCTCATCCATAATTAGTTCAAGAGAAGAAAACACCCTGAAGATCTTTGAAAAGTCTGATCTTATGGGAGATGACCAGTCTGAGCCTGATGGTGAGGTCAAATGCACCATCAGTTTGGAATTGCTACAGTATGTTCCCACAAGAGACACAAGTCCAGCCCTTTTGAATTCCATTGACTCTTATAGAGCAATAATTTGCCCTGACCATGAGTAGATCAAATTCTTGTGTATAGGTTGTATGTAATAAACTTTGTGTTTTGAAGTGTTTGAACTAAACACCTGTTCCTGGTTATTGGCGCATGACAGATCTATGCCTGTTTTAGACAATGAATGGACAGCTAGTAGAAAGATTGACAGAAAGACAGATGGGTTTTTTTTTTAAAAAAAGGTAGAAAATAGTACCATGATGTGAATAGAGATCTGCTAAAAATTTAAATAGGGTAGAATTTTCATTTTTAAAAGAGCTTTCCACACCCTTCTTCTTTCTTGTCAGCAGTCAGCTATACATATATCAGCAAGTTGTGTAGTTTTGGAAATCTGTCCATGCTGGCTAATCACATCAGCGTATTTGTCATCTCTACATCCTACACCAAAGAACTGAAATGATATTTATGACTTTAATTGTTTCCCCTTTTGAAGGCTAGAGACCAATCTTGTAATTGGCCATGAAAGATTTTAAAACTTTCCTAAGATGAACAAAATTCAGTAATCAAGTACCGGTAGCTCTTCCCTGGTGACAGTTCATGAAACAGGAAATAATGTTGATGTTTATATATGTACAGCAGGGATCCTTAAACTTTTAAAACAGGGGGCCAATTCACAGTCCCTCAGACTTTGGGGGGCGTGGCTAGGTGGTCATATGACTGGGTGGATGTGACTAGGTCATGTGACTAGGTGGGTATGGCCACTTTAACAGTCCATTAAACAATGCACACAAATTAAACTTTAATTTGTTTTGCTCCTGGGGGTGTTTTATTTGCTTTTGTTTGCATGTTGCTCTTTTCGTTGACTTTTCTTTTTACTAGATCATTTTTTCAGTTCTTTAGGAGTCTAGTGGTCCACTTCAGGAAACTCAATTTTGCAGCAATTCTTCTCAGCCCCAAGGAGCTTGAGAAATCTCTCTGTCTGTGTTTCTCTCTGTCTTTCTGTCTGTCTGTCTGTCTGTCTCTCTCTCTCTCTCTCTCTATCAGTCTCTCTTTCTCTATCTATCTTTTGGAGATGGGGGAGGTGAAAAACAGGCAGTTTTTACCCTTTTTTGGCCTCCTGGGGCATCTGTGCACTCCGTTTTTCACCTCCCCCACCTCCAGCAACATTCTGCAGGCCAAAATTCAATTCCAGCCCATGGGGCTCGCAAAGATAAGTCTTGTGCTTGGCCGAAGGGGGGGGGGGCGATGTGGGCGGGGCAGCCTCGGGGTCCTGTGCAGGCCAGATTAATGGCTTCGGCGTGCCGCATCCGGCCCATGGGCCATAGTTTGAGGACCCATGATGTAAAGTATCCAATAGTCTGTTGTTCCCTGGAATCCCATCACCTAACCAGATCTTGAGGAACTTCCAGACATCAAAAGGGATGGAGCTGATCTCTCTCTCTCTCTCTCATTCTCTCTCTCCCCCTCTCTCCCCTTCCCTCCCTCCCTCTCTCTCCCCCTCCCTCCCTCTCCCTCTCTCACTCCCTCCCTCTCTCCCTCTCCCTCCCTCTCCCTCTCTCTCCCCTCTCCATATTGCAAAACTTTTGAATAGTCAAGAACCAGAAAAAACCTGTAGTGGTGATAGAGGTGTCAAATGACAGCAATATCAGGAAGGAATATGAGAAGCTACAGAAGTACCAGAAAGAGAAACTGGAGAGGATATGGAAAATAAAGACCAAAGTAGTACAGGAGGTGGTAGGAGCCTAGTTGGGGCTGTGACTCCTAAACTGGAAGAGCGACCTCAACCGATCTCAAGAACAACATAAGAGCTGTCTGTCCAAAAGAGTACAGTCCTAGGAACAGCTAAGATCCTGCACAGAACCATCAAATTTCCAGGCCTCTAGTGGATTGAGGAAAGCAGACACCACCCCTAAAGAGTGAGAAGGGAATGAATGAATGAATGAATGAATGAATGAATGAATGAATGAATGAATGAATGAATGAATGAATGCATATATCCATATGTATGCATGCACAGATATATGTATATGTGTGTATATATAGAAATATAGATGATATATCTCTATATATATACATGATATAGATAATATGGATATAGATGTGTGTGTGTGTGTGTGTACACATACATACATGATTCCTATATGTATTTGTGGGTGAAAGAAGTAAACGAATCATTCTTATACCTTTGTTCTACATGAGCTACAAAGCACTGGGACTGATTCAGCTATAATTGTTTGTTACTAAGGAACAAAGCATATTTCAGACAGCAGCAATGGAGTCACCTCTGAACAAATGTGAATGAATCAAAATCACCTGCCAATCTCCAAGGATTAGTCTCAATAAAGTGGTATGCATTCCACGAACCTGACTAGAATGCAAAGTGTAGCCATTAATAACAAATAAGCTTCTTTTTTTTTCTTTTGTGCTTTACGGAATAAAATGGCAGATTCACTTCTGACGGACCGATTCATTATTTTCCTTCCTCATCCCCCTCTTCCACCCTCAAGGCACAGATTACCTGAGAAATCCGCTGCAGGTAAATTAAGTAAAAATGAGCTCCCCTTCTGAAGTTCAGGCTTGTACTAATACTATGGAGGGAGAAGGTTTAAGCCATTATAAGGGTTAACCCCAGAAACGGAGCTGCTCTTGGCATCCATGCTTTCACTGGGAAGACAATGAAATTTCAAGGGCTTAAAGCAGGGGTGGGTTCTGACTTACCTCGCTGCCAATTCTCTTCCTCATGCGCCGTGTGGGAGTGTGTGCATGCGCAGTGCTAAAAACAACTTCTGCGCATGCAGAGAAGCAAAAAAACAAGATGGCGGCCCCTATGGCGCCACCGAGAGAGCTGGTTCAAGGGCGTGTCCAGCCGGCCATCGCTGCCGGTTCGGTGAGCGGGGGGACATTCCCGCTACCAGTTCTATAGAACCGGTCCAAACTGGCAGGAATCTACCTCTGGCTTAAAGGCCCCCACAGAGCAGAGAATAACAGTCTTGAATTCTTCCAGTGTAGTGGAAAGTTAAATCTAAGAGAAGGGCAATGGAGGACATTGACTGAACCTTCATATTTCATATGTCACGTAATCCTAATCTGGATCTTTCATATTGCTGTTAGCCTTGGCGTAAGCAAACTCAGCTAGGACTATTGATGCCCGAGGTGAAGATAGTTATCTCCACTGTATGTTCAGATGATAGATGGTTTAGCAGCTAAATCTTTCTTCAGCACTAGATCCAATCATGGATCTAAATTGTCTTCTGCATCAGAAGACAGTCAACCTAATTTAGGAGGTTTAGAAAAGACTTCAAGACCCATATCCTTGTCTCCCACACTTCCAGTATCCGCAGCCTCATTCTGTTCAATGGCAGGGACCTCTGAATCTAAACATCTACACAGCAGAGGTGAAATCCAGCAGGTTCTGACAGGTTCTGGAGAACCGGTAGCGGAAATTTTGAGTAGTTCAGAGAACCGGCAAATACCACCTCTGGCTGGCCCCAGAGTGGGGTGGGAATGGGGTTTTTGCAGTATCCTCCCCCTGGAGTGGGGTGGGAATGGAAATTTTGCAGTATCCTTCCCTTGCCACGCCCACCAAGCCACACCACACCACGCCCACCAAGCCACGCCCACAGAACCAGTAGTAAAAAAAAATTGGATTTCACCACTGCTACACAGGGTTAGTTTAATATATAAAAGCTAAATTCCAATTTCAATTGAAGCAGAAATTAAACTTGACTGTATGAAGATTATTGTAAAGCAAAATCTCAGTGTTGGCTTTGCTGAGTATAATGTTCTTTGGAGTTTAATACAGAAATAGAAGCACTGATAGTTATAAGCTATTTGTTTTAGAAATCTGGGTGAATTTGTAAATATCAGGCTCGTTCAGTTTGTAACTTTCTATTCTTAAAGTTGGTTTATCCCTTTACCATATGAAGGAAGATCACACTGAAATTTGTATGTTTTTAAGCATATGTTCAGTTTGGACTGATCATCATAAATTTTGCAAGAGTTTCCTCTACTGTAACACCTGTTCACGCATATGTAATGTTCAGCCCTACTTGTATTGATGTTTTTTTGCATGCAAACCTAAACCAAAACAATGTATCCCTTCCTAATATTATAATTCTACAAATATTATAAATCAGATATAAACCACCATTTATAATATTATAAATCAGCGATAAATCCCCCCCAGCTCCCATCTTTTAAGGAAAAGAAACAAGTTATTCCAAACATTTCGGTACTCATTTTAGAAAGTGTGCAACATTGCATATTTCTATTAATTTGGAAATAGATAATGATGATATTGAACAAAACTGATTACTCAGGAAAACTTGTCAAAAACTTGTCAAAAATACATTGAAATACTAGTTTTGTTTAAAAAAAAGTTATTATCTTTAAAATGGGAATAAAAATATCAACAGGAGTGCATCCTTCTTGTAAGAGGGGAAGGGGAGGAGGAGGAGGAGGAGGAGGAGGAGGAGGAGGAGGAGGAGGAGGAGGAGAAGAAGAAGAAGAAGAAGAAGAAGAAGAAGAAGAAGAAGAAGAAGAAGAAGAAGAAGAAGAAGAAGAAGAAGAAGAAGAAGAAGAAGAAGAAATTATTCATACAAAAAAACTGCAATACTGTAAATGCTGAGGGAAATATGCAGTTCTATTGTAACTGCTTAAATATGTGAGCACAAGGCTAGATACATTGATCTGGTATCTATTTACCTCGCAAACGGATTGCTCATTGAAGTAGACAAATATGGCATTTTATTTGTTTTATCATTTGCTGTGCAATTATTAGCACATCATTGACAAGATCTTCTTTTTTAATCTGTTATTTAATGCAAGTTCTTTGTCAATAGGAAATAAATTCCAAAGTTTTACAAAACTATTCCAGTATCTCAGTGAAGATACTAAAAGAAGACCCCCTTATACAAAGCAGTCCTTTAGGTAAAAACTGTGGGGTTTTTTCCTGGAATCCCAAAATACTATATTAAGATATGTGGGATATTTTAAGACATTAGGTAGGCATTTTGCCCATGTAAATATAAGCTCTGGAATTCCTTCCAAGGTGAAGCAAATGCAGAGTGCTATAGAAAACTAAAATACTTCTGATGGTATTTGGTAGAAAAGTTTCAAGGAATTTTTCACAGGCCAGTTATTAGGTCCATTTTGCATGTAATAATGGATGACTCATCGTCGGTAGAAGGATACTAATGGTAGGAACAATTTCATATCTTAACCATTATAATTTAAGAGGGCTCTGCAAGCTTGGCAGGGGTGATTTGCTTCAAAGGAGCTTCAATCATCATGGCCTTTGAAGTGCCACAAGAAGAAACAGCCACCTGACTCCACAGAAGTAGATCTCTATATTCATATCTCCTAGAAGCTACTTCTCCATAAATCTACCATTTCGCCATTTTTGTGTTTGATGTTGTCTCTGAAATCCTTCTTCTTTTATAGTTTATGTGACATTTCTATAGGATGGCTTGTTTTCACTCTTAGTGACCTTGCGGTTAGCTTAAAATCAATGCCATAAAGAATAGCAAACTTTTCATCTTCCACTTTCTAAGCCTCTCAGTCACATTTGGGTTGCCCCCCCCAAACAAACATTCCTACTCCTTCTCTCTCATATTTTATTTATTTATTCATTCATATGTCATATTTCTTAACTGCACATCTCTCTCCGAGGTAATGGCTTCTGGCATCCCATAGGCTTAATATACAAAGTTCAAGCAGAAATCTGAAGTAGTCCTGGGCCTCCATAAGTTGCCTTGTGTCATTTTGACATTCTAAATTCACTTCTCCATGAGGTCTTAGCTGACATTTATAGCCACTAACTACTCAGAAGTGATCTTCCAGCTCTTGGAAGTCAGAGATGTTTCAAAATGAGATGAAGCAAAGTAATATAGCTGCTTTACTTTTGGAAATAAAATGGCATGATGCTTCAATGGAGCAGCTTTGAAGGGATGCTTCACTCAAAGCACTGCTGAAACAAACTATGAATTGAAGCTTTTCATCGTCCTGGTCTATAAAATAAGTCTTACTTCTTGCTGGCACAGTGTTAAATAGATCTTGTTGGAGGATGGAAATGGTCATGGGTGAAAAAGTGCTGCAAAGTTAAGTTGGAAAAGTAGCAATAGCAATGACACTTAGATTTATATGCCACTCCATAGTGCTTTACAGCACTTTCTGAATGGTTGACAAATGTCAGCATTCCCCCCCCCAACAATCTTGGTCTTCATTTTATCGACCTCGGAAGGATGGAAGGCTGAGTCAATCTTGAGCCCTGTCAGGATCGAACTTCTGGCTGTGGGCAGAGTTAACCTGCAATGCTGCATTCTAACCACTGTGCCACCCACTCCTTATAGTATTTAGCAATAGCAATAGCACTTAGACTTATATACCGCTTCATAGTGCTTTACAGCCCTCTCTAAGCGGTTTACAGAGTTCAGCATATTGCCCCCAACAATCTGGGTCCTCATTTTACCCACCTCGGAATGATGGAAGGCTGAGTCAACCTTGAGCCTGGTGAGATTTGAACAGCTGAACTGCTGAACTAGCAGTCAGCTGAAGGTCGCAGTGCTGCTTTTAACCACTGCGCCACCTCGGCTCCTTACACAAGTAGTAATGTGCCCTAACTCAGGTATTAGGGAAAGAGGTTTTCATATATTATTTCATATATTAGCAGAAGTACATCTGAATATTTATACATCTGTTGTGTTAATCAATAACTTGTTCATAAAAGAATAAAAGTAAATTTCCAATTTAGACATAAATATGTCTTTAAAAAAAAAGAACAGGGGCCTTGACTGGAATCAGATAAGTAAAAGCTCACATTTATCATGTTTCATATTTTTACTCTGATGGAAAGATTATCAGAGTCCTCAGCATTTCATGACAGATTCTATTATCTTGATGTTTCTTTGTATAGGCACGGTGAAAGCTCAGGTTTTTATTCCCTTAAGAGCTGAAGTGGTGCAGTGGTTAAATGCTGCGACTGCAGGCTGACTGCTAGTTCAGCAGTTCAGCTGTTCAAATCTCACTAGGCTCAAGGTTGACTCAGCCTTCCATCCTTCTGAGGTCAGTAAAATGAGGACCCAGATTGTTGGGGGCAAATATGCTGAACTCTGTAAACCGCTTAGAGAGGGTTGTAAAGCACTATGAAGCGGTATATAAGTAAAGTGCTATATTCCCTTAATTCTTTGGTGGCATTGAAAAGGGGGGGGAGTTGACACTCAAGTTCAGAATCCTCAGAGTATGCAATTCCCCAATTAATCAACTTGCACTCCATGGTTATTATTTTTAAAAAACATTTGATCTGACATGGCTGACCTCTTTGTTGCTATGGCATTAAAAAAATATAAACAATATGGATATGCATATTTCTATATGCAAATACCCACTCAGATGGACATATAGCATACTCTGTGTATGTTGGAAAATATACTTCAGCAAACTGCTTATGCTTTAATTTAAGCGCTGAAACTGATTTGCTTTACCTGACACGTAAAGTAATAATGGGAAATATTTCCCGGAAGGCGTTGGGAGCATAGAGTTGTGAAAAATTGTTATTTATACAGTTGAATAATAATCAAGATCACTTATGTGGTAACCTTATAAAAAAGGAGTTGTGTGGCACTTACTATAATTATATTTGCCATGTAGCCCTATACAAATGAAGTAGGAGTTATAATAATTGCCTTTCAGTTTAGTAAATGAGTAGGATGTTCACAAGCCCACTTCTTTGAATACCTTCATAAATGTAGAAAAAAGCTAGGCATGCATTTCTATATTTTCAAGTCCCATACATGTTGCTATATCATTGGTTGGGTCCTAGTGACTTGGACAAGGAAAGGGAAATTTGCTAGATTCATATGCGTCTGGCAACTTTCTAAACTGACCCTGGGACAACAATAATTCATTTACAATAACAGCATTATATAAACTGCTGACTCTTTTTTTTTCCCTCAAAGAAACTTCATGTCCTAGATAACTATTTATTCTGCTATTATTTTCTCTATTGGCTGCTCTTCCTAGTCACTGAATAGGGTTACATTTCACTAAACAACAGTTGAGTTGAGTTGGATGCACAAGAGTTGTTCATAATTTCATTTGGCAAAGATTCTTCCATCTCTCCCCATTGCCATGGGGAACAGGAATATATGGAGAGGAGAGGAGAGGAGAGGAGAGGAAAGGAAAGGAGAGAAGAGGAGAGGAGAAGAAATAATGGAGAGTACAGGAGAAGAGAGGAGAGGAGAGGAAAGGAGAGGAGAGGAGAGGAGAGGAAATAATGGAAAGGAGAGGAGAGGAGGGGAGGGGAGGGGAGGGGAGAGGAGGAGAGGAGGGGAGGGGATATTCAAAGTCAATTATTCAAATCCTACCAGAATTATTCAAATCCTACATAACTTCCAAAAGATAAAGGTAACAATTTCCTCTGCCCAGTCATGTCTGATTCTAGGGGACAGTGCTCATCTCCATTTCCTAGCTGAGGGAGTCAGCACTGTTCAAAGACATGGTCATTTGCCTAGCATGACAATACGCCGAGATGCGGAGAATGATGTTACCTTCTCACCGAAGTGGTACCTATTTATCTACTCACATTTGCATGCTTTCGAACTGGAGCTAGGGAAGGAGCTGGGGAAGGAATAGGAGCTCATTCTGTCCTGCGGCACTTGGATCTTGAACTCAGCACAACTTGCTAACTGATGGTTATTCCATATCCTGAGATGAAACATCCTACTGTTCATAAGGTCCTACTGTTCATAAGTATCATCGAAAGGAAGGACCTGGTTTTCAGTTTAAAAAAAGTGCATTTTTTAAAAAATATCAGTTTGCCAGGTGTTGATTTAACTAACCTTTGATAACTGGGCATAGCCTGAAAACTGTACAGCTTTATTTGTTGTTGTTCCAAAGAGCACAATTAGTACTAATAGGTGAAAATTGCAGGCAGTCTTTTGCAGAAGGGAGCTTAGCTCCCTTGTACAACTCATGTTCTACATGGAAAAGATTCCAAGTTCAATCCTCATTAGATTTGGCTGCGAAAGGCTTCCATCGTAACAATGGAGAGCTGCCGACAGCGTGCAATGTTTGAGCCTAATATACTGTTTGTGTAAGACAGCTTCATCGCTTCCTCTATTCTTTGAATATACTTCTTTGGAGAGAAGAAAAGGTCCTTTTCAACATCTTGAAAAGAGAATTCCAAATGTTTACCAACCAGGTGTCCCCAAACCATGCTATGTAAAGGTTAAAACTGCACTGGTCCCTGACCCTGGTGGATGTAATAATTTGCACTCTAGGTGACTGAAAGTGTCTATTGACCCATTAGACCTAATTACAAGTATCCATTGCTCAGGGAGTCCTGAGGCAATATTCTTCTCTCTCTTACCCACCCCCACCCCCATCCAGAGTTGTCCCTACTGAAATGAAAGGACAACTCTCCACCCCGGAATCATAGCAGAGTCATTTCTAAGGTCAACGGAACAAATCCTGAAATTACAGAGGAATGAGTTTCTTTCTGTATTTCAATCAAGCCAAAAGCAGAGAAGCAAATCATAATAATTGTTCAGTTGCTAGCCTTTGTTCCATCGCTATTTATCTATCAAAGTATCAGATATCAAAATACACACATGAAATTCTTTTGCTTTGTGTGACTGGCTCACAGATTTTTTTTTTTTAAAGTAAATTTCTAACCAGATATATACAATTTCCAAGTCAGGACTTCAACATTTTGAAGGGTCTGCAGGGAATAATAGAAATGAAGTGATGATCTTCTAGCACAGAGGTGTCGAACTCAAGGCCCGGGGGCCGAATGCGGCTTGCGGGTTACTTAGATCTGGCCCGTGGAGTCACCCTGGAAACAGCAAAGGACTGGCCCACGGTGCCTCTGCAAGCAAAAATAGGAGCTCGGGAGGGCCGCACACTCCGTTTTTGCTAGCAGAGGGTTGCAGGAGGCCGTCGCAGCCAAAAACGGAGCTCGGGAACCCGTTTTCACTGGCAGAGTGCTCAGGCCTCCACAGGTGCCCCCGACATGAGTGATGTCGAACTGGCCATGCCTACCCTGGCCACGCCCACTCTGCCCTCCCAAAGTCAAACACAACCCTGATGCGGCCCTCAATGAAATTGAGTTTGACAGAATCTGTTCTAGCAGAATGGAATGTATTTAAAATCTGTCCTACAGTACTGTAATTGGCATTCTTTAGTATTGCAGCTTTAGGTGGAGGTTGAATTCCACCACACATGAAGTTCCAGTCAATTTCAAACAGGATAAGGAAAAGAAAATTTGTTTCCAACAAGCAATTAATAGATTAAATCAAATTAAGGTCATAGTTCCAATAAAACAACAATTAGTACAAAATCAAGCATGTGATAGGTAATAATGTCCTTAACTCTATACAGGCTTCTATATATAAGTAGTCCTTGACTTACAACCACAATTGAGCCCAAAATATCGGTTGCTAAGCAAGACAGTTGTTAAGTGAATGTTGACCCATTTTACGACTTTTCTTGCCACAATTGTTAAGTGAATCATTGCAGTTGTTCAGTTAGTAACATGGGTTGTTTAAGTGACTCTGGCTTTCCCATTGACTTTGCTTGTCAGACAGTCACAAAAAACATTCATATAACCCTGGGACATAAAGGTAAAGGTTCCCCTTGCATATACATGCTAGTCGTTCCCGACTCTAGGGGGCGGTGCTCATCTCTGTTTCTAAGCTGAAGAGCCAGCCCTATCTGATGACAATTCCGTGGTCATGTGGCTGGCATGACTAAATTCCGAAGGCGCACGGAACGCTGTTACCTTCCCACCAAAAGGTGGTCCCTATTTTTCTACTTGCATTTTTACATGCTTTCGAACTGCTAGGTTGGCAGAAGCTGGGACAAGTAACGGGAGCTCACTCCGTTACGCGGCGCTAGGGATTCGAACCGCCGAACTGCTGACCTTTCTGATCGACAAGCTCAGCGTCTTAGCCACTCATAAATATGAGTCAGTTGCCAAGTGTCAGAAATTTAATCACATGACCCTGGGGATGTTGCAACGGCCGTAAGTGTGAAAAACGGTCATAAGTCACTTTTTTAGTGCTGTTGTAACTTCGAACAGTCACTAAATGAACGGTTGTAAGTCAAGGACTACCTGTAATTGAAAGGCAGATAGTCACCTTTGTAGAGATTGAGCAAGCTTGAGTTGATAGATTTCTTTTTGCCTGAAAAAATAAAATAAAAAAGCATAAATGGATTGAAAAAAAATCCCCTTTGGCCCAAGCCAAAATATCATTAAGGAAGTGTCAGACGAGCATTTCTGAACAGGATGACCTACATCTAGGGAGGGAAAGACCTATGCATATTCTCCCTCTGTATTTTTAGTGCAAAACATGTTTTTAAGCATCTGTAGCTTCACCAATTGCACACTTAACACTTTTACAGAAGACTCGGGCTTTGACCTTTTGGAAAAGATGTTAAGACAAAGGTGTGAAGACAAAGGTGTGAAGAAATTGTCAATGACAATTTCTATTTTACTTATTAGACGATAAAATGTGTTAAGCCATTTTTTAGCCTTGGATTGTGGCTGTGTAAAATGATTGGGATATGCAAAAATGGGATATACAAGTAAATGGTTTTAAAAATGCAAGAAATAATAATAATAATAAATAAGTGCAGAGAGAAACAAGCAGGGGTTAAATTCAGCAGGTTCTGACAGGTCCTGGAGAACCAGTAGCGGAAATTTTGAGTAGTTCGGAGAACCGGTACCAGAAATTTCGAGTAGTTTGGAAAACTGGCGAATACCACCTCTGGCTTACCCCAGAGTGGGGAGGGAATGGGGATTTTGCAGTATCCTTCCCCTGCCACGCCCACCAAGCCACACCACGCCCACCAAGCCACACCCACAGAACTGGTAGTAAAAACATGGATTTCACCACTGGAAACAAGCCTTGTTGAAAGAAGTTCAGTATGGATTCCACCGAGATAAATCTTGCTATAGGAATCTTCTAAAGTTCAAGAGGGTCAACAGACATGTGCATACACATGGAAGCATGAAATCATATCTCTTTGATTGAAAATGGCTTTAAAATTATATCAAGGTTTTAATGCGGTTTTATTATGTTTATGCTTTGTGTGACTTGCTGAATTCGGTCTTGGTGACATTTGTGAGGGGATTAGATTGGGACTTCATAGAAGGTTGGGGGGTGGTAATCAAGTATCAACATGGACATTGAAGCCCCATCTCTTTGTAATATGTGTCACTTGCATTACGTGCACATAAAAAAGTATGAATCTCCACTTAGCTTTTTTTAAGGCTTCTGAGCTTCTCTTTAGATGGCTTTAAATCAACATCGTTCAGAACCATTACAGTAACAGTAACAGAGTTGGAAGGGACCTTGGAGGTCATCTAGTCCAACCCTCTGCTCACGCAGGAGACCTATACTAGGGATTCGAACTGCCGAACTGCCAACATTTCTGATCGACAAGCTCAGTGTCTTAGACACTGAGCCACCTAGTCAGGATTGGGCTTTGATAGTCCAATGTTCTTATAATCAGAACCATTGCCCGTGATAATTAAATATTGTGTTATCCAGGAGAAAGGTCCCATTCTGGATTGTATCTGATCTCCATGTAAGGCTCTTTATAAATAACAGATGCAATAAATAATAGCTTCTATATCAGTCCATAATGCAGTGAAGTAAAGAAATACAGCACAATAAGGGAGGCAGTGTCAGGTGTGAGAAAGCCAAGAATGGGAAAATAAATTTCTCCAAATAATTTCTGTATTGCTGTTCACCTAGAGACAGGAATCTTGCCAGACTAAAGCACACTCTGCATAACTATCAGATAAATGCTGTGAAGAATTAGGAAAGATCCAGGGGTGGGCTGCTGGGGGTTCGCAGGGGTTCAGGAGAACCTCTAGCTAAGATTCTGTGCAGTTCGAAGATCCCCCAAATCCCACTCCTGGCTGGCTCCACCCACTCCACACCGCCCCTCCCAGGAGTCCCCACGTAGCCTGTTTTGGATGCAGGTAAATGCAAGGTGTGCAAGGAGGCTCGGGGAGGGCAAAAAATGGGCCTACTGGAAGTTCGGGAAGAGGGCCTCCAGAGGGCCTCCGGAGCCTGGGGAGGTCATTTTCGCCCTCCCAAAGGCTCGAGGAAAACCTCCAGAGCCCGGGGAGGGCAAAAATGCCCCACCCCCACCATGGTGCAGGAGGCTGACTAGGCCACACCCACCCAGCAACTGGGCAGAGAACCCCTTGCTAAATTTTTTGAAACCCACCTCTGGAAAGATCCCTTTGGGTCTCTTCTTACATACCTGCAATTCAATACAGATCTGTCTCTTTGCTTCCACCACAGGTAGGTATCATACTAGCGCTAGACCAATTTTTTTTAACTTTAGCATATTCTACTATTTTGCATACAAACAAGTTGGCATCCCCTTTTCTGTCCACATGCATAAATGTACTTCCCTGGAAATAGGATTCAGTTCAATACAATTACTGAAGGATCAAGCTAGCTTAGGAAACTCAGGATAGAAAATGTGCTGGAGATATTACTGATGTCCCCAAAAAAAATCAGGACAACAGCTTGATGAATAGCCACCTTCATTTTTCCCTATGGTGATGAACAGGAAGAGCTCAACAAACAATTTGAAATTCTCAATTATTTGGACCTAATCTGGAGCCATCTGTATGCAAGATATATACAACAGTCTAAGTGTCAAAAGAGAAGAATGAATGATCCTATTGTGGGAGGCATCAGTGACTTTGTTGTAGTATATCCGTTATAAATCCACTGATGCAAATCATACTTATCTAAGGGACAGTTGGGGATGTGAGAAAGTAATTTCCTCAATAATGACCAATGGAATTTTCTAGGCAATGAATTGAGCATTGAAAAGTGGAGAGTGACTTAAATTGGAGAACATAGTCATGCTCTGGGGGTTAAACTATTTTATGAGAACAATGAGCTGGCTTGGACAGCTAACTTTCTTCTTTCCCCCTCTTTTTTTAATTGCATAGGTATTTCTATTTAATGTGCTCCATCCTAGTTATAGTGCCAAAAGAAAGCAACATTCAGTGGCCTTTGTGCCAGAGTATAAATAGATAAACCATATACAAGAGTATTTTATGATGTTTGCCACAAAGTTAGGGGGCTGTTAAGAACAATTACCAATGTTTTTAAAGCAAGGAACAGATTTTTAATGAGGTGTAAGTAGCTTTTTCTTCTATAAATGTTTGTAGCTTTAAAAACAAAGTATTTACTGGCTAGTTTCATGTTAATAAAATTGACTCACTGCTCCAAACTTTTTTTACACACTTGCTAATAAAACAGACACACTGTCAAAACAAAGGAAATATAGTGAAATATCTATAGGAGAATGAGAGTATAGCTAATTCTGCAAAAAGAAGGATGTTTTATTTAATAGTCGGAAAAAGCTGTTAACAATATAGCAACTACAAATAATATAGAGGCATTCCAATACAAGTGTGCTTTAGATAGTAAGCCATTCTTTCTTTGTTCTGAATATATTTCACTGTGAATAGTCCTGAGATGGGCTGTAGTGATACCAAGAGAAAAGTAGGTAAAAATACTTCAAAAGAACAATAAAATTGTAAAGGCAAAAAAAAAAAAAACCAGATCTCCTCTACCAATCACAATAAGAACCAGTTTGATTTAGTGGCTAAGGCACCAGGATACAAACAGGAGACTGTGAATTCTAGTCCTGGCACAGCCAGATGGATGACTTTAGGCCAGTCAGTCTCTTTCAGACCAAGTCACCTCACAGGGTTGTTGTTATTGGGAAAATAGGAGGAGGAAAATGTTTTGGATATGTTACCTGCCTTGAGTTATTTGTAAAAATTATAAAATCGGGATACAAGCAAATGGGTAAGTAAATAAGAAAGTTGTCAGGGTTCCAAGTAATAGACCCATAGCAAACAAAACTCTGAGGCAGGTAGATTCCTCAAATAATAGTTTTATTGGATATATCATATTGGCACAGTTCTGGTGAAAACTGACTCTGAAGGTTCCCACGGTTTTCACCTAATTAAAAGTTTTTCCCCTTCTCCAAACAAAGTCACATGGTCCAATCAGGGTGCCATCCAGTTTCCTGGTAACATCACACCTCCTCTCTCTCTGACCAGGTGTGAGAATGTCCTTGGTTCCTAGGAGAAAGTATTTTGTTTTGGCTACAAAACCCCAGCTATCTCTATTTCCCCACTCCTTATTCCTCAGCTCCGGTGTGGCAACACAGAAGCTTCAAAATGGCTTCGGCCAGGTCAGCTTCAGGTAATTAAAAGTAAATCAATCAATCAATTATCAATCAATAAGTCAATAAATAAACTTCCTATTATAAATTGGCCAATCAGCAAGAATTGGTGAATTTGCAGTAGGATCTTTTTATTCACTTTCCCTACAGCAGAGTTTAAGATTGTAGCTTGTCTCAAGGTATAGACCAGGTGTCAGCAACCTGCGGCCCAGGAGCCACATGTGGCTCTTTGGGCCCTCTGCTCTGGCTCCCTGTCGGTTGATCCCACCACTGGCTGACCCCGACCTTCGCCCTCCCCTCCCAGTCACTCCTCACCTGGCCTGAGAAGGTAAGGGCGACAGTGGGGGATGGAGAAGCGGCAAGAGCAGAGAAAGAGAGATACAGAGAAAGGGGGAGAGAGAGAGACATAGAGAGATACAGGGGGGAGAGAGGGAGGGAGAGAGAGCGATATGTCAAAAGGGTTTTGTGGTTCCCGGTGTTTTTTAACAACCGGTTCTCTGCCCTAATGACCAGCTGAGTAGGCGTGGCTTTGGGGGTCATGTGACTGGTAGAAGTGAGTGATGTTGAGTTGGCCACGCCCACCCAGGTTTTGTGGCTCCCTGTGTTTTATTTTCTGTGCGAAATGGGTCCAAATGGCTCTTTGAGTGTTTAAGATTGCAGACCCCTGGTATAGACTGTCTGTGGACAAGCATAGCCCAATATTGAATATCAAAGTGTACACAGATGCAACACCAAAGGGTAAAGCAACCCTTATATGACTATGCAGCACATGTTGTATGTTAAACCATTATAGCAGGGGTGAAATCCTCCCGGTTCGCTCTTACCTGTTGGTTGTCACACAGCTGAAGAACCTGGTGGTGTTCACGGCATGGGGCTTCCCCCGCCCGCTTCCCCCGCCCACCTGGACACCGGCATTTGCGTTCTTTTGCCCTCTGCACAAGCAGAATGCTTTGCGCATGAACAGAGGGCAAAAGAACGCAAATGTCGGTGTCCAGGTGGGCGGGGGAAGTGGGCAGAGGAAGCCCCATGCCACGAACACCACCAGGTTCTTCGGCTGTGCGGCGACCAACAGGTAAGAGCGAACCGGGAGGATTTCACCCCTGCTATAGTATTTCATACATAAAAATGTAAAAGACTCCAAAGGATTTTGATGAGTATTTGGCATTGATTATTAAGACAAACAAATAAGCAAAAAGGTACCTGGAACTAACCCAGGAAATTGTTCATGGGTGTTAGGTATGCTAAAGGAGGGGAAAGGAAATTGCAAGTAATTGTATGCCGTCCTTGCTTCTGACCTCATTGCTGAGGATTTAAGAAAGATGCCCATGCCTAAACTGAAGTTATAAGCCTAACAAACAAATGAAAAAAATAATAAGATACAGGAATATAAAATCATGCATGAAGTGAAATGTGTATAAGGAGAGAATATCATTCTTGCAACATTATCCTCTGACATGTATATTTCCCTTCATTCGTAGTATCATTCTCTCTGTCATAATATAGCTTTTTTTAAAAAGAAGATTTAGGATTGATTAAAGGAAGGACTTTGTTTAAAAATGCACAGTTAAACTAGAATTTAAGGTCATCAATGAATCAGATGGCATTAAAAGAAAGCCAGACAAATTTAGTGATGTTTTGACAATCAGTAGATATTAAAATTAATGGTTGCTTTCATTTTGTTGAATTGCAAACAGGATGATACCAATACTGACGAAGAATGTGACTATGTGTGTTCCCCAAGATATGGATCCTGAGTTTCCTTCTCAGATTTTTTTCATAATGGACTTCTTGCAACCCTGTTTTCTTAGTGAGGTGTTGGTGGCATCTATGTTGTGTTTGTATAATGGCCTTATCTAGTCCCAAGATTCTTTTTCTCAACTTGCCACTCCAACTGTCTTAGGTGTGAGTGAATTCAATGCATCTAGAAGAACCTAGGAAGAAGGTTATGATAAACTGTTTCTGTACCATTGATGAGTATTGGGCTGATAATCTGCACCTCTATAACTGTCTGGTCTGGTTCTGCAACCCAACAAGACAGACACAGACTTCAGAGGATAATTAGAACTGCAGAAAAAACAATTGCTACCAACCTGCCTTCCATTGAGGACCTGTATACTGCACAAGTCAAAAAGAAGGCCGTGAAAATATCTACAGACCCCTCGCATCCTGGACACAAACTGTTTCAACTCCTACCCTCAAAACCACGCTATAGAGCACTGCACACCAAGACAACTAGACACAAGAACAGTTTTTTCCTGAACGCCATCACTCTGCTAAACAAATAATTCCCTCACCACTGTCAAACTATTTACTAAGTCTGCACTACTATTAAACTTCTCATCATTCCCATCACCCATCTCCTCCCACTAATGACTGTATGACTCTAACTTTGTTGCTTGTATCCTTACGATTTATATGACTGGTTCCTAATATGATTTGATTGCTTATTTGTACCCGGACTATCATTAAATGTTATACCTTGTGATTCTTGACGAACGTATCTTTTCTATTATGTACACTGAGAGCATATGCACCAAGACAAATTCCTTGTGTGTCCAATCACCCTTGGCCAATAAAAACTCTATTCTATTCTATAATTCCCCTTAATTAAGAGCTGAAGTGGTGCAGTGGTTAAATGCTGTGACTGCAGGCTGACTGCTAGTTCAGCAGTTCAGCAGTTCAAAATCTCACTAGGCTCAAGGTTGACTCAGCCTTCCATCCTTCCGAGGTCGGTAAAATGAGGACCCAGATTGTTGGGGGCAATATGCTGAATTCTGTAAACTGCTTAGAGAGGGCTGTAAAGCACTATGAAGCGGTATATAAGTAAAGTGCTATTGCTATTGCTATTGCTATTAATCAAAAGGGAAATCTCTAATGATTGAACATGGACACTTTAGGACTAAATCTGGAGATTGTAGCATGGCCTCTTCAAAACATGTACAAATATTTGAATGTATTCATTTGTGCTTCAAATAGAATGTTCTGTTGATAAGATGAAGTAACCCCCCCCCCAAAAAAACCCCAGAATTTATTATCTTTAGAAACAGATAACCTCTTCTATGTAATGGATTTTCAGGCTCCTTGGTTTCCCAGACTTCAATTGCATCTAAAGGAAAGATGGCATAAAGACTCCTTCTATAGTCTATAAAGTCTGCAAATGGATGAAAAGATACATCACAAAACATCCTAACTCACTTGCAACAATCAAGTCCATTGGATTATAGCAGCATATGTAGGAGAAAGAGAGGCAAAATCAAGAGAGGAATCAGACTGGAGTCTTTACATTCCCACCAATGGTCCAGGTCCAGTCTGTCTTGAATGCTATTAACTCTTATCTAGGGCCAATTTAGTGCTGACTGTTAGTTGACTAGATTCTGTATGTAGAATTTAGTGCTGATGGATAATTGACTAGATTCTGTACGTAGGCATGAGCAATACATCAGCTTAACTGGAACTTAATGCATGCTCTTGATTTTTGATGCCTTGATCTTAAAAATAAATAAGTTACAATTTATATGCAAAATGAAAATATTGGGAGAGGGGAAATCAAGCACTAGAAGTGGAGTTCAGAAGGACCCATTTCAGGAATGGCAAGCAGATTTCAATAGAGTTAGAGAACTCCTGCTCTGGAGGTTTTGATACCGGAGTTCTCTTTCAAAGGTTGGAACACAATGACCTTGGCTCAAGAAAATCTCAATTACTCTCCTTGGATCTGTAAAATATTGAAACCATTTTACAATGGTGCTGTGCAGTACTTTTAGAAACACAGCTGTTCCACAGTCATGCACCTAGTCTCCAATCCCTCTTCTGTCAGGACATTAAAATAAACTCCATATCCTTCTAAATAACTTCAAGATTTAAAAAAGGTTATTTCTTTGGCAAGCTGTTTAGAATCCAACTGGCACTAATTTTAAGAGGATACTGTATATAAAAATGAGTCTTTATTTATAGTCTAGTACCAGTACCTTACTTTACTTAAATAAAGATGATTTATGGAGACGATCCTTGTTTTCCATTTTTTCCTTTATTATGTTTCCCATGAGATAATGTGTCCATGGTCTATTAATCATGCATGATTTTCCCTCCTTTGTTTTAATGCTCAATTATAATACCATTTAGTGTTGCTTTTGACTCATTGCTATCTAATATTGAATTCCCAAAAAGCACTATTAATAGAAAGCTCAATCAACTTCTAAATGCATATATTTCCTCTAGGTACTACTCTAATTGCAATCATAGAAGACATTAGAAAAACATGTTGTAAGATGACAGAATATCTCTAATGTAAAGTGCCTAAGACAATGAATCAACATCTATACGATTCATCTTAAGTGCTTTTGGAATGGAAATCTATTAATTCACGTACTTGCTGAATGATTCAAATTATAACAAAGGGATGTTATGCCATAATAGCTACTAATAACTTTATACCACAAAAATGAAGCAAAGCAAATGCAAAGTTGAAGTAAAAATATTTTGGTTAGTTACATCAGATGATTTTTTTATTGGTTTGTGAAAGAAGGAAGGAGAGAGAAAGAGAGAGAGGAAGGAAGGGAGGGAGGGAGGGAGGAAGGAAGGAAGGAAGGAAGGAAGGAAGGAAGGAAGGAAGGAAGGAAGGAATTAATGCATGCTCTTGGTCTGTTCACTGGTCTTATCTAGTTTTTGTCTGTATATATAAAAGTAAGATGGTGCAGTTAATTATTGCTTTGCTTGTTATATTTTCTGGGTATTTGATTAAAAAACAGTGAAACTAAAAATAATAAAATGACAATTAATTTTCAAGTATTTTAAAAGAATGTACTTTAAAGTACTTTAAAAGATAAACTAAACTAAAATTAGGAGTTAAACTTGGGGGTGTGATGCCAATATGAACCAAATTAGCCAGTAAAGAAAGAGAGTAGGTCTTTTTGGCAGTGTTGCCAATTGTATAAAATATCTCGCATGGCTAGTTGATTTAATCCTCTCCTTGTTTCTTTTAAATGAAATATTAAGATTTCAGATATTTCAGATGACCATTTATAATTCAGAGATTTAAATATGATTTTATGATTTAAGACCCCCCAATCCATCCAACCCAAAAGGAAAAAAAAATTGGAGGATTTTTTTCCTAACAGAAAAATGACATCTGTTGCTATCTTTACGTTTTCATAGAAACAAGTTTTTATTTTCTAAAAACAACCACCATTTCTAACGGTCCTAGAGAACAACTTTTTCTTTTCATTCGATTTGCATTTGTTATGTATTCATAATCACCAGAGGTATGATTTCTCTCTGAAAGTTAATACATTACTGAAAGTCCTGAAAGTCAAAGGTTCCTCAGATGAACTGTCTTCCCTCAGCATCTCAATCTTAAAAAAAATAATGTTGTGGTTTTCATAGGCAAATACACAAGTGCGTCAACAAAAACATTCCCCTCTAAAGCTTTCAGATGGTTAATGTGATCCTACAATACACGGGACAACGAAATGGCAAGGCAAAGCCTCTGTAAGGATTGTCTTCCAGCCACAAGCAAGGTACGAACTTTTGAGACCAACCAAGGTTTTTCAAAAGGATTCCCTTTATTTGCATCTGTATACAACCATTTCAATTCAAAGCAAGGTCTAACATGCCCTCAGGCAAGACAAGTCTTTTAAGCTTAACACCCCACCCCATTCAGCATAATGAATCCACAAATGTTTGACAGTTGGATCCGTTTCTCAGACTCGCTCTTCCTTTCAATTACCCCCCATAAAACATTCTCTTAAGACGAAGAGGCTCCCATGTGTCTGGGATCCGGATACCCCCCCATAAACCCTTATCTTAAGATGAAAAAGCTCTCAGGTGCCTGGGATCCGGATATGTATAACCTTTTGATCAAACAGAGCCAGAACCCCCCTTTTCCTTCTGAATGACAGAGTTTGGACTCTGACAGCCTCTTGATTTCCACCTGAAATGAGACTTGGATTACGAATG
The DNA here is from genome assembly GCA_023053685.1 of Diadophis punctatus similis. Lineage (NCBI taxonomy): Eukaryota > Metazoa > Chordata > Lepidosauria > Squamata > Dipsadidae > Diadophis > Diadophis punctatus. Next base: position 8,019,141 of record JALIGW010000015.1, read on the forward strand.
CACTGTAAATCAGTAGCCTACTCAACGGGAATATTTCTTTGACATAGAATTGATCCATTATTTTACCAACTGTATTTGTGCAAACAGGTTCTTTGCCTTCCTGAACAAATATTCCTCTAACTAAAGGAATAAGAAACCGCCTTGGTCGCCCTGATGGATGATCTCTGGCGAGCCCGGGATGGGGGTAACTCCTCCATCCTGGTGCTACTTGACCTCTCAGCGGCTTTCGATACCATCGACCATGGTATCCTTCTGCATCGTCTCGGCGAGTTGGGAGTGGGAGGCACCGTTTTGCGGTGGTTCTCCTCTTATCTCGCTGATAGGATGCAGTCGGTGTTAGCAGGTGGGCAGAGGTCGTCTCCTAGGCCCCTGACCTATGGGGTGCCTCAGGGTTCGGTCCTCTCACCCATCCTGTTCAACATTTACATGAAACCGCTGGGGGAGATCATCCGTAGACATGGGGTGAGTTTCCAACAGTACGCTGACGACACCCAGCTGTACATTACCACCCCGTCTAAATTCAGGGAGGCGGTTGATGTGATGTGCCAGTGCCTGGACGACGTTAGGATCTGGATGGGGAGGAACAGACTTAGACTCAACCCCGACAAGACTGAGTGGCTCTGGATATTGCCTCCTAAGGACCATGACAACTGTCCCTCCTTGGTTCTCGAGGGAGAAAAATTAACTCCCTCAGAACGGGTTCGCAATTTGGGAGTCCTCCTAGATCCACAGCTAAAATTAGATCAACACCTTACAGCTGTGGCTAGGGGGGCTTTTGCACAGGTTCGCCTGGTGCACCAATTGCGACCATACTTGGAGAAGGAGGCTCTACTCACGGTCACTCACGCCCTTGTCACCTCTAGATTGGACTACTGCAATGCGCTCTACATGGGGCTGCCCCTGAAGAGTATTCGGAGACTTCAACTGGTGCAAAATGCAGCTGCGCGTGCTGTGGTGGGTGTTTCAAGGTACACCCACGTAACACCCATACTCCGCCAGCTGCATTGGCTGCCCATTGGTCTCCGGATACAATTCAAGGTGCTGATCATCATCTTTAAAGCCCTACATGGCTTAGGACCAGGTTATCTCCGGGACCGCATTCTGCCGCATTCCTCCCTTCGACCGGTTAGGTCCCACAGAGTGGGTCTCCTCCAGGTCCCGTCAGCCAAACAGTGCCGACTGGCGGGGCCTAGGGGGAGGGCCTTCTCTGTGGGGGCCCCTGCTCTCTGGAACCAACTTCCCCCAGAGATCCGAACCATCCCCACCTTGCTGGCCTTCCGAAAAGCCATTAAGACATGGCTCTTCCTGCAGGCAGGGGTGAGTTGAGACGATTTATTCCTGATGTCTCCCCCATGTATGTATGATGTGTGTATATTTATATTTTTAATTGTTTTTAAGTGCTTTTAATAATTTTGTTTGGAGTTTTTGTATAAAATGTTGTACGCCGCCCTGAGTCCTGCGGGAGTAGGGCGGCATAGAAAAGCTACCAAATAAATAAATAAATAAATAAATAAACTACAGTTACTCACAAGGTCTACAATATCGATGCAAGCTTTAATCAAACGTAAGTAGGATGCATTAAAATATAAGCCTATGGCTGCAAATCATCTCAGAAGGAGAACAAGTGCTTTCCACAGTGTCCGTATTGCATATAAATTCTAAGTGATTAATACAGAGAGAAAACAAGGCAAACATTTTATTTTATTAATGCAGCTGCTTTCTATCATTTGTTTTGCTGCATTATGTTGTGTTCTTCCCAAGCAATTCGCATAAAGCTCAGATTTTTATCTAAAGGTTTAAAAAAATGTATATGGGTAAGCAAACTTCTGCAAACTCTTTCCTGGACTGATTATTTTAAGGCGCTGCAGCAGTATTAAGTAACATGCAATCTCAGATGTATTAAATACATTAAGGTACTTCCATGATTATCTGGGGGAAAAAGGGGGCTCTTAGCAATGATTAATATTCAGTACTTTCTTGAAGCTGATTTCATACTGCCAAAAGCAAAACTTATCAGGCCATGATTTCATTATTTGAATCAATAAATCTGATAGAATTGTGCAACATGCTGACTAGGGAATACTGGGAGCTGAAGTCTACACGTCTTAACATTGCCAAGATCGAGAAAGACTGGTCTCAACAAACAAGTCCAGCCTTCCTTTATTAATAAGAACATGTAGTGTACCTCCTGTGTACCTCTTGAGGGTACACAAGAACAAAACGGAATTAAAAGACGGAGGAAGGAGACCATCTAGCAAGGGAAAATATTATATGAGCAAATGGCTAAAGGATCTGACCTCCCTTATACTACCTGGAGGACCCTGAATAGGCTGAGAGTTGGAGGGTCTAAATGCAAAACCAATATGCTGAAACTCTTAGCAGATAACAACACACTATGTGAATGTGGAGAGACACAGAGCTAGACCCATCGGTTAGTATGTTGGCTACTACCAGAAACATGTATCAGTAATGTCTTATTTTTGGCCAACAACAAAGCCAGGAAGGTGGCGTCATTCTGGCAGTTTAAAGTTTGATTTAGACACGGAAGAAGAAGAAGAGGGAGGAGGAGGAGGAGAAGGAGGAGGAAGAGGAAGAGGAAGAGGAAGAAGAAGAAGAAGAAGAAGAAGAAGAAGAAGAAGAAGTTGTTGAAGTTGTTTTCCTTTGTACCTTCTTATTTCAAATTGATTCAAGAAAAAGTTACTTTTGAATTTCTTTCTCATGCATTCTCCTTTCCACTGATTGAGTGGTAGCTATTCTTTATTTAAATGTGTACTTTCTTCAATGTTATCTACAATATCTATACACAAGGTCCATGTGAAGGGTGTGATCCTTTTCTCACAGAAATGGGTGGACTGATACTGCCAAGCACAAGAAATCAGAAATTAAGCCGGTTTAAATAATTACAGGGTTATTGCATGCTAACGTTCTCTACAAGAATCTGAACTATTGATGGTCAGAAATAGTCAGTAGATAAAAGTCAAAGGAATTCAAGGTGGGCTCAACCTGGTCATCTCCTTCAGATATCTTAATTAAGAGGTTTAGAAGTACAGCTGAAGATCAGTAGTAGGTTCTAAAACCCTTAACTACCGGTTCACGTGCGCACTCGTACATGTGCGCAATGCTTCTGTGCATGCACAGAAGCTTCTGCGCATGCACAGAAGTGTCCCAGGAAGGTGGGCAGAGCCTCCTGCCACTGGCACTACTGGTTCTTAGAACCGGGCCGAACTGGGAGCAACCTACTGCTGCTTCAGATCTTCCTCTGCCATGTTTTTTTGAAAAAGTTTTGTTGATGTTAGTCGCGAAGTCATGTCCAACCCATCGCGACCCCATGGACAACGTTCCTCCAGGCCTTCCTGTCATCTACCATCCCCTGGAGTCCATTTAAGCTCATGCCGACTGCTTCAGTGACTCCATCCAGCCACCTCATTCTCTGTCGTCCCCTTCTTCTTTTGCCCTCAATCGTTCCCAGCATTAGGCTCTTCTCCAGTGAGTCCTTCCTTCTCATTAGGTGGCCAAAGTATTTGAGTTTCATCTTCAGGATCTGGCCTTCTAAAGAGCAGTCAGGGTTGATCTCCTCTAGGACTGACCGGTTTGATCGCCTTGCAGTCCAAGGGACTCGCAGAAGTCTTCTCCAGCACCATAGTTCAAAGGCCTCAATTCTTTGGTGCTCAGCCTTTCTTATGGTCCAACTTTCACAGCCATACATTGAAACATACATAGCCTTGACTATACGCACTTTTGTTGGCAGGGTGATGTCTCTGCTTTTTATATTTGCCATAGCTTTCCTCCCCAGGAGCAATCGTCTTTCGATTTCTTGGCTGCAGTCCCCATCTGCGGTGATCTTGGAGCCCAGGAAAACAAAATCTGTCACTACCTCCATTTCTTCCCCATTTATTTGCCAGGAATTGAGAGGGCCGGATGCCATGATCTTAGTTTTCTTAATGTTGAGTTTCAATTTGAAAAACTACTTTTCCCCAAATTTTTCCCACAACTGCAAAACTGACAGAGATAGAAACTCTGTGAGGTAGGTTTATGGGCTGGTGCTGTCACCCCTAGACCAAAATTTTTGCTAAGTTTAATGCATTTTTATAAATTTAATGCCCTAAGAAGAAGCCCAAATGGTTTCAAATTCTTAAGATACAGAGTTCTAAGATACAGTATATGTCTGTGCCACTGAATATCTAAAGGTCAGAGAAGCATCAGGTGACACATGGAATGACAAGCAAATATGGAGTATCTGTTTATTTATTTTATTTATTATTTATTAGTGAGATTTATATACCGCCTCACAGTGCAAGCACTCTCTAAGCGGTTTACACCATTAAGCAATGTATATTTACATTGCCCCCAACAATCTGGGTCCTCATTTTACCTACCTCGGAAGGATGGAAGGCTGAGTCAACCTTGAGCCGGTGAGATTTGAACCGCTGACCTGCGGATCACAGTCAGCTAAAGTGGCCTGCAGTACTGCACTCTAACTGCTGCGCCACCTCGGCTCTTTTTATCTATTTTATCATTTTATCTCTGTTCGTCCAGTATCACATGGCACCATATATGGCAGTAAAACTGAATAAAGTTTTACAAGCCAAATTACTGTGTCAAGTATGAATAGTGGAAATATGACTCTGTAGTTCTTAAGTTTAAGTTTGAAAAAAAATTATGCTTGTAAATCATGTCTTGCCCCATATACATTATAGTTCTTCTGGAAACACCAAATATGCACAACACTAAATGTGAGCATTTTTCTGTTGGAGGAATATTTTCTGCTAAATAAATGTTTAAAAGAGTTATCCTAGATTTATGCTATATATGACAGCAGACTCTATCTGTCTATTTACTGATAACACACTGTGATAAAAAAGTAGCATAATGTTTATTTCAAGAATTATGGGTAACACATTAGACTATAGGACAGGTGATAACAATAATGGAATGATAAAGCTGATTTTATCACGATTTTTACAGAGAATTTGTACTTCTGTGTGCTGTTTCTAAACTTGGATTTTAACCTCCAATCAAAGTATTATGATGTTCAATTTTATGGGCTACATAATAGCTATGGAATGTAATAAATTCTGCAATGATGCCTGAATTCAATGCTAAATATATCAAATAAACTGTTCTGCATGGCATTCTGAGCTCAGGGCAAAACAGTTCTTGTCAGTAACAAGAGGGAATTATGACATTGTGTTATTGCACAATGTACATCCATATACAACACAGATATTTTAGGAACTTTGAGATGCAGTCGAAACTTAAGAAAGTTTGCAGGTAATATTAACCTAAGCTTTTTAGTCCTTTCCTTTTTTAGTCCTTTCATGAGAATTACATGAAAATGAGATTTTTCACTTCTCTATCATGCCATTGGTAAAAAGTGGAAGCTCCTCCTTTTCTTTTAAGACAATCTTAAAATATTGTCTCATGATACTTTTATGGTTAATAATTAACATTATTCATTTGTAGTTTTATGCATTCATTTGCTTTATTTGTTGCCTTTTGCTCAGGTGAGCGTTAGGCAAATTAAGCTGAACAGAACAACAGAAATACAAGATAATTATACCAATAGTAAATTGTTATTCTGCAGGCAAAATGAAGGGTTTAAAAAGGAAAATATCAAGTAAATGATTATATCAAGACAACAAATGCACATCAGAGTTTGCAAAGACAAACATCTTGAAAATAGCAGAAGCAAAAAAAAAGTCTATAAAAAGGATTGTGAGAAACTGTTTAGAAAATGGGAGAAGTAAACCATTATGTGTTACCAATACATTAAAGCAAAACAAAAACAAAAACAAACAAAAAAAACCCCTGAAAATATAGTGGAAAGAAACAGGAAGTGGCAATAGTTAACAAGCTGGTATTATAAAGGAAGAAACAAAAGGATTAATTTTTGTAGCTCAGGAACAAGGACTGCAAACAGACATGATGAAATCAAGGATTCAACATTTATCAAACAGCTGCAAATGAAGACTTTGTAAAGGAAAAGATGAAACCATGGATCACATCATTATTAGATGCAACAAAATTGTTCAGACTGACAATAAACAACATCATAACAGAAAAGCCAGAATGATCGTTTGACATCTGTGCAAAAAATAATAATTTCTAAATTTCCCAAATGTGGCATAATCACAAAACTAAAAAATGGTTGAAAATAATGGTGTTAAAATTTTATGGAATTTCCGTACACCAATTTGTCATTTATGACACAGCATGGTACATATAACAGTAACTGCAAAGAAATGAGTAAATATATTGTAGATGTGGAAAACAGTATTTTGTGTAGATGATGGCAGAAAACTGGACAGTAGAATTGGGGAAAACAATTGGGGGAAAATCAAAACATAGAGATCTTACTAGCTCAATGGGGAGATTATGGAAAACAACTTGTAAAGTCTTGACTAGACTTATTGGCATGTTAAATAGAATAACTAACAGATTAAACTATCCTGCCAAATAAACTTCATTCTGCAGTTCATGTTTTGTTTTCCTTTGCACAATTACACAAATTACATTTTCCTTTGCACAATTACACAAATAGTAGACTTTTGCAGCCCTTTGGGTTTTACTGAAAGTTATCTAGATATAAAAGAATATGTGTTATTCAGTTTATATGCTCATCCCCTTATCAAATGAACTTGGTTGACCAAACTTCCTTAAAAATAAAAAATACAAACAATTAAATAATAAAAATCCAGAAAAGGAAGTGAGAGCACTGAGAAGAGAAAGAAAACACATGAACCCCTATAATGTCAATTGCATCTTTCTAATGGTCTTCAAAAGTCATTTCGGTAACCTAAATAAGAGTCACAAAGGCATGAGGAAATGTGAATAGGGCCTCCTAATCCAGGAATGGGTACAACTAACGGATGATGGATGGATGGATGGATGGATGGATGCAGAGGCCTTCCTAGCCATGGCTATCATATGCTGCTCAAGCAATATTCACAAATCTTGGGTGACCTCCTAGATTGCACACTGGTCCCACCCATCTCTATCCATCCATCCATCCTGAAAAACTTCCAAAATCTGGTGACTCCCAATCCTACATCCATTCAGTTCCTCCCACTCTCCTTTCCTCTTACAACCTCTAGGTGTTTGGTCATAGCCTACTCACGTTGACAAAACCAGCCATTTCCTTTGCCTTCAGCCATTCTATCAAGCCACTCCATAGTAATGATTTTAGGAAGTATTTGCAAACATTATCAATCAATTAGGTTATACTTGGTTTCAAAATAAATAGGCAAATCATGCTGGGATTGATCTGTGGACACTGGAAAAAATGCTGGAAAAGGAGACACACATGCACACAAACATATGCATACATACCTACATATACATCAGTGGTGGGTTGCTACCGGTTCGGACCGGTTCGCACGAACTGGTGGCGGGAATTTGGCCACGGTCGCCAAACCGGTTCCCCAGTCGCTGCTGCTTGAAAGCAGCTAGCAAATAACGTTCTGCGCATGAGCAAAGGCTTCTACACATGTAACGCGGTAGGGAAGGTAAGAGAAACCCACCCCTGATATACATAGCTACATACTTTTCTAGATCTCTTGTTATTTCTTTCTTAAAATATCTCAAGCTGTTGTACCATTCAGTAAGGAACAATTCCAGTAACTGTGGATTGTTTGTGTGTGTTAGATTAATACACATGTTAGGATAATTACAATGTGCCCATACAGAATTGAAGTGCCATTCGGCTAGTCTCTTGAAGAGATTATCTCTGTTTTTCAAAGGTTCATAAACTTTACAAGAGATCCAGAAAGTTCACTGTTAAATTACAGTGTCAAAGTGGGACAGGAAGGAATAACAGAGGAATAAAACTAGAGATGAAAGCGCACTTAGATTTCTTAAAACAAACATATCTGCTATTTTTGATACACAGTACATGTATAACTCTATTCCTCAATAGAAATTTAAAAAATACATTTTTAAAAAAAGTTTCCAAACCGTGTTTTAAATATGATGATTATAACAATCTGAATAGGCTGACAGCCTCGCTTTACTCTTAGATTTTAGGAAATCATGCCCTAAAGAAATATATATCGTTTCCCAAAATCATCATGATAGAAGATACTCCTGTCTATGATAATTACATCACTTATTTCACAGAGCTATTTGAATTTGAGAAAGGAGCTCCAAAGATTGTATTATTTTTAAATTATGTAGCACTATCATACAAGTTCATTAGAAAATACATACCACATTATTTTTGTTGACATTGTTCCAACTTGTTCAAAGAAGGAAAGAAGGGGGGGAAATGTCTATTCCATACTATCTAACAAACTCATTTCTGATTGTTTGTCATTTTTTGGCCCATTGCTTTATGGACAACATAGTTGCAAATTGTTGTTTCATTTCCCAGAAATATGATGCTAATGATTGAGAAAATTTGGGAAGAAAGAAAGTGTATTTGAGCTATCTAATTCTAAGAAATTAGTATACGAAGATAATATATGTGTATTAAGATAATTTCTTGATGTCATTCTGATTGTGCTTAGTTTTAGAAGGGAATTGGTAATGCACCGCAGAGGAAAAAGGCTGTTATATGTTTCCTATCAATTCGCACTCAATTAGATGAAAGAGAATTTGCTGTCAAAATTTCTTTCAAAGGAACAAATTACCTAGATTTTTGCAGCTGAATGTATCCATCCGTAGAAGACAGCATTACCAGGATGAACCACTTCCAACAAAAAAGTAGTTTTAAAAATATCTTCAAGAAAAGTTTTCTTTTCTTTTCTCTTCTTTTTTCTCGCATTACTATTACTATTAGTTTTTCTCATCGTTCCTATCACCCATTTCCTCCCACTTATGACTGTATGACTGTAACTTGTTGCTTGTATCCTTACGATTTATATTAATATTGTTTCCTGATTGCTTACTTGAACCCTATGACAACCATTCTTGACAAATGTATCTTTTATTTTATGTACACTGAGAGCATATGCACCAAAGACAAATCCCTTGTGTGTCCAATCACACTTGGCCAATAAAGAATTCTATTCTATTCTATTCTATTCTATTCTATTCTATTCTATTCTATTCTATTCTATTCTATTCTATTCTATTCCTCTCCTCTCCTCTCCTCTCCTCTCCTCTTTCCTTTCCTTTTCCTTTTTTTTCTCTGGCTGACGAATACCTTCAGAATAAGGTAGAAAGCTCTTTTGGACAAGGAAGTTAACTTTTGAGCAATTGCAAGCCCAGTTTTGGCACAATGTTAACAAATAGAGTTGGATTCAGAATAGTCCAATCTCCTAGGTTTCTACATCTAAGTATGTCACCATAAGTGGAATATATACAGGTAACAAATGGAGGTATAATTTGGGGAATCAATCTCTTTTCTTTGCTGGAAGAAAAGAAGCAAATTCATTAGAAAACAACACTTTTTAGCATCCAGTGGAATGCCAGGATCAAATGAAATTCACTATCCATCTAAGGGCCATCTAGCTTGGCTAGCTCTAAAGAAACGTAAGTGTTGCTTAAACATGGGCAATAGAAAAGAAGGCACTTTCTCACAGTACAGAAGAAATCAATAGGGCTTTTTTCTCCCCTTTCTGAAAGCTTATTTGGTGTAGGCACTTCCTCGGTGAAAACAAAATGCCTCAGCTAATCAATTCTGAAAAAGCCAAAGACTAAACCAGAGGAATAGTGTGCTCTGCATATAACTCACTATAGATAGGAAGCAATTTCTACTGAGGGTGACAAAGAAAGGTAACGTTCTTGTATTGCTATTCACATCCACACATGAACTAAGTGAAGAGAGTACAATGATGGCTACCATAATATTTGAGAGTGGTCTTCCACTCCATGCAATGTCCTCTCTGTGTGTGTATATGTGTGTATGTGAGAGAGAGGGGGGGAGGGAGGAAGAGGGAGAGGGAGGGAGAGGGAGAGGGAGAGGGAGAGAGGGAGAGGGAGAGCAGTAGATATTCCTTTTCCAAGTGAATATATCTGGACCACTAGACAGAAAACAATACTGGAAATTTCTCGATTACTATTGTATTTGTCTGTGGGATCAGAGTAAAAATCAAGTCTCTTCAAGATGGAGCTTGTGGTACTACTACAAGGATACAATTTGTGTAATCCTGTTTGTTACAACTGTGCAACGTTCCAACATTTTTTGAATGGTCTTTTGCTTGTTTAGGAATAAGTTGGCAGCTTGGAAGATGTTCCTTCACTCTTCATCATTAGGGGAAGAAGAACATCAAGGCATGATTTTGAAAATCCCAAAAGTCAAATGACTTTGGAAAGTTGTATTTCGTTACAACAGTTTTCTGACAATCTATATAGTAAAGCCAAATTGCAATCATACGGAGTAAATGTAAGAAAGCCAAGGCAGTGCTGGTAAATGCTCCAAGGATCTTTAAAAAGTTGTTGATAAGAACTGACTAATGGAAGTACACCACTTCATAGGAAGGCCAGTCAATAGGAAGAGACGTAGATGTGGAAACTGGAGATCCATTGTAGCTTTCTAAAGGGGTAAATTTGCAAGACCGAATAAATTCTACCAGAATCCATGTGTCCATTTTTGGAGCAAGAAATATGCATGAGCGCAGAGATATGTTTTTGTGACAGCTAATTTTGGTGGTGGGGGGAAGTCATGCTTTTAAAAGTTGCATATTGAAATAAGAACTCATGTGGAGGCAATTCCTGCTGTAAAATCCTGTACTGAGGACATTTACATACCAAAGAGTAGCATCAGAGAGATTTATGTGTAAAAGATTTCTTAGGGAATTTACCTGAACAGCTAGTACATTGTAAGTTGCAGATAAAAATGTGATATTATAGGAAAATCTGCAAATATGAACTGACACATTTTTTTGGGGGGGGGGAAGTAATCCACTAAAAATGCCTAGTTGGAAACACAGACAGGAAGAGGTATCAAATCTACCTGTTCAAGGAAGCTTTCCCCAACCCACATGGAAGATTAACAGCTATATATCAAGTCAAAATTTCATATTTGTTAACTTGTCCCTGTTGGTCAATCTTAATTCATTAAATTTGTATTTCCTTACAGTTAAAGAATCTCAACAGTTCACATCAACGCAATACAATAAATACGATAAAGCATCTATGGAAACCAAAGAATAGCAGTCAGTCTGATGATCTTAGCGGTTTCTCCAAAAGTTCTGTGAAATAATTCAGTTTTTAATTATTTGTAGAAAGCCAATGAAATGGAGTAAGACTGAATGCTACTTCAAACTGCTGGGGCATAGGCAGAAATGGTTCACCAATGATTTTCCACTCTGTTTTACTTCATAAAAAGGAGAAGTCACACATCAACATACATAACCATAGATTCACTGCTTGGAACTATCAGAATGCCCTTTATGCAGAAGAGTGCATACATCTATGGTTGTTTTCCATTATAGAGGGGCCAGGAAGTTATGGAGTCAGCTTGCTTGTAATAATAAGTGGAAGAATGATTCATAAGACTCTTAGGTTTAGCAATATTAATATGCATTTAATATTAATATTAAAATTAAATTAATATGCATTTAAGTCAAACATTCTGCATTATTTTCACAAAACATTAGAATTCACTAAATCTACAACAATCAGTGCAAATCCAGTAGAGAATCCACAAGGGCACAAAGTTCACATATCCATGTAAGTACTTTATAGTTATTCCTACTATAATGTACCCAGATTCTTCTTGATTATTTTATGTTCCCTGATCCCTTACCTTCCAGATGAAATTCAGCTTCCACTTCCATTTATTTATTTATTTATTTAAATGGATTTATATGCCGCCCAACTCCCAGGGGACTCTGGGCGGCTCACAACATGTAGCTAACTTGGTTTCACTGAGTTTTGTATTTGGGGTTTATTTCTATAAGCTCTGTAGCATCACAATGGGTGAGTTGCGTGGCCACAATAAATAAATAAATTGATTGAATGAATGAATGAATGAATGAATGAATGAATGAATGAATGAATGAATGAATGAAAAATTTAAAGAAAGTACTATAAGTCATTACATGAAAACTCTGCATAGGCTGATAGTTATTGCTATGTAAAAGCAGAAAACTAAACCTGATATTTAAAGAAAGGAAAGGAAAGGAAAGAAAAGGAAAGGAAAGGAAAGGAAAGGAAAGGAAAGGAAAGGAAAGGAAAGGAAAGGAAAGGAAAGGAAAGGAAAAAAGAAACGGAGAGGAGAGGAAAGGGGAAAGGAAAGAGGAGAGGAGAGGAGGGCAGGGCAGGGCAGGGCAGGGCAGGGCAGGAAAGGAAAGGAAAGGAAAGGAAAGGAAAGGAAAGGAAAGGAAAGGAAAGGGGGAAGAAGGGGGAAGAAGGGGGAAGAAGGGGGAAGGGGGAAGGAAAGCTGGCAATAGAGGACTTCTTTTGTAGAGCAATAAGACTGATCTGGTCTTGGGAGATGGAATGGACTGTCTCTATATTCCTTCCCAATTCTTACATTCTGCAACTGTATGATTCTATGGAGTATCATCCACTGGGAAGGATATTGAGAAAAGTGTCCTTCCTTTCTCAGCCATAAGCCTTTATTTTTTTAGAATTAGATACCTGGAGAATCACTTCCAGAAGGAGCAGCAACAAAACTGTGTGCTCTGAAGGTATTCACCACACACATTGAAGCTTTTTCTACTTCACAACTTCAAACAATGACTTTTGAGTTTGACAAGGAAGCCAGACTAGAGGGGTGCTGAAGTGAATACTGCATCTATTAAAGAAACAGCTGCCAGAGGATATATGAAAGGACTGCAGCCTTAGAGAATGATTGACTAGCCTCACCTTAGAGCAGCTCGCTCTCTTTCTCTTTGTCAGCTCCCCAAAAATTCAAGGAACTTCCTGTTAGCCAAACCTTTTAAAGCTTGGCTCAGGATCAGAATAAAACAAGGTTCCCTCCCACCCGAAAAGGCCTATTTGCACACCATGCCATATGTCAGTTGAGTCAACTTCCCTCCTCCACACAGTCTGACTACAAAGGCGTAAAGGGTTGCCTGGAAGTGGTGACTGTGTAATGCAGAAGTGGTGTGCAGTATACACTCGGCTGCCACCGTTTCAGATTGCTTCTCAAAGCAAAACTGGTGACATATGTTATCTTTGGGTTTTCAAATGTCTCACAGCAGCTTTTGAAGACGTGTTTGAGAATGAGGTACGGGCTCCAGGCAACAAATGGTCTGGGCAGCAGACCAAATGGAGCATATGGGACATGGCAGAATGTGAGAGCAGAGGTAGAAAGCTCAAAACTTAATGAAATGAGGGATTTGATGGTCTTTTTTTTTTAAAGGAGGAAACAGGTCTGCCAAAAACTTTTTAATGTTTATATTCTGAAATTTACTCTTTCAATTGATCTGAAATGGTTTCTTTGGAAAAGGGCTAGTAACCAAAAGGCACAGTACACATTTGAAGGAAATTAAATAAATAACTTGGATATTCCCATTGTTAAAAAGATAGCTTACATTAGGGTGGCAAAACTGCATCAGTTAAAATACAGAGTGCTGCAAGGGCTAATAATTTCATAGTAACTAAAAAGAAGCAACTGATTAACCATATTTATTTTATTTATTTATTTGTGAGATTTATATACCGCCTCACAGTGCAAGCACTCTCTAAGCGGTTTACACCAGTAAGCAATGTATATTTATATTGCCCCCAACAATCTGGGTCCTCATTTTACCTACCTCGGAAGGATGGAAGGCTGAATCAACCTTGAGCCAGTGAGAATTGAACCGCTGACCTTCGGATCAGTTTCAGCTAATGTGGCCTGCAGTACTTACCTCTAACTACTGCGCCACTTTGGCTTGCTATATATTTATATATGTGTATTTTGATTTGTTAGATCTGCAACCTATCTTTCTTCCAGGAGCTCAAATCAGTGATGGTCAAATTCCCATCTCTCTTCTAGAATAATAAACCTGTGAAGTAATATAAACTGAGAAATAGTAAACATTTATAGCTGTGGGTGGATTAGATTTAGCACTTGTCCTTTGGATGAGGTATAATTATATAGCTTTAATATGCTGTCTGATTAGAAAGAAAAGGACAATTAGAATGGATAAACAATATAGTTATCAATTAAGCTTCATGGTAATAAAATTAATAGGGTACAGTGGCGCCTCTTCAAATATGTGTAATAGTATGTGGAAATGACCTTGGAAGACAGAGAAAGATGCTGGCCAGGCTATGATCAGACATGGAAGGAGCCTGCAGCTGGACAGAGAAAGAAGCTCAGGAAAGGATCCTTCCTAATTTATCAGGCACTAGTAGCTGGATACCCATGCTTCACTACTAAACTATGTGATCAAGCTTGATACATTGACAGTTAAAGCCTGAAAATTTATGTAGAATGTGTAACTCCTTAGCATCAGAGCGTATTAATATAAGGCAACTGGCAGTTGGAACAGAGTTCTTTTCAGGTGGGGAGAGGGAGTAGAACGTCTGACTCCTTAGCATCAGAGTGTGTTAATATTCTAATGATAATTATCTAAATCATTAAATACTAATGATCTGATGGTCATTTCGAAAAATCCTTTCTTAGCGAGCACCTAGAAACCAAGAGGAACATATGTGCCAAGTTTCAAGTTTGTAGGCTTTACAGTTCTGCAGATTTCGTGATGAGTGGGTGGTATTTGGCTTTCATATATATAGAAAAGAGATGGTAGGAGTTTTGTACTTTCAGACTTTCAAGATTCTGTTAATGTACCATTACAATAAAATAGAATTAGCACATCTGGCCTTTTTCATCTTTGGACTACCTGGAAAGGCTGACAATATGATTGGGCCAAAACATTCTTACTTTCACAATTCTTTCCTGGGAAGATGGAGACATTATTCTTTTCATATCTTTCTAGTGAATCACAACATAGTGAATGAGTAAAGGAAGCAATAGAATATTGTGCTGATATTTCTGTACACGTGCTGGAAACTTGGAACTGCAGAAGAAACTAGAAATTCTGAAGAAATGCAAATGAGTGGCTCCTTCTATCTCATGTCACCTCATACATCTCATTCTATTTCAAATTGGCAAAAGAGAAAGAGAATGCAACTGGGCGCATGGGAAATTTTAAATCTGAAACATGGTAAAGCTCTAACAAATAAAGAGTTTCATTTCTAGGAGAAACACAAGTCCACCTCAGTCATTCTAACAACCCAGCTGTAGATGGAAAAGACTAAATCTGTCTTCGCCCTGGACTTCCCAATTTTGATGGGAAATGCCTGCATGGAAATTTTTTTAATTTAGTTAAAAGGAGTTGTAGCTTTCTGACAGTAAATGCTACAAATCCCAGTTTGGCTTATGAAAACCACCCATACACCTTTCTCTGGGAATATGCACGAGACCCATTCTTCCTTTGTAAGAATCAACATTCAACATAAGGCACTACTGGATTGGGTTCATCATCCTCTGGTCAAAATTCATCTGACCAAATTGTGAAAGACACACTTGATACCAAAGTCTCTTTCTCAATCTCACCAATAGCTGATTATAAGAACTTTACTGGGCTTCTTTTTTTGTTTTAATTTTTCTCCTTCCCCCCGTGTGTGTGTGTGTGTGTCTTTTTCACCGGACAAAACTTATTTCCATTGGAAACCTAAAAAGCAGAGGCTTCTGTATGACTGATCTTCAGCTACTACTTTGTAAGAAGATAAATTGCAAATGAACTTGTCAAAACAGTTAAGTACTTGGATTTGTTGAAGGTCCTCATCTAATTGCACAGACTGTCCAGTATCTCATGACCTACCAACATTTAGGCGACAACTGTTATAGATAAAGACCATGTAAATACCTGTTGCTTTTTCTTTGTTAAAGTAATGGATAGACTGATTCAAAGGCACACAATTAAAAAAAGCAAATCTGAGGTTGCCTCTCTCTCTCTCTCTCTCTCTCTCTCTCTCTCTCTCTCTCTCTCTCCCTCCCTCTCTCTCTCTCTCTCTCTCTCTCTCTCTCTTTGACAGCCACTTGTCTGGAATGGTATAGGGCTGTGTTGGCGAACCTATGGCACTTGTGCCACAGGTGGCACGCAGAGCCCTCTCTGCAGGCACGCCAGCCGTTGCACCAGCCGCATGCGTGCGCACCTCCAGATGGCCAGCTGGTCTTCAGGTCTCTGCCGTGCATGCGTGGGGCCTTCACCGATCTCCACAGTTTCCCTGCCACCGTGCTCTATCTTTCTTCCCCCAGCGTGCCCTAGCTTTCTCCTGCATTCCTGCCGCCCGTGCCTTCGCTGTTGTTTGCAGGTTCCACCCTCCGCAGGTGCCTCTCCATGGCAGGAATGCAGGAGAAAGCCTGGGCACATGGGGAGAAACTGTGGAGACTGGAGAAGGCAGGAATGCAGTAGAAAGCCTGGGCACACATGGGGGGGATCTGTGGCGATTGTGAGCCCCTCCATGCCCCGTTTTGGGCCTGAAAAGCCTCCTGCACCAACCTCGAAGCCAAAACGGGGGCCAGGGCACATACACGGGGGGCACATGTGCAAGGAATGTGTGTGCATGCGTGAGGGTGGGACGCATGCGCAGGGGGCGCTCGCATTGCATTTTGGGGATTGGGCACGTGCGCTTTGGGCACTCAGCACCAAAATGGTTAACCATCACTGGTATAGGGTCTCCTATTTGAGCAGGGGGCTGTACTAGAAGACCTCTAAGATCCCTTTCAGCTCTGTTATTCTGTTCTGTTAGGACATGCAGAGAGCACATGATCTTGGAAAATCCTCCTGATACAATACAAAGGTTAAGTGCTGGAGTTTGCCCTTTCTTATAAATGTATTTCCTGTGAGTAAATCTCTTTTCTGTTATAGTTATGAAACCTATTTCACTGATCATTGTTCAGGTCAGGTTCCTGTTTCAAGAATGTGTGTGTGAATGCACATGCATTCATGTGCCCCACTTCTAGCTCCAATGAGATTAAAATTGGAAGAGACTGAGAAGGCAGGGTTTAATTTAATCGACTGAAGTCTATATGTTCTGTAAATCATCAAGCATCGCTGGGATTCCCATAAAAGATAATTTGCTAACTTTCATTTATACAATAAGAACATTACTGGTGTTGCTAAAGAAGAATGGTAAGGTGGGTTGGGAAAAGAGGGGTGGTGAATGCTACTAATATTCAGCACATGTGAGTCTTTTGCATTAAATAGGCATTTTAAAGCAAAAAGCAAAACTGTGAAGCTTCGGTCCTAGCTGCAGGGATTTCCCTTCATCATACTGGAATGAGTCCAAAATCCCTATGACTATATGGTGATTTAATATTGCCTCATCATAATCCTGCAGGCTGAAACCTCGGGGAGTTAATCAGCTTTCTCTCACCATCCTGCCCACTTGATTTAATTAAATTGCTGATTATTTTGCTTTAATGTAATAAGAATGTTAATGAAATATGCTAAACAACACAGAACAACATCATCACAGATAAAGGCAGAATCTTTCTGAAAAGCTTACAAGGATTATTTCCATTCGGGCACATGACACAACACGGGCGGCTTTTAACCATCAGTTGCTTCCTGCGCAGTTTCATGAGAGCCAGAATCAAAGTCATCTTTTTGAAGTTGCTTCTCCACAGAGAGTTATTAGTTATTTATTTAGCCCTCAGAGGTTATAACCAGTGGTGGGTTCCTACTGGTGCGGTCCACTCTATAGCACTGGTAGCGGCCCGCTGGTGACATCACAGTACCGGTGCGGTCGGTTGCCAATGCCTGGGCGCCGCCATTTTTTTTTAAAAAAATTATTTTTAAAAAAAAATTTCTTCTGCTCATGCCCAGAAACCTGACAATTAAGTCTTTCCTCGTCCCTTCGCTTGAAAATAATAAGAAGCTCGCATTTGACACTTTTCCTTCGCTTTTGCCTAAAGCTTCCCAAAGTGAGCATTTTCCGAAAGCTTAACCTTTTATACTGTTAATTTTATACAGTTTTATACAGTTATTCTTTAGACGAAAACATTGAGGACTGTTAAAAGATACTGTTCTTTTAACAGTCCTCAATATTTTCGTCTAAGGAATCCATAACTGAAACCAAAAATGCTGTATGAGACTTGCTTGTCTTTTAACTATAGCATTTTCTGCATATAAAGGTTGCTGTGTTGCCATGGTGTAACACACACTTTGTATGCAAAGCTTTTCATGTAAGGTATAAAATAGCAAAAATAGTAGTAACATCTCTCTGAAATAACTAATATATGACTGGCAAGCCACACCCACCCAGTCACATGGCTGGCAAGCCACACCCACAAAATAAACCCCGCCCACAGAGTGGTAGTAAAAAAATTAGGAACCCGCCCCTGGTTATAACATAGGCAGCATCTTGACATATCTATCCTATCAGAATCATAGAGTGATTTACATTGCTTTCCCTAACATTCTTGGTGATTCCAAGTAGAGATGATACCAAGTACTTTCTGAAAAACAAACCTAACATAAACTCAGGGTCTCTAAAACATGGATAGCTTTTCTCATATCTAATTTTACCTCCTAACTCATTTATTTATTTAGTGTTCTAATATGCCGCCCTACTCCCTGGGGACTCAGTGCGGTGTACAACATGTAAAGAACAACTATAAAACAATATTTAATAAATTAATAACACTTTAAAAAGATTTAAAAACATACAAACCATACATACATGGGGGAGACCTAGGGTATTCAATGGTCTCTGAATTCACCCCACCTGCAGGAAGAGCCATGTCTTAATAGCTTTTCGGAAGGCCAGTAAGGTGGGGATAATTCGGATCTCTGGGGGGAGTTGGTTCCAGAGAACAGGAGCCCCCACAGAGAAGGCTCTCCCCCTAGGCCCCGCCAACCGACATTGTTTGGTTGAGGGGACCTGGAGGAGATAAACTCTGTGGGACCTAACCGATCGAAGGGAGGTGTGAGGTAGGATGCGGTCCCGGAGGTAACTTGGTCCTAAGCCATGTAGGGCTTTAAAGATGATAATCAACACCTTGAATTGTGTCCGGAGATTAATGGGCAACCAGTGCAGCTGGCGGACTATGGGTGTTAGGTGGGTATATCTTGAGACACCCACCACAGCACGCGCAGCCACATTTTGCACCAGTTGGAGTCTCCGGATACTCTTCAAGGGTTGCCCCATGTAGAGCGCATTATAGTAGTCCAATCGAGAGGTGACAAAGGCATAAGTGACTGTGAGTAGAGCCTCCTTCTCCAAGTATGGTCGCAATTGGTGCACCAGGCGAACCTGTGCAAAGGCTCCCCTAGACACAGCCGTAAGATGTTGATCTAATTTTAGCTGTGGGTCTAGGAGAACTCCCAAATTGCGAACTCGTTCTGAGGGAGTTAATTTCTCTCCCACAAGAACCAAGGAGGGACAGTCGATATAGTCCTTAGGAGGCAATATCCATAATCATATCAACGTAATATCTCCACATCATGGTTATGTTCACACATTCTGCTAAGTCATAATCTGGTTTGCTAAATTTTGGTTTAACAGATTAACAGAGTTGAAAGGGACCTTTCTAGTCCCAAGCAGGAGATCCTACATCATTTCTGACAGATGGCAGTCCAGTCTCTTCTTGAAAGCTTCCAGTGATGAAGCTCCCACAACTTCTGAAGGCAACTTCTGTTCCATTGGTTGATTGCTCTCACTGTCAGAAAATTTCTCCTTATTTCTAGGTTGAATCTCTCCTTGTTCAGTTTCCATCCATTATTCCTTGTCTGGCATTCAGGTGCCTTGGAAAATAGCTTGACCCCCTCCTCTCTGTGACAGCCCCTCAAATATTGGAACGCTGCTATCATGTCTCCCCTGGACTTCACTAGACTAGCCATGCCCAGTTCCTGCAACCAATCATCGTACGTTTTAACCTCCAGTCCCCTAATCATCCTGGTTGCTCTTCTCTGCACTCTTTCTAAAGTCTCAACATCTTTTTTATAGTGTGTTGACCAAAACTGGATGCAGTATTCTAGGTGTGGTCTTACTAAGGCTTTATAGAGTGGTATTAATATCTCATTTGATCTTGATTGTAGATTGTCTGTTAATGCAATTTAGGATTGCTTAGCATGTTGTGTGAACGCATGAAAGGTTTGCCAATGAACTGATCTGAAACCTATTGACCTCAGGTGTGTGTCTGAGAAGTATAAAGGAGGCAGTTGAAAAATGAAAAGAGAAATACAGCTGATCTGTCTGGAACCCACACCGCATATCTGACATAAATACATCAGAAAGTGTCCAGAGATACTTTACAAGAAGAGTCCTCCACTCCTCTACTCGCAACAGAATACCTTACGCAACCAGACTCGAAATCCTGGGCTTAAAAAGCTTAGAACTAGGTCGCCTTCGGCACGACCTAAGCATAGCTCATAAAATTATCTGCTACAACGTCCTTCCTGTCAACGACTACTTCAGCTTCAACCACAACAATACACGAGCACACAACAGATACAAACTCAAAGTGAACCGCTCCAAACTTGACTGTAGAAAATACGACTTTAGCAACAGAGTGGTAAATGCCTGGAACTCACTACCTGACTCTGTGGTTTCTTCCCCAAACCCCCAAAACTTTACCCTTAGACTGTCCACTGTTGACCTCACCCGATTCCTAAGAGGTCAGTAAGGGGCGTGCATAAGTGCACCAGCGTGCCTACCATCCCTGTCCTAATGTTCCCTCTTATCAGTACCCATCTTATGTATATAAACAATGTTATATCTATGTATATTACCAACACGTACTTGACAAAAATAAATAAATAAAATAAAAATAAAAATAACAACATTCTACCTGGGAAAGAGAGATGTGTAAATTGGATCAGATCAAATTTGGAAAAAATGATTTGGGTGCTAGAATTGCAAATCATATAGCTGATTTGGATTATTATTTTTTTGCATCAAGGCTATCCAATTTTGAAATTCAGATTAATTAGGTGAGAACATCCTTTCTGCTCATTTGCCCAAAGCAAAAATCATTTTGATCTAAATTATGGACCCCATTGAACAAGTCTATTCCATTTGAAAATGTGGGCAAATTGCCTTCTAAATTTCTGAATCAAATCTTGCATTATCTTTCTTCTGTAGCTCATATAGAAGATGGTCCTGCATACAATTTCACATGCAAAATATAT
This sequence comes from Diadophis punctatus similis, assembly GCA_023053685.1. Classification (NCBI taxonomy): domain Eukaryota; kingdom Metazoa; phylum Chordata; class Lepidosauria; order Squamata; family Dipsadidae; genus Diadophis; species Diadophis punctatus. The sequence goes on from JALIGW010000015.1 coordinate 8,040,161, forward strand.
TCGACAGATGAAAGAAAATGTTGACTTTTCAAACTGACTATCACAATCTCAACATCTCCATCTCCCCCCCTCTCTCTCATATCCATCCATCCATTCATCCATCTATCTTTGAAAGCTCTTAGAAATACCCTTCCTTGTTCATTCTTCAACATATCCAAGAGAAAGTTTGCAAACCTCATTCTCCTGTATTCCTAACCCCTTTGTCTGAACTCTGCCAGAAACTCAAGCCTTTGAATATGTATCTGTTTTCACAAAGCAGAGTGCTGCATATTTATTCCTCTGAAATATTCATCTGCATCCCCAAAGTGCCATAACTGCTACTGTTGCAAGAAATGCCACATGTTATGTACATATTTCTGTTTCAGCACTAGAGCAAACAGATGCTTCTAACAAGCGAGATTCCTACCCTGCATTGAATTTCTTTTCCTCTCCTGTTGTCACTCTTACTCTTGTTTTAGATGGTTGTCAGGTTGGTTACTGCAGCCCTGGGGCCTAATTTTCTTTTTGCCTACCTTTCTGCTTGAGGCACTCTTTTCTCTTCCCAATCTGTGTGGTGTTTCATAGGTGGAATTTACACACATCGACCAAGAAGGTCTGTCTCAATTTAGTTAAACAGAAGAGACTTTATGCGAACCACTCAATGATCGCTTTAAAAGAAGAATGTAAGAGTTATAAGCAGTGCCCTGCTGGATCAGACCCCTGGCCCATTTAGGCTAGCAATCTATATTCACAGTGGCTATTAACCTGCACAAGGAAACCTGCTATTTTCCTAGCAGAATGGGTTTTCTCTCTTGGAAGCGTAGATACTCATGAACATCTTAAGATTGGGTAAAAAGCTGGGCCTGTAACCAGGGGTGAGCTTCAAAAATTTTAGCAAGGGATTCTCTGCCCAGTTGCTGGGTGGGTGTGGCCATGGTGGGTGTGGCCTAGTCAGCCTCCTGCACCAGGGGGATGTTTTTGCCCTCCCCGGGCTCCGGAGGCTTTCCTTGAGCCTCCGGGAGGGCGAAAATGGCCTCCCCAGGCTCCGGAGCAGGGGTGAAATGCTCCAGGTTTGGGCAGGCCGGTCGGTCGTCGGAGAGCCAATAGCGATCGCAGTGGGAGGCTTCCCCCACCCACCTGGACACCGCCATTTGGGTTCTTTTACCCTCTGCGCATGCACAGAATGCTTTGTGCATGCGCAAAGGGTAAAAGAACCCAAATGGCGGGGTCCAGGCAGGTGGGGGAACGCCACCATGCTATCGCTATCGGCTCTACGCTATCGGCTCTATGACAACCGACCAACCCACCCAAACCGGGAGCATTTCCCCTGCTCCGGAGGCACGTTTCTGGCCTTCCCGAATTTCTGGTAGGCCAATTTTTCACCCTCCCAAGCCTCTGCACATGCCCTGCATTTACCTGCATCCAAAACTGGCCACGTGGGGACTCCTGGAAGGGATGGGGTGGGCAGGGCCAGACAGGAATGGAATTTGGGGGTTCTCCGAACTGCACAGAATCTTAGCTAGAGGTTCTCCCGAACACCTGCGAACCCCCAGCAGCCCACCCCTGCCTGTAACAGAGATTCAACCTAGAAATAAGGAGGAATTTTCAGACAGTGAGAACAATCAACCAATGGAACAGCTTGCCTTCAGAAGTTGTGGGAGCTTCGTCACTTGAGACTTTCAAGAAGAGATTGGACTGCCATTTGTCAGAAATGGTGTAGGGTCTCCTGCTTGAGCAGGGGGTTGGACTAGATGACCTAACAAGGTCCCTTCCAACTCTCTTAATCTAATCTAACATGCAAATATGAAACAGTTGTTATCTCCACCCACCCTAATGCTGAGCTCTTCAATTTTCAAGATTTCAAACTTGTAATGAAATGAAGCTAATAATGGCTGATAGATGAAGAATTGACGCCTTTGAATTGTGGTGCTGGCATAAATGATTGGGTATACCATAGACAGCCAGAGTAACTAACAGAGAGGCGTTAAATCGTATAAAACCAGACACATCAGTAGAAGCTAAAATCATGAGACTACATCTGACTTACTTTGACCATGTCATGCGTGCAAGTTCATTGGAGAAGGCAATGATGCTAGGAATGGTTAGTGAAGAATGTGAAAGCAAGAAACACGCTGGCTTGATAACATGTAAAGTTGAACATATAAGAATTGAAAGAAGCTGTGCTTGATAGGATAGCATGGATAGGATTGCCTGTAAAGTCATCCAAGGCACAACATAAAAGCAACAATGCCATGGAGACAGAGACAAATTTGTCATTAAACAGACTCAGTCCTCATTGGCTGATGGACGAGGTCAACCCATCCTGGATGATAGCTCCACCTACTAGGGAGAATTAACCTATTCAATCTATTTACAGGACTCACATACAACTTCCTGCTTCTTATATACTAAGTTCAATCATTGTAAAATGCATAGAAAGCTAAACAGAAAGCATAATGCAAAGCAGTATTTGCAAATTCACTTTATATATATATATATATATATATATATATATATATATATATATATATATATATATATATATATATATATATATATATATATATATATATATATATATATATATATATATATATATATATATATATATATATATATATATATATAGGATGGGTGTCACAAGTCAGTGGGCAGTCAAATAAGAACTGATTCCCACAAGATGGTATCTGCAGAGAGCATATTCATGCAACATACTAAGTCCTAATCATATTTGCCTTTTAGCATGTTGCACAAATCCAAACATCGTTGGTTATAAGTTATGGTTTACAGTAACCTGCCAGTTGAGGCTCACACGTACACCATTTTAACATGTTGAGTTAGCACAGTTACAAAGTTTGATGTAGAAGTCCAATAATATTGTACTACTGTCTGGCACAGGTTTGCAATGAATTCAAGAGGGAAGCATAATAGAAGTGAAGTTGCTTTTTATCTTAATCACACACAAGTACTATAGGCCTACATCCTGTCAGCTGCTGAGAACCCTATTCAATATAAGAGACGATTGATTCCAAGAACCAATTCCTATCACACAGATGGCCAGTCAGTCAACAAAGGTGCAAGCTCTGTTGTAAAATGCAGACATTAATTCTTTCTCACAAGAAGACTGTTGCTAAAAAGTTTTATTAGATCAAAGTAAATGTTGCCAAGGCAATAAGCTAAAAGGGCATATTTACTAATTGCAGGGTATAGTAAAAGTTAGCCCTCGTAGGCAAATTGCAATATGTTTTATTAATCTACATTTTTTTAGAGAGGAAATGTTGTTACACTCAGGAATGGCCTTGGGTCAAGTAAGTGTTGTGATGGGATTCTCCATATCACTTTAGCACTGCGTTTGGCTATAAGTAGAAAATGAATACAACGCTAAGGAGAAATTTCAGAGCTGCTAGAAGCAGAGGTGGGTTCCTCCCAGTTTGGACCGGTTCGCCTGAACCAGTACCAACCCGCTGGTGACATCACGATGATGTCATGGAACCAGTTCGGTCAGTGCCGCTCTGTGGGCGCCGCCATCTTTTTTTTAATTTCTTTTTATTTTGGGGGGAATTATTTTTTAAATTTTTCCGGGTTTTTTTTTCTTCTGTGCATGCACAGAAGCTGAGTTTCTGGCACTGCGCATGTGTCGCCATCTTGTTTTTGGCTTTTTTTTTTGCATTTTTAAAAAAAAATTGCCACTGCGCATGTGCGCACGCACCCACAAGGCACAGCCACGCGGCATGGGAGGAAACGAACCGGCAGCGAGGTAAGTTAGAACCCACCCCTGGCTAGAAGGTATGTTCAACACTCTGTTCCTCAGTTCAGGAAATTAGATTGAAACCATGAGTTTGGTTTCTTCTGTTTCCCAGAAGATAATTGAAAGAAACTCTGAGTCCTATATCTGCCCAGACATAATAGATCATGGTTTTTTTTGTGATTCATCCCAATATATTATTCCTGACCTCTTCTTTCATAATTGACTCTGGTGATGTTTTGCAGGGGAGACTCTGGCCCAGGGCAATTTAAAAAAAATTAATTGAGTTTTATAGTTTGGGTTATCTAATGATGACTACACTACTATGAATATGCATGCTTGCCACTCTCAGATTCCCTTAGTTCATAACTAGAAGTAATTAGGCTATCGTTAAGTTGTCTTAAAGGAGTTGCATATTACATAATTAATACAGCAGAGCTTTTTCTCTCCTTTAAGTGAACATGACAGTTGTTGAAAATTCCATAAACATATTTCTCTGTTTTTCCCCATGCTGTACCGCTCAAAGTTTGCATCTGGATGAAATTTCTCTTTTGAAAATATTAGTTGCTAAAAGGAGTGCAGGCAACAAAAAATCCTTTGCATTAAACTGGACAGATGCAATGGACTGATTCACATGCACACACACACACACACACACACACACACACACACACACACACACACACACCAATATATGCACCCACATACTTACACACATACACAAGCACACATATTTTTTTCTATTCATATATAGCCCGTCTGAAAATTGTTTCCTGATTATCTTTGTGTAAGTTCTAGGATTTGTCATTAGGGATATACAATCTAATATTACATGACCCCGGCAAATTATAATTAGTATTCTTGGGAATTCTATATTTGTATTTTCTGATTTTTTTTCCCCAGTTATGGACAAATAGATCAGTCTCTTTCCAATCTATTTTTGCATTTTTTTTACTCGTAATTCCCTGTTTTCCCCAAAATAAGCCCAATCGGGCTTTTGAGTGCATGGCAATAAAGCCAAGCACTTATTTCAGGGTTCAAAAAAATATAAGACAGGGTCTTATTTTCGGGGAAACACGGTTGTATTACATTTCTGAATTAGGCTGTAGTTTATTTTATTTTAGGGGATTCATATTTTAATTCTATATTGCTTATGGGGTTTGGGTTTTTCATTTTAGTTTATTTACCTATTATACCATTAGACTCCTCTTTGTGTACTTGATCTCCAGTGGCCAAAGGCAGGGCTAGGGCAGGGGCGGGTTCCTAATTTTTTTACTACCACTCTGTGGGCATGGCTTATTTTGTGGGTGTGGCTTGCCAGCCATGTGACCGGGTGGGCGTGGGCCTTGGGAGCTTGGCAGCGGCCGGAGAAGCAGGGGGGCATTGCCCACCTGCAACGTAGCCCCCCGCAGCGGGAGCAGCAAGACTGCGGCAGCAGTTCTTCTAGGAGGCTCCGTCCGGCCTGAATGCTTCTCCCCATTCGATGATCCTAGGCTCCTGCCGCCCATTCCCCCTCTCCTCAGCAGCTCAAGAAGCCTCAAACGTGCGAAAATGCCTAGGATCATCACTGCACATTCGTGGCTTCTCGGACTGCTGAAGGGAGGGGAACTGAGATAGGTCCTGCCGCCCGTTCTTTCAGCGTCTCACGCGCTCCCTCAGCCATCCTCCCCTGCTTGGACTCACTGTGGGGTAGGAAGGCAGCGCATGAGCAGTGCAGGAAGCTCGGCTTCTGGGCATGCGCAAAAGAAAATAAAAAAATTAAAAAAAAAATTTTTTAATGGCAGCGCCCAGGCACTGGCAACCGATTGCACCGGTACTGTGACATCACCAGCGGGCCGCTACCGGTGCTATAGAGTGGACCGCACCGGTAGGAACCTACCACTGGGCTAGGGCAGGACTGCTCTACTGAATCTCCAGGCAATGGTGTGCTTCAATGCAATAGCATTGAAGCAACCACAAAGCTGCCAAATGTCCAACACGGAGGATCATCGGTCTTGGATTTTGATGACATTTGGTAAGTTAGCTCATTTGAAGAATCTTGGTTCAAAAATGGTTGCCCGGTAATGCACTGTTTGACTCAGTTAAAGATTACAGAAAAAGGAGGCTTAGCAATATAGAGATATAAACAAAATATTAGATGTATTTCTAGAGAATCTGGGATCAGATTGTCCTATTTGTAACACATATGTAAGCAAATTCTGTCGCCTCTCATGCCCACCTTTCTTCTTCATGACATGAATCACGAGGAGGGAAAAAAGTCAGGTTAATGTTCCAAAGGGCCTAATTAGAATCAAGTGAGAGCTAGAAAAAGCAACAAAGGTGATTTCAGTCATAGCCCATATGAAAAGCTCTAATTAAGAAGAACGATGTCCTTTGCTTCATATCCCTGGAGAGGATTGAGGGCTATCTTTAACTCCTTCTGACCTACAGCACACAAGGATGCAGAAAGAGATCTGAATGTAGGAAAATAACTCTGTGGCTTCTGCAGAAAACGAGGAAAGAATAGACTGAAAATAGGAGTGGGAGATTTAATAGCAATTCTATCAAATCTCCAAAATGAAGATGAAATGCCATCTCCCTTCAAAAAGGGGAGAAAATGGGATTAGACTTTTTCAAAGACTTTGCTTAATAATTCCCTTTGTACATTAAGTGTACTTAATTATAATCAGAAGTAGGGGGGAAGCCGAATCAGTTTGGAAACCCCAAAAAATCAACTTATACAGAATAACAGAGTTGGAAGGGACCTTGTAGGCCATCTAGTCCAGCCCACCACCCAAGCAGGAGACCCTACACCATTTCGGACAAATGGCAGCCCAGTCTCTTCTTGAAAGATTCCAGTGATGAAGCTCCCACAACTTCGGAAGGCAACTTCTGTTCCATCGGTTGATTGTTCTCACTGTCAGAAAGTTTCTCCTTATTTCCAGGTTGAATCTCTCCTTGTTCAGTTTCCATCCATTATTCCTTGTCTGACCTTCAGGTAATTTAGAAAATAGCTTGATCCCCTCCTCTCTGTGGCAGCCCCTCAAATATTGGAACCCTGTTATCATGTCTTCACTGGTCCTTCTCTTCACTTGACAATTCTTATTTATTTATTTATTTATTTATTTATTTATTTATTTATTTATTTGTTTGTTTGTTTGTTTGTTTATTTATTTATTTATTTATTTATTTATTTATTTATTCATTCATTCATTCATTCATTCATTCATTCATTCATTCATTCATTCATTCATTCATTTATTTATTTATATACCGCCTCACAGTGCAAGCACTCTCTAAGCGGTTTACACCAGTAAGCAATGTATATTTACATTGCCCCCAACAATCTGGGTCCTCATTTTACCTACCTCGGAAGGAAGGAAGGCTGAGTCAACCTTGAGCCGGTAAGATTTGAACCGCTGACCTGCGGATCACAGACAGCTAAAGTGACCTGCAGTACTGCTTCTAACCGCTGCGCCACCTCGGCTTTTAATTGACAACTTTACAATTCTAATTCAAACCTCGGTCTGATTTTCCAAATTAATCCAAAGTCATCAAATTATGTCAGTACAACTATTTGAATGGATCAAAGTATTCTGAACACTCGTAATGGATAAATGGGACTAAAGTGCTTATATTTTCCAACGTAAGGATAAGGTAAGGGCTAGGGTTAACACCATTAAGGAAATCATGTAAGGGATAGATTGTGATGGAGAGCATCTATGTGTGATGAATGTCCAACTAGAGTGAGGGGAGGTGTTAACAGCAGGAAAGGATGTACACCTTACCTCCCTCAGAATTCCTGAAACTCTTATCTGGCTGTTCTTATACTCCGAAAAATACGGTAATCCATCCACCCAACCAACCAATCATTATTAATTCATGTGCACTGACCAGCAGGTTGTCCCAAAGGTGCTTTTTCAAGAGGCAAGTGGACTTTCTGGTTCTTCTTTAAAGACATTTCGCTTCTCAGCCAAGAAGCTTCTTCAGCTCAAGAGTCTTCAAAGAAGAACCAGAAAGTCCAGTTGCCTCTTGAAAAAGAACCTTTGGAACAACCATGACCTGGATGACTGACAATTTCCAGAGACACTGACCAGCAAGAGGCATCATATTTCATCCCTATTGGGATGCAACAGATATGCATAGCTACCTCTTATTCTATGGGGTTCAAACCTTTTACCAAGAATTAAACTCACAGATCTTTACAATTTCACGATAACTATACACAGTGCATTAGCTTTGGGAGCTATCCAGGGTCTGACACTCAATTCTTACAGCAATTGCATGAAAAAAGCCATACATGGGGGCATGAGATAATATAACATCTGTATTTCTCTGCTCTGATAATTTAAAAGAAGGAGAATTGTATATAGCTGAACAGAGTGCCTTATAAATCAACCAATCTGAAATAAATACATTTTGAAACCTTCTAATTAATTCATTTGTAACCTCCCCCCCAATCAATATCCAGCAGATAGCAACAATATAAATACAGAATATAGACTAAGTTAAAATAAGTTAAAAACAAATGCTGCAATGAATTAGCTATTAAAAACTTTGAGGTGCTCTTCAAACAGAAGAGAAACTGAAAGTCAAACAAATTTATCAAGGAAATACAGTACATTCCACAGCCTGGAATTTCCAACTCTCACTTTCTATGTCGGTTTTTTTTTCCTGTGAAAAAATTGGAGGTCTCTCTGAATTCTCTATCCTCTTGCATGAAAGGTGTCATTTGGAAAACAAATTTGTTACAGTGATATATTACAGAATTCATCAATAATCAAGGCAGTGTGAGGAAATGGATATAACTTTTCAGTGCTGAGCAAATTTTGAAAAGGCAATAAAATGAAATACAAGGATAATCCAGAGGTGACTGGAGATTAAAGTTCTTTTTTAAATTCCTAATTATCACAGTTACATTAGAAACTTTATTTGACAGCTCATAAAACAGTTTACAGCAAACGAACTGGTTTCTCTCTTTTAATTTGCTGTAATACAAAACCTTGTTCTGAATTAAGTTAGCAAAATTGCAATCACCTTAAGAATTGTAAGCTTTCTATTTTCCACTTCAGGAAAAGTATTTGCTTTTGCAAACGAACAGGAAGGTATGCAATATATTTTAAAAGGGGCCTAGCAGTAAGTATAAAAAGTTATTTCAACATGAAATCTATATATATATATATTGTAAATTCTGTCTCTGTTGTCCCCACTCTGCCATATTACACTATAATATTACATTTCCCCCCATTGTGTTATTGATTGATTATAATGTATTCCGATTAACTTTTATATTCTAAGATTAAAAAAGATATTTCAAAATTATAGCTATGATTATTTTATAAATAATTTAAGTTTCTAACCTTGCATTTTCCATAAGCAAATAGAGTCATGTCTTCATGAGTTTTGGGTTACTTTTCACTTAAAATATCTACAGACAGTATCTATCATCGCTGGCTCAAATTTTGAAAGATTCCTGTTTGGCTGTCACTATTCCTTTCTATAACAAAAGTAGGAAAGATAATAGCAATAGCACTTAGACATATATATTGCTTCATAGTGCTTTAGAGCCCTCTCTAAGCAGTTTATAGAGTCAGTATATTGTCCCCAACAATCTGGGCCCTCATTTTACTGACCTCGGACGGATGGAAGGCTGAGTCAACCTTGAACTGGTCAGGATTAAACTCCTGGCAGTGGGCAGAGTCAGCCTGCAACAATGCATTCTAATCACTGCACCACCATGGCTCATTGTTATTCACTTACTGCTAAATGTTTTAAGCATTTAGCAGTAAGTTGTATAAGATAACTGGGAAGGAAGCCATTAGATTGGCTAGATTCAAAATATAACCTAACTGGTTATATTTAGGGATGGCTAGTCCTTGACACCTACTAGTATTTGTGTCAAACTGACATCATCATGTAGCATCACGTGATGTATCGGGACTTTCCCCCCCTTCGCTAAACCGGGCATGGGCGTGGCCAGCGTGTGACACACTTCTGGATAGATATAGATAGATAGATAGATAGATAGATAGATAGATAGATAGATAGATAGATAGATAGATAGATAGATGGATGGATGGATGGATGGATGGATGGATGGATGGATGGATGGATGGATGGATGGATGGATGGATGGATGGATGGATGGAGAGAGGGAGAGAGGGAGGGATAGGATAGATAGATAGATAGATAGATAGATAGATAGATAGATAGATAGATAGATAGATAGATAGATAGATAGATAGATAGATGGATGGATGGATGGATGGATGGATGGATGGATGGATGGATGGATGGATGGATGGATGGATGGAAGGATGGATGGATGGATGGATGGAGAGAGGGAGAGAGGGAGGGATAGGATAGATAGATAGATAGATAGATAGATAGATAGATAGATAGATAGATAGATGGATGGATGGATGGATGGATGGATGGATGGATGGATGGATGGATGGATGGATGGATGGATGGATGGATGGATGGAGGGAGGGAGGGAGGGAGGGAGGGAGGGAGGGAGGGAGGGGGGAGGGAGGGATAGGATATAGATAGATAGATAGATAGATAGATAGATAGATAGATAGATAGATAGATAGATAGATAGATAGATAGATGGATGGATGGATGGAGGGAGGGAGGGAGGGAGGGAGGGAGGGAGGGAGGAAGGGATAGATAGATAGATAGATAGATAGATAGATAGATAGATAGATAGATAGATAGATAGATAGATAGATAGATAGATAGATAGATATCTGAATCAGCCCTATTTCAGCATTTGTACACTTCAAGCAAAGTTTTGATTCTGCTTCTAGAGAAAGCTGATGACAGAAGCTTATGGCTAACTTCTCAATAGAACATGATCTGCTATCTCTCATCTGCAGATTGTATGTCAGTACTGGCTTGAGAATAAGATACAATAAAACGGGACAGCTGTCAGAAGTAATACAGGTTAGAAGGTGAGTGAAACCACAATATATCTTGCTTGAGAACTCTATAATAATGTTGTACTGAGCTATTCAGACAAAGAGAAACAGCAGTGAATAAAACCATAGCCACCCTATATGGTTGGTGATGTAATTATTTTGTCATTGATTACAACAGGATTAGGGAAGGAGAAGACAATAAAATTTAAATATTTCTACATGATCCTCAGGAACTAGAACTGCATTCTACTTTTGATTTCCTTGAATGATGGCATCCATATTTACTATTTGAAATAAATAAATGTATGGAGATAAATACACATATTAAGGAAATGTTGCATGTCAAAATATGTGTATTTATTCAGAAAAAAATTAGATTACCCTCTTAATTAACAGCTCATTTTAGGAAAAAATCAGTAAAATAGCAATAGCAATAGCACTTTACTTATATACCGCTTCATAGTGCTTTACAGCCCTCTCTAAGCGGTTTACAGAGTTCAGCATATTGCCCCCAACAATCTGGGTCCTCATTTTACTGACCTCAGAAGGATGGAAGGCTGAGTCAACCTTGAGCCTAGTGAGATTTGAACTGCTGAACTAGCAGTCAGCCTGCAGTCGCAGCATTTAACCACTGCACCACTTCAGCTCTTTAGTAAAACCATTACTAAAAAGGAAAAAAAAACTTTAAACCACTTAATATTAAAGAACAAAACTTCAAAATAATTTTGTGATTGTTTTGCAATGTATATAGTTGGATGCTAACTTGTAATGAATTTACGATTAAGAAGTGACTTTAGAGAAACTGATTTTTACTGCATATGAGGAAAATGTACTTTTGAGTTGTTTCAACTATCATTCTTTCCATTTGTATTTTTCTTTCCTCCAAATTCCTTTAAAAAAATGGAACTTTCCCCGCCCCCCACTAGAATGAGAGAGAAAGAGAAAGAAAAGACTACAATGCAACAAAATATATGCCCTATATCGAAAAATAAACTACATAATGCAAAGAGCTTTTAGCAACATCACAGGGTTTCTGCTCTGGGAATTCTTCATAGATTATATTGAACAAAAAAAAATCCACATAATTTTTTAGCTAGGGCAATTTGAAGAATCTTGCTTAAAACCATGAGTTGCCCAGTCAGCTTCAAATCTGTTTCCAGATTTAGTAATGAATATTTAATTTAATTTAATTTATTGTTCTTATAAGCCGCCCAATCCCGTAGGACTCAGGGCGGCATACAACAGAATATCTTCTCTCCCTTCCTATTCTCCTCCATTTCAGAAAACTATTTAGTATCCATAAACAATTTCCTGAAAATGCAGATGAGTTTCTTTGATTTACTGACATCTCTTACCAGGTTTTATTTAAAGAGAGCTGCAGAGGATGTTATGAGGGGACAAGGCTGCAGCTTAGAAAGTAAAATCAGTTTCACCATTGATTTACACTCATTGGTTCTCTTTCTAAATTTGCATAAAATATACATGCAGATAAAGTAGGTAAGCAATCATTCAATATGACCCACAAATTAATTCTTATATGCATTCTAAGATAAGCAGCCAAAAAAAAAAGTTATCCCAAAATATATTTGAAATTTGATGATTGGCTTTTTCAAAATAAATCGCAGCTAAATAACTAAAACTGTGTTAATAATCACAGGGCAGATTCTTTTTAAAGAAATCTCGAGAGACTTTCTGTGTTGACAGCATGTCTAATACACAGGTTGATTTAATTGCACTTAAAAGTCTTTTCTCAGTACCAGTAAAGTATTTTAAAATAGTGGGACTCCAGAGAAACTGAGCACCTGAAGCATGATCTTCATGCATATGCATACGTGGCCCTTTTACTTTCTCCTGGTCTTTCTAAATGGTAAGAGGTTGATTGTAATTCTGTGAGACAACTTAGTCCTTTTCAGGCATGCAGTGAATATATGAAGGCACAAATTTACGTTCACAGCCACTGCCTCCTGTCTTCCTCTTTGCATTTTGATCTAAAGCTTTTCTCACTGCTTGGGTCTAGTCTATAAAGCCGCTCTAAAAAAAATTTCCACCCAGTTGTAAATGTTTAACTGAGCCCAAAGAGAAACATAGATAGGGGATACTTTTGTTATTTGTATTTAATATCTGTGTTATGTATAAATTAATTAGAGTCTTCCCCCTCCCCCTCCCCAATCCCTTTGGACTTCCTTACTTTTCAGCCTGCAGCCATAGCATGTATGTGAGTGGTTTCAATTAGATGACTAGTAGACGAAAAATGATGCCCCAATCTCTAATTTTAAAAGAGATTATTCCTTAGTACCATGAAATTCATCTTGGACAATGGCATGTCCCTTTCATAGACCTTGAGATTGATCTATACTTTGCTAGAGATGGCTCCAAACTAACAATAATAGAGATATGAATTTATAGAGTGTCATATAATAATAGATACAGATATATGACAAAACCTACAGTACAGTAGTAGGTTCTAAAACCTTTTACTACCGGTTTGTTCGCGCGATGCTTCTGCACATGCGCAGAAAACAAAAAAGGTAAAATATTTGGGTATCCTATTATCGACAAAATGCATAACAATTAAAGAAGATAATTACTATAGACTAAAGAAGCAAATTGAAATAGATTTGGAAAAATGGAAAAATTTACAATTGTCATTGATGGGGAGGATTGCAATAACTAAAATGAACATATTGCCACGATTGTTGTTTTTATTTTCAACAATACCAATAAGATTAGAGAAAAAGGTTTTTGATGAGCTAAATAAAATGATTTTGAAGTTTGTCTGGCAGGGAAAGAAGGCGAGAATCAATATAAAAATGTTGCAAGACGCAAGACGTAGAGGTGGGTTTGGATTACCTAATTGGGAATTATATTATCATGCAGCAGCCATTATCATGGATGAGAGAATGGATTTTGTTAAGGAATACAAGACTATTGACTTTGGAGGGACATGATTTACAGATGGGATGGCATGCATTTATATGGTACGGAAAAAGTAGAGTACACAGCTATTTCCAGAGATGCTACATAAGGAACTCTTTATATGTGGTGTGGGAGAAGATAAAAGAGAGACATTATTTGAAAATACCATATTGGCTTTCAATAATGGAAGCACTAATCCACCCAAACAGGTTCAACATGGGGAATATCGTAAGATATAAAGACATTTTAACTGAAAAAGGGGGAATTGAAAACTAAACAAGAACTAGAAAAACAAGGAATAAAAATGAATTGGTATATGAGAATGCAAATACAATCAAGATATGAAAAAGATGCTAAAATAGAAGGTTTTAATTTAGAAAAAATGGAGTTAGATGAAATACTCACAGGAACAGATGAAAGACTAATTAAAAAACTGTACAACTATCTACTGTACATTAAATTGGAGCAGGAACAAGTGAAAGAAACAATGATAAAATGGGCAAGGAACTTTGGATATATGATAGAATTGGATAAATGGCAGCAGCTGTGGGAAAGAAATTATAAATTGACAATGGCAACAGCATACAAAGAAAATATCTATAAAATATTTTATAGATGGCACATATCACCAGAAAGGATAGCTAAAATGTTCAAAGATAAATCTATGAAAAGTTGGAAATGTCACCAAATACCTGGTTCTTTTTATCATATGTAGTGGACATGTGCTGAAGCTAAAGCGTATTGGAGTTTAATTCAAATGTGGATAGAAAATATTTTGAAACAACATATAAAGTTGAGACCGGAGATATTCTTGTTGGGTATTTTACCAGAGAAATATAACAAAGAAAATATATATTTAATTATTCATATAATTGCAGCAGCTAGAATTGTATTTGCACAAAACTGGAAAGCAATAAAAGCCCCCTCCAAAGGGGAGGTAATTGGGAAAATATTGGAGATGAATAGATGAATAGATTAACAATGATAATTAAAGAGAAGGAGGATTCAGAATACTACAATATTTGGGGGAAATTTTATGACTGGATGGAAAATGAATATGGATAGAAGATAAGTTACACCAACTAAAATGGGAGGAAAATGAAAAAGTTAAAGATATGAGACCCAAGCGACAAAATTATGTAGCTAAGGATTATGTACCATTATATTGGTATCAAAATATACCTAGAATGATTAATATGTATAGAAGTATTGACAAAGAAAAGAGTTAAGATTAATATTAGTATTGTAGGTCAAGGGAAATTAGAGAGATGAGCTGCTTGTCTGTTAACCACAAAATAGACTATAAATGGATACACTCAGGGAAGAAATAAGAGGGAGGAAGAGGATATAGAGGAGAGGAGGAGAGGAGGAAGAATGAAGGTAGGAGAAGAGAAGGCGTTTAGAAGGAAGGAGGAGGAGAGAAGGAGAAGAGAGAGGTGAGGAGAGGTTTAGAAGGAGGAGAAAGTTGGAGGAAGGAAGAGGGAAGTAGGGAGAAGGGAGAGAAAGAGAAAGAAGGTAGAGAAAAGGGAGGGAGGTAAGAGAGAGGGGAGTGATATGATACGGTATGGGGGAAATAGATGAGCAACTAGGCAATGATATATGTAAGATTATTATTTGTATTGGATAATAATGTATAATCTATGTTAATACCTGATAAGATATTATGGTATATGTACTGATGTTTATATGTGGAGTGTGGAAAAATAAATAAAAAACTTTTGCAAAAAAAATTGGCGTCTTCTCCCTGCTATGAAAATCTGTAAGCCCTTTATCTACTCTCCTCCCCCAAAAGACACAATTGATTTCTATATCAAAATTATACATCTGAATAAGCATTCTACAATTATTCAGGTGTTTTGACATATTTAGAGAGATGTTGTAGGAAGGTAGGGAGGGAACTGTGTTGACAAACTCCAAGCATGCAGAGGAGCATCATAGCGGTTCAACCAGCAAGCTTGCTCAATTTATTTTCCCTGCGGTATTTCTTCATAACACAACTAAGTGACCATAACACAGAGAGGAGGCTGCTAAATTTCCCCCAGTCTCTCTTCTTCAGCATGATGAGTTAATCCCTATGGTTGAAAACCCTCTCAGAGGAAAGTGACCTAATTAATTTTTTTTTACATAGACAAAGTAGACTGGAGGGACCAGGAGATACAGAAAGGAGATAAATCCCTCCCAGGTATTAATCTTTAGGGTATGAAAAAACTCTCAGGAGAACCACAACATTAAGCTCAGCTAAGGGGCAGCATGATGGCTCTGCAGTTAAGATGATGAGCTTGTTGACTGAAAAGCTGATAGCCTAAGTTCAAGAGCCAAGAAGAGCCATGTGACGGGGTGAGCTCCTGTTCTTTCCCTAGCTCCTGCCAACCTAGCAATTATATTTGTTTTCCTCCTCTAAAATCTAGGTGCGTCTTATACTCCGGTGCGTCTTATACTCCGAAAAATACGGTAATATCTATGTAGATTCAAAGCTAGTGTGGACAAAATGTGATGTAGCAGTAGTGAAATAACTCAAATATATCAGCCAGAGTCTAATTCTAAGCAAACAGAGTATACCTTTGCAGATACCCATATAATTTATTTTATTGTCAATACAACTGAACTTTTTTTTAAAAAAAATGGGGATCTACTAGGATTGTGATTCTGCATATTTCAAACATTCTACAGATGTTTATTGACTGCATCTTATGTTAAGCAGCATTTGAAAAACCACAGGTTTCCTTCTTTGTGATTTAAATAACGTCTTTACACAAACAAGAAAGGAAACTATTTTATGAAAAAAGTATTCGCTGAAAGAATTAGGATGTAGGAAAACTACCTTACATTATTTAGATTATTTCTCCATTTATCTGAGCATTTGCTATTCTAACTGACAACAAAGAAGATACTCTGCTATTGTTCTCTTTTAGCAAAGTAACAGAAACAAGGCAGAGAATAGAAAAAGCTGAAGAAATGGAGAAGCTTCTTGGATGAGAATAGAAACATCTTCAAGCAGAAACGTACGAGGTCCAGTTGCCATTTGAAAAAGCATCTTTGAGCCACAAAGATCTCATTCAATTCTAATTTTAAGAATTCACTGAACTGGGCAAGTGTAACATGCAGGTTGAAAATATACATCATCATCATCATCATCATCATCATCATCATCATCATCATCATCGTCATCATCATCATCATCATAATACCAGAGTTGGAAGGGACCTTGGAGGTCTTCTAGTCCAACCCCCTGCTTAGGCAGGAAACCCTACACTACTTCAGACAAATGATTATCCAACATCTTAAAAATGTCCAGTGTTGGAGCATTCACAACTTCTGGAGGCAAGCTGTTCCACTGATTAATTGTTCTAACTGTCAGGAAATTTCTCCTTAGTTCTAAGTTGCTTCTCTCCTTGTTTAGTTTCCACCCATTGCTTCTTGTTCTACCCTCAGGTGCTTTGGAGAATAGCTTGACTCCCTCTTCTTTGTGGCAGCCCCTGAGATATTGGAACCCTGCTGTCATGTCTCCCCTGGTCCTTCTTTTCATTAAACTAGACATACCCAGTTCCTGCAACCGTTCTTCATATGTTTTAGCCTCCAGTCCCCTAATCATCTTTGTTGCTCTTCTCTGCACTCTTTCTAGAGTCTCAACATCCTTTCTACATCGTGGCGACCAAAACTGAATGCAGTATTCCAAGTGTGGCCTCAACAATTCCCAGATTTCCTGGGAAGAACCTATCATTTTCCGGGGGTGGAGCTAAGCGGAGAGGTTGCAAACGAACTGCCCTCTGCTCTCGTCCATCGGCTCCCTGAAGAATTGCAAGGACCCGACCCAGCTTTTTCCATCTCTGAGCGGGCCGGAAGAAATTGGAAGACCTCAGGAGCACGCCAGTCCGTTTTGGGTCGAGGAAGACTTTCGGCCACGAGGACTAGGCAGATCGGGAGTTCCAGGCTCGGGAAGACGCGGGCGGTATTAAAATGGCGTCCGTGAAGCCGCAGAGCTCTTGCTGAATATTTTACCATCTAAAAAACTCTTTTTTAAATAACATCGCGAAGGCTACTGGCCAGGAACTGCAAGAACCTAGGAAACCTAGGAAAACAAGGACATTGGACAATACCGGGTATGTAAAGCAGACAGATCGTTATTGCTTCAGGGGGGATTTGAATTTGATTTCTCGGCCGCTAAAGTCTCAGGCTGGACTCGCCCAGCTGAGTGTTCTCAGCTGGGCTCTTTTTCCAACAAGCGTTGCCGCTGGTGTTTGTTATTCTTTTCGCTGCGGCTTGTTATTCTGCCCTTCTAGCCAAATCCCCTCTTAGACGAACGCCCAGCAATCCCCCGGGACTGCCCCCGGGACTGCCCCCGGGACTGCCAATACTGAACAGCTGTCGGCCAGGCCATTTTTACGTCTTTGGCCGGAAACTTGAAGTGGGATGCGGGAAGGAAGGAGGTCGCCATTTTAGAGGCGACTGGAATGCCGTGGGAACATCGGCCAAGCACCATGCCTTTTACAGCCTGGAAACGGGATTTGAACAATACTGCTATGCAGGCCAGCACCACTGAATCACCTGTGTTTACTATTGGGGCCGCACTGACGATCGGGCCCTCCATCTGGACTGCTACTGTGACCAGTTTCCCCTCCTCTGGCCCCCCTTATCTATGGGGGACCTCCCCCTATGACAGACTGACATCGGACTTTGGAGGGAGAGAGCTCGTGATTTATAGATATCATCTGGATAGGGAGACACACCATCAGCCCCTGGACTATTGGCTTCCCATGACTGGACACTGGAACTCTTGGATTGACTTAATTTTTAATGAGATTATCTTTACATGCTCCTTATTAATTTTATTGATTTTAACATTTGTGATAATTAACCTTGCAATTTTTACCCCAGAAGCATTGTGACTGTGGTTAGGATGTGGGCTATGAATGGGTATGATTGTGTGATAGAGTTTTATGGATTATAGCAGAATGAGTAAGCCGGGGGTTTGGTCTTTGTCCCCCTCTGCTGAGTGTGCAAACAGAAGTGGAGGGGGACTTAGGTCCATTCCCAGGTGTAGTATGAATGGTATGCATGGTCTGTCGGGAGAGGGGGGGTCCAGTAGGGGAGGGGAGTGGATCTCTGATGGGATGGGGGATGGGAGGATTACGGTCATAACAGGGAGAGGTAGGTATGGCGGGAGCAGAGGGGTAGGCCGCTCTCGGGGAACGAGAACTCGCTGTCTCCAAGCGATTTCTTGTTCTGGCCCCTCTGGTTTGGTTCCATCTTGCTCAACCCGAGGGCCTGGTAACCAGGGATGTCAGGGCCCTGGGCTCAAGCTGCTGCTGTTGAACGCCAGGTCAATTACTAACAAGGCCCCCCTTGTACGGGATGGTGCTGGGGGACTTTAATTTGCCATCGCCCGGTGAAACCTCGGAGGCAGTCCAGGAGTTCATGGCTTCCATGACAACCATGGACCTGACCCAAGTAGTTCAGGGTCCGACTCATGAGGGAGGTCACAAGCTTGACCTTGTGTTTCTTTCGGGGCAGTGGAGAGATGATCTGAGGCTGAGGGGTTTAGTCACAGTACCCTTGTCGTGGTCAGATCATTTCCTTCTGAGGTTGGATTTCATGGCACCACTCCTCCACCGCAAGGAGGCGGGGCCGACTAAGTGGTTCCGCCCCAGGCGCCTAATGGAATCTGAAGGATTTCAGAGGGAACTTGGGGAAATACCTGACTCCCTGGTACATGATTCATCTGAGGCTCTAGTGGCTGCCTGGAATCGGGCGGCAACGGGGGCCTTAGATCGGATTGCGCCTTTGCGGCCTCTCCGTGGCAGCGGATCCCGGAGGGCTCCTTGGTTTACTGAGGAGCTCCGGGAGATGAAGCGCTTAAAGAGACGCCTAGAGCGACGATGGAGAGCCAGTAAAGCTGAGTCTGACCGGACACTTTTAAGAACTTGCATTAAGTCTTAATTAGTGGCGATAAGGGCGGCAAAATGCTCGCATTTTTCCGCTCTTATTGCGTCCGCCGACTCCCGCCCAGCCGCCCTGTTTAGGGTGACTCGCTCCCTCCTAGCCAAGGGGGGAGTTGAAGATCCCTTGCAGGGCAGAGCTGAGGAATTTTCTCAGTTTCTGGCGGATAAAGTCGTTCAGATTCGGACAGACCTGGACTCCATTTGGACAGGGCAAGCCGAGATGACAGGGGCGAGTCTTAGTCCTGTTATATGGGATGAGTTTGAGCCTGTCACTCCTGAGGATGTGGACAAGGCCATAGGAGCGATGAGCGCCTCCACCTGTTTATTGGACCCGTGCCCCTCCTGGCTGGTCTCAGCCAGCAGGGAGGTGTCACGCGGCTGGCTCCAGGCGGTTGTGATCGCTTCTTTGAGAGAGGGATCCATCCCACAGCCTTTAAAAGCTGCGGTGGTGAGGCCCCTCCTCAAGAAGCCTTCCCTGGACCCAGCGGATTTAAAAAACTTCCGTCCAGTCTCCAACTTACCCTTTTTGGGTAAAGTTGTTGAGAAGGTGGTGTCACTCCAACTCCTGCGGCTTTTGGAGGATACTGATTATCTGGATTCCTTTCAATCGGGTTTCAGGCGCGGCTACAGTACGGAGACTGCTTTGGTCGCGCTGATTGATGATCTCTGGCGTGCCCGGGATGGGGGTTATTCCTCCATCCTGGTGTTACTTGACCTCTCAGCGGCTTTCGATACCATTGACCATGGTATCCTTCTGCGTCGTCTTGGGGAGGTGGGAGTGGGAGGCACTGTTTTACGGTGGTTCTCCTCCTACCTCTCTGACAGGACGCAGTCGGTGTTGACAGGAGGACAGAGGTCGGCCCCTAGGCCCCTGGTTTGCGGGGTGCCACAGGGCTCGGTCCTCTCGCCCATCCTGTTTAACATTTACATGAAACCGCTGGGTGAGATCATCCGACGACATGGGGTGAGGTATCAGCAGTATGCTGATGATACCCAGTTGTACATCTCCACCCCGTGTCAATTCAGTGAAGCAGTTGATGTAATGTGCCGCTGCCTGGACGATGTGAGGGTCTGGATGGGAGTGAACAGACTCAGGCTCAACCCAGACAAGACTGAGTGGCTCTGGATATTGCCTCCCAAGGACTATGTCGACTGTCCCTCCTTGGTTCTTGGGGGAGAAAAATTGGCTCCCTCAGAACAGGTTCACAATTTGGGTGTCCTCCTAGACCCACAGCTAAAATTGGATCAACATCTTTCAGCTGTGGCTAGGGGGACCTTTGCACAGATCCGTCTTGTGCACCAATTGCGACCTTACTTGGAGAGGGAGGCCTTGCTCATAGTCACTCATGCCCTTGTCACCTCACGGCTAGACTACTGTAACGCGTTCTACATGGGGCTACCCTTGAAGAGCATCCGGAGACTCCAGTTGGTACAGAATGTAGCTGCGCGAGCTGTAGTGGGTGTACCAAGATACACCCACGTAACACCTCTCCTTCGCCAGCTGCATTGGCTACCAATTAGTCTCTGGTTGCAATTTAAGGTGTTGGTCGTTACCTTTAAAGCCCTACATGGCTCAGGGCCAGGTTACCTGCGGGACCGCATCCTACCACATACCTCCCTAAGACCGGTTAGGTCCCACAGAGAGGGCCTCCTCCGGGTCCCGTCGGCCAAACAATGCCGACTGGCGGGGCCACGGGGGAGGGCCTTCTCTGTGGGAGCCCCGTCCCTCTGGAACCAACTTCCACCAGAGATCCGGACTATCCCCACCCTTCTGGCCTTCTGTAAAGCCTTAAAAACATGGCTCTTCCGGCAGATGGGGTGAATAGGATAATCAAATTCCCCCTGAATGTTGTGTTTATAATGTTTTCTTTTTAACTATATTTTAACTTAAATTATGATTATTGTTTTTAAATGTACGCTTCTTACTCATGCTGTACGCCGCCCTGAGTCCCACGGGATTGGGCGGCATATAAGAGCGTCTAATAAATAAATAAATAAATAAACAAGGCATTGTAAAGTGGTATTATTACTTCACATGATCTTGATTCTATCCCTCTGTTAATGACACAAGGGTTTTCCTTTCTTTTTGTTTGCCTTGACTTGTTCAATAACCATATTATGAAAGTGAACTGTGTTTATCAATGAAGATAATAATGGTACAATTACTGATTGAAACTGATCAATTCCTCTGCTAGTGGTTTAGAAACACCAGGCAATTTCCAATGGGGAGTCTGGTCATTACATGGATGTGTGAACTACTTCAAAACTATTCCATTTTGAACAATCAGTAGGATTCAAATTTCCAAATGGGTTCATCTGATTCATTCAATCCAATTTCAAGAGTTGATTTGATGGGGGTAGGCGGGAAAGCAGCAAGGTTTCAGGACATGCTTGAACGGATTCACAAACAATGGAATTGATTTGCCAATTCAATCCAAATTGACCGCTTGATTGGAAAATTTGATTCCCTGCCTCGTGTGGGTTAGTTAATTTCTTGGTGGGGATTTTGATTTTGTTTTGTGAAGGAAGAAGAAGCAGTTGACACACCTCAACGCAAAATACTGTGTCAATTCTTAGCATTAAAATTATAACAGGAATAATGAAAAGCATTGAAGAAAATTCCAAATGCTGCTTGGACAAGGACAAGGGAAAATCATGGATTGGTAAAGGAGAAGGGAACTGGTCAATAGGAACAATTTTGTGAGATTAGATTAGATGTGATAGCAGGATCTATCATTGCCAAATTATCTTTTACCAGGGGTGAAATCCAGTAGGTTCTGGAGAACCGGTAGCGGAAATTTTGAGTAGTTCAGAGAACTGGCAAATACCACCTCTGGCTGGCCCCAGAGTGGGGTGAGAATGGAGATTTTGGGCCTAGTAGGCCTCCCTGCAGCCTCCTAGGAGCGAAATGGGCCTCATGGGTGTGTGCATTGCACACACACGCACGCACCCACACACACACACATCTGTGCCCCATTTTGGGCCTAGTACTTACCTGGGAGCCAAAATGTGGCGTGTGGGGACTCCTGGAAGGGAGGAGGCGGGGAGGGGCCAGCCAGCAATTTAACTACTGATTCCCCTGAATCAGCACGAACCGGCTGAATTGTGTCATAAAGAAGGTCAACTGAAAGTAATAAGGAAGCACAAAGTTAATACGGTAAACAAATATCCAGATTATCAGAATAAATTGAGGAAACATTGGTTCAAATTGTCACTTGGCCATCAAGGTCACTGGGTCATCATTATTAGGGCAAGTTTTCACAGATCAGCAATTCCAAACTAAGTGTCCATGAAAACTGGAAGAAGACACTAGAGTTCCCCTCTAACAACATTCAGAACAAAATAAATTTGTTCATTAAAAGGTATTTCTACAGCTCTCAAGCTACAGAAATTCCAACACACTTGGCCTAGATATGTAGAGAAAATGTTTGTACCTTTTCTCTTTCCATTATATAAAAACATTGAAGACAAATTCTCCTGGCTGAAAGTGCACAATTTTTTCTCACTTCAAGTGAGGTACCTAAACTGAAATATAGTTATTGATTAAATCTTGGGTGCATTTTCTTCCACAATTCAGGCTAGTTTTATGTTGTATATTTAGGCTGTAAAATGGATGATTCTACAAAGGACATCACACCATCTTACATATACCCTTGTGATTGTGATTGTGTCACTGAGGATTAAATGTTCAGCTGGAACTCAGTTTACATCTCCTAATGGGGAGGAATGTACTAGACTCCAGATTTAGTGGAAATGGGCACACCCAATGAATGATAGCTACAAAATTCTTCTCTGGCAACAGTGCTAGCCAGAGTATACAAAACATTTGTTAGACCAATTCTGGAATACAGCTCACCTGTCTGGAACCCACATTGCATATCAGACATTAATACAATCAAGAGAGTCCAGAAATATTTCACAAGAAGAGTCCTCCACTCCTCTGCTCGCAACAAAATACCTTATTCCACCAGACTTGAAATACTGGGATTAGACAATTTACAATTACATTGCCTCTGATCTGATCTAAATGTAGTTCAAAAAATCATGTACCAAAATATCCTTCCTGTTAATGACTACTTCAGTTTCAACCGCAGCAATACACGAGCACGTAATAGATTCAAACTAAATGTAAACCGCTCCAAACTCGACTGCAGAAAATATGACTTCAGCAACAGAGTGATCAATGCCTGGAATGCACTACCTGACTCTGTGGTTTCTTCCCCAAATCCCAAAAACTTTAACCTTAGACTATCTACAATCGACCTCTCCCCATTTCTAAGAGGTCTGTAAGGGGCATGCATAAGCACACCACTGTGCCTACCATCCCTGTCCTACTGTCCTATTGTCCTCTTTTATCATTACTTTTTTACTTATGTTATGTTTATACAAACAACTACTATCCTATACATGTTTGACAAATAAATAAATAAAATAAATAAATAAATAAAATTTGCATGCATTAGACAGATAGTCATGTCTTGCAAATCAGTGATTCTCCATCACTCCGTGGAACCCTGGGGGCCCGCAATGTCACTACAAGGGGTCCACAAAGGCTTGAAGAAATATTATGATTTAAATCTTGAGTTAGGTCTTGGTGGTCCATGGCCATGGTCCATGGCCACAAAAGGTATTTAAACGGGGGTCGTAGTGAAGAAAAGCTTGAGAACCGCTGTTGTAAATGATTATTTTAAACAAGAAGAATAAACACGAAGAATAATGTTAAGTCACATGGTCTTAAGAGGTTCAGTGTAGAAAATCCTAACCAAAACATATGGGTCCCAAAGGTGCTTTTTCAAGAGGCAACTGGATTTTCTGGATTTTATTTGAAGACCTTTCGCTTCTCATCCAAGAAGCTTCTTCAGCTCTGGGTTGAAAAAGCACCTTTGAGACAACCATGACCTGGATGACTGAGGATCTCCATAGACACGGAATATTGAGATTCACATCTATATGCTCCATAGTTGAGTTATTCATGACCAAGCAGCAACCTTATAAGCAAACACGTTTTCCTTCCTACAAAAAGGTAGAAGGCTTCTATGTGCAATAAAATCTACTTCTGTTCTCATTTAAGTGTGTCTCATTCAGGATCATTTAAACTAGCTAGAAAGAGTTCCCAATTTCTAACTTGTTAGACCTCACTTCAAGATTAAGATCAATGGAGCTGCCAAATTTGAGAGAACCCTGGGCAAAGTTTATTTATTTTATTTATTTATTTATTTTATTTGTCAAGTACATGTTGGTAATATACATAGATAAAACATTGTTTATATACATAAGATGGGTACTGATAAGCGGGAACATTAGGACAGGGACGGTAGGCACGCTGGTGCACTTATGCACGCCCCTTACTGACCTCTTAGGAATCGGGTGAGGTCAACAGTGGACAGTCTAAAGGTAAAGTTTTGGGGGTTTGGTGACGAAACCACAGAGTCAGGTAGTGAGTTCCAGGCATTTACCACTCTGTTGCTAAAGTCATATTTTCTACAGTCAAGTTTGGAGCGGTTCACTTTCAGTTTGTATCTGTTATGTGCTCGTGTATTGTTGTGGTTGAAGCTGAAGTAGTCATTGACAGGAAGGACGTTGTAGCAGATAATTTTATGGGTTATGCTTAGGTCATGCCGAAGGCGATGTAGTTCTAAGCTTTCTAAGCCCAGGTTTTCAAGTCTGGTTGCGTAAGGTATTCTGTTGCAAGTAGAGGAGTGGAGGACTCTTCTTGTAAAGTATCCTCACTTCCTGCCACTTTCTCCTCTTCTGCTTTATCCCTGTTCTTGACTCTATGGCCATCTTCCTTTTAGTGTCCCACTGATGATACATTGTGCCACTTCTGAAGAGTCCACCAATTGTACCTCCTGTCATCAACTAGGAAAGCAATTCTGTGCTAGTTATCCATACATTGCAGTTGTGTCTATTCTTCCTAGCAGTGGCCTAGATTCTGCTAAAGCCACTAAAGGGGGAAAAATATACTATGGGAAAAAAATGGGGTAAAGTAACTCCTTCTCTGTTAGTCTGAAAGAGAACGATTGGAGAAAATATACGGAATACTTTCTTTTCTTTTCTTTTTGGCAAAACAGGAATATAATTAGGCCCTTGGCTCTATGGAGATCTTGAATCATCAAGCGAGTAAAGTGATTGCTATGTGGTGTGCATCTGCTATTTTCTGGAACCCAGCTAATCCTCTTTCTCTCATGACAAACTGGGGGCCACTCGGAATTTATCAGTAGCTGGTTTGCATATTTGGAATAAGTAGACTACCCAGATAAGCAGAAAGCACTTCAGCTGAGTTTGCAGCCATGACCTGGGTGTGTCTTTCAGTAAAAGCTGACCAAACTCAATATAGCTTTAATTTTAAAGCTCTGTGTTACCATTTTTATTTTCCCCTGCAATTAGGCTACTGAAAATGAAATACAAAACAGCATTTTTATCCTGAACTTATGCCCTGTAGTATGAATTAAACTGCCAGCACTCTATTTGTTAATTGCTCTCTGAAAAATTCAAAATGCTTCTTAGAATATAGAAGAGCCGAGGTGGTGCAGTGGTTAAAGAGCAGCACTGCAGTTCAGCAGTTCAGCTGTTCAAATCTCACCGGCTCAAGGTTGACTCAGCCTTCCATCCTTCCGAGGTGGGTAAAATGAGGACCCAGATTATTGGGGGCAATAAGCTGACTCTGTAAACCGCTTAGAGAGGGCTGTAAAGTACTGTGAAGCGGTATATAAGTCTAAGTGCTATTGCTATATATTGGTCATCTAAATACATGTCTCTTGTTTTAGGGTTGTGAAAGATGCTCTAAAAAGTTTTTTTCCCCTTTATCAAGAACATTATCTCTGAAGATCAGCAGCAAATCACCAAGGACATTTTGTCCCTCATGAACCTATGGACTGAAGCATGCAATTATAATTACACTCATCTAATTCAGTAGTAATTTTAATAATTTGATCATTGTCTTCAATACAGACTGATCTTAAGAGATAGAAATAAGTACAAAGAGTGAATTCCAATTTAAAACCCCCCACAAATAAGTTGTCTGAAAACATCTGATTCTAGTCCTTCTTTATCTAGCATTATCTTTGGCTTTCTACAGAAGCTATGTTTGGATAGATTCCAAGCCAAGATATTCACTAGAACAGAAACAAATAAGAGTTCTTCCAAGGAAATCCACAGGAATGGGCTTGAATGTATGTCAAGCCCAAAAACCAAGAAAGACACTTAGTATTCCAAGCAGATTCCTTCCTTGTTCTACACCTACAGACAGAATCTTGCCAAACTGAATCACTATACCATCTACATTAAGCATATACTGAGAGAACTAGTAGAGAAGGACTGTTTTCACCCACTTTCTTGCACAAAAACTATCTGAACTGAGCTGCCTCTTACTTCTCTGGAATTCCACCCTCTCCCTTCTGGAGTCATTCCATAACATTATGTGAACATATAAAACTATATATGTATTAAAATAAATTGTAAAGATGAACAGAGTCTAGTACAACCTTTCAAATGGATAATGACGATTCAGTTCTTCTAACAGATAATCTTCTAACAGTTCTGAGACCAAACTATGCTTTTTCAAGAGGCAACTGGACTATCTAAAATAATGCAAATGACCAGCTGTCTGCAAGGAATATAAACCCTTCCATTCCCTACCATCCAGACAGACCTGAAGAAGCTTCTTGGATGAGAAGCGAAACATCTTCAAAGAAAAAAACAAGAAAGTCCAGTTGCCTCCTGAAAAAAAGCACGGTTGGGACAACCATGACCTGGATGATTGAGAATCTCCATATACTTTTAATAGTTCTAAGACATCTTGCATTGAGCAAAGTATTGCATTATGTAACCTCTATAATCCCTTCCAATGCTACAATTGTCCTTCAGAAGAGGAAATATGTAGCCTCATGTAGTTCTACATTTCCTCCCCAAATACTTACGATGTGTTTATCTGATTCAATGATACACATTTTTGTTATTCTTTGATGTCTACTCTTTTGGCTTCTATTCTACCAGTGGTAGATTATTTTCCACAAATATCCAAGTACCTCCAGATTTGCTGAAATGTTTCTTTACACATTCCTCACACCATATGGCTACATGACTATGTTGTTGAAGTTATTATGGGTTTAGCTTAATAATATCTGGAGGATCCCATGTTTGAACTAACAGAATATAAACTTTTGGGGAAGAAACTGTCCATATCTCCAAAGTAGATGAAGAGGATCTGGCTTGTTACAATGACCTCTAATTGCTGGTTTCACATTTTATCTTCATCCACTTTGCATGCCTCATCTCTACTTCCTTCCTTCTATTATTGCTCTGTTCAGTGGGTGGCTGGATGGGCAGAAGATATTCCCAAAGAACAGAGCCATTTCTGATGTCAAATATATATCACCTAACACTCTAATTATAGTCTAAAATCCTAAGCAGTATGCACACTACATCTTCATATGGAGTAACACAACTGAATTGAAGAATGGAGCAAGATGGCAATTGGTTAAAACTTTGTTGTGCTCTCTGCCTTTGGCCATTGATTGCTACTTATATGATCGCATGGATGACTATCCAAACTGTTTGATGAGAGAGGGAGGCCGAAAGGAAGAAGAGAAGGCAGAAAGGAAAACATAACTTCTTTGTGAAGAATACTCTTTGAGGAGAATGGGCAAAATGAAGAAACAGGTAGGCAAAGCTGGAATCCAAAATCTCAATCAATTTTTCCCCCTGCCTTGTGTGACATGGTATGTATTGTGTAGTGGGCTTCAGAAGGCAAGAAGCAGACTAGCATAGCTACAACAGCATTTATTGACTCAAAACTGGAACTGAAGAAATGCCTGTAATTTATACTCTAGGCCAGTGGTGGCGAACCTTTTTCGGCTCGCGTGCCAAAAAGGGGGGGCGCGCTCGCGCACGCTCGCATGCCCACACCCATTCCCTCCCCCCCACGCATGCGCACAACACCCCCCATGCTGCCCCCTGTGCATGCGCACACATCCACCCACCCCCGCGCAAAGGCTTACCGGAGCCTGGGACGACAAAACCGGCAAACCGGAAGTGCAAAAAAATGCACTTCCGGTTTGCTGGTATGCTGTTTTTTGCACTCCGGAGGGTTCAGGGAAGCTCCCTGAAGCTCCGGAATGCAAAAAAACTACAAAACGGACAAACCAGAAGTGCGGAAAAGTGCACTTCCGGTTTGTCCGTTTTGTAGTTTTTTGCATTCTGGAGCTTCAGGGAGCTTTCCTGGACCCTCCGGAGTGCAAAAAACAGCACACCGGCAAACCGGAAGTGCGTTTTTTTGCACTTCCGGTTTGCCGGTGGGCAATCCTCGTGTGCCGGCTTCTATGGCTCCACGTGCCACCTCTGGCACGCGTGCCATAGGTTCGCCACCACGGCTCTAGGCCCAGAGGGCCTCAACCAATCATAATCCTTGAAAAAGCCCGCCCAAATATGAATGTTCAAAGTTTCCCTCCAAAACCGTTGGAGTTAACAGTTAGGGTCATCTAAAGGTTAGTTTCACTTTAGCAGGGCTTAACACAACTATATACAGTATATTCAATACATAACACCATGTTCCTGTATGCCATCCTGATTCTACATTTTTTATCCAAGATAATTCCCATGATCCCTACACAGACATATGCATACAATATAATGGGGAGAATGTGGTGCCTTTTCTGGTTTTAGTTTCTAACTTCCCCTCAAGTAAGCAATAGATGTTATATCTGACACCCAATAAAGGACTTTCTGTCATTTTTGCTCTCTTTGGAATTGCAGGCTACAATTAATTTACAGATTTCTTCCCACAGCCTAATTCAGTAACAACTAACTTGCATGGGTAATTTAATGAACTCTGTTGCCACATGCAAAAAGTTGCTGATTAAAGCTGGAGCCCAATTATAATCAGTGAGAGCAACTATCTACCAAGAGGGCTTATTTATTTGTAAATATGTTGTTCTTCAGAACAAAAGTTTCCAAGGTGACTTATAGACCCTTTAAAAACTACACCATAACACAAAACTAAAGTATAATAATCCAAATAAAACAGCAGCTTAAAACTACAAAATATGCAAAACAAACTTGCTGTTCAACAACACACCATGTTTTGCATGCTCATTTGAGGGTGGTTTTTTTTTTAGCAATTATTTGTTTGCTGTCTACTTCGCATTGATGTTTGTGCTTCCTATCTTTTTTTTCCTCTTTTCCTCCCCCCCCCAAACTATTTCTGAATTAATTTCTTTTTGAAATAGTTTCTTTTTACCTGCTCTATTATTCTTTCCTGGTGTAATCCATTATACTAACCATTGACAGTATGGGTGAGTCTATTTCATAGTTAGTCTGAGTGTTAATGAGCATTCTTGGCTATTTGATGCTATTTTTCCTGTTTTTAATTTTGGTCATGTTTATTTTTTTTAATAAAACTCTGTTTTAATTGTCAGCCACCCAGAGTCACATTCATGAGCTAGGTGGCCATATAAATTTATTAAGTAAATGAATAACTATCTTACCCACTCCCTTACTAAGAATTAAGCTTAATAATGAAAATCTGCTATTTAATTATCAAGAATAGAATAGCTCCACTGTCTACTTCATTATGATCTCCCACAACTGATTTTGAATAAGCTTTTTATTGGTTTCATGCCTTGTATTAAAGTTCAAGAGGCAATGCAGTTTGTGTAACTTTGGCTTAGCATGTTGTGTTAAACTAGCCATTGTGGATGGTGGACTCAGATAAAGATAGATGACTCAACCATAATGTTGTATGTGGATCTAGTCAACTAACTCATGACAGTCACCCATCTAGGAGGATATCTAGATATAGGCTAACAACATCTCTTCATAATTTTCTGCAGGAAATTTTACAGTGCTAGCCCCAGTTTCATCTTGTCATATTGATTTTATTATTTATTTATTTATTAGTGACATTTATATACTGCCTCACAGTGCAAGCACTCTCTAAGCGGTTTACACCAATAAGCAATGTATATTTACATTGCCCCCAACAATCTGAGTCAACCTTGAGCCGGTGAGATTTGAACCGCTGACCTGCGTACCCCACTCTAACCGCTGCGCCACCTCGGCTCTTGTCACATATCACATATGTCAAGACATCATTGCATACATTATGCAAATGTGATTGATGAACACTAGGTATTCTTTGCACAATGGTGTAATGATGCAAATGATGCCACACCTCCCATAATGCCTATCTGGAGGCGCCTGCAATTGAATTTCTGACCTTCTGCCTGAAATTTTTTTAAAAAGGAAAGTCATTACAGGTAGTCCAAGTCTTACAATGACTTATTTAGCAACCATTTAAAGTTATGACAGATATTTAAAGGCCATCCTCGAAGTTATGACTGCCAACTGCCCTCCTGCCACACACCATCACATGATAACATTTAGGTGTTTGGCAAATAACTTGGATTTACAATCAGTTGCATCTTGCAGTCACAATTTGCAACATTTTTTTTAATTTTCTGGCAGAAATGGATTAACTGCCAGGCTCCAAAAGCCAAGAGACAGTTCTTCTATTGTTCCTCACCTATAAACAGAAATCTTGCCAAATTAAAACAGAGTACTTGAACCATAATACATATATTCTGAAAACTGTGCTCTCTCTCTCTCTCTCTCTCTCTCTCTCTCTCTCTCACTCACTCACTCACTCTCCCTCTTCCTGGGAATGTGGACAATATTCCATCATATTTGTTAAGGACTACATGTTCCTTAACAAATATGATATTTTATGATGGTCATAAAAATCAAATCCATTCATGTGGTGACTTAATTAATGACTGAAGTTCTGGGCTCCATTATGGTCATAAGTTGAGATTAACTTTCAATGCTCTTCCTACAATTCACATGCTTTCAGATTCCATGTCAACTGCATTAAGTTGCCTTAATCCTACAAGAAAAGAGAATCATTGATTTCTATGAAAGGAGAACCAGAGAACCACTTTTACAGTTTATCTGTAAACTGGTTCCATTGTAATCTTCAATGACAATCACAAACCAGACACTAATCTTTTATCTGTTCTTTTCCAAATTGTTCCTCATGGGATAAACCATCCATTAAAATCTGAGCATTACTCTGAAAACTGTTCATTGTTCATGATAGAGATTGATTCTATTTTTCTTGGAAGACATTTATACTATCTTGAGAAATTTTCTCTTGGTTCTTCTTTCATTAAAATCGAAGAACCAGTACAAGATGTACTGGGTAGTTAGTCGGGATCCAATGGAAGTAAGTAAGTAAGTAAGTAAGTAAGTAAGTAAGTAAGTAAGTAAGTAAGTAAGTAAGTAAGTAAGTAAGTAAGTAAGTAAGTAATGCATTGGGGTTAAAAGAAATGCATATAAAGCTCAGTTAGAGGAGGAAAGGAGAGGAAAGGAAAGAACTGACCTACCTAAGTAAAATGATTACTCTTAAGAATTAGCTTTCCAATAAGCATATGAAGAACAGTCAAATTACTGATGAAGTAGCAACTTTCATCTAGCATCCATTCATTTTTAATAGTAACTGTATTAAAGATTATAATTACAGTAGTAAAACTAAGACAAACTCAAAGAAAGATAAAAAGAAAGAGGTGATGATGCAGAACAGAATAAAAAAGGAAAAACAGAAATAGAAAAGAAAGAAAAGAGTAAAGAATAAGACTTTCCACCTTTATCACAAGTATAAAAGTGTCTTAATAACTATCTCCTCTTAATCTCAGACAACAGCACAGATTTACACACAGAGAAGCAATGTACAGTGTATGTCCATGTTCCCAATGAATATACTTTTAATATCAGGCATTGATTGATTGATTGATTGATTGATTGATTGATTGAACCATCAATTCAATTTTAATTCCTGGTGACTGCCCTGACAAATCCCTACAATTTTCTTGGCAAAGATTTTCAAAATTGGTTTTCCAATGCTTCCTTCCTAGGACTGACAGAGAATGACTGGCCCAAGTCACCCAAATGGCTTTGTGTCTAAGTCAGAACTAAAAATCACAGGCTCCTGGTTAAGCCTGATACCTTAAAACAGGGTCCCCAAACTTGTCAACTTTAAGACTTGTGGACTTCAACACCCAGAACTCTCCAGCCAGCTATGCTGGAAAATTCTGGGAGTTGAAGTCCATAAGTCTTAAAGTTGACAAGTTTGAAGACCTCTGCCTTAAAAACAACACCAAACTGGCTCTCCAAGGTCATCATAAGTATGTATTATTTGGACTTGTATCCATATATCCATTAAACAACCAATAGGACATCTTACAACCTTGTTTACTTTCCAGGTTGAACCCTTTGCTAAGGATTCTATTTAGTATAATACTTTATTTTATTTATTTATTTATTTATTTGTGAGATTTATATACCGCCTCACAGTGCAAGCACTCTCTAAGGGGTTTACACCAGTAAGCAATGTATATTTATATATTGCCCCCAACAATCTGGGTCCTCATTTTACCCAACCTCGGAAGGATGGAAGGCTGTGTCAACCTTGAGCCTGTGAGATTTGAACCGCTGACCTGTGGATCATAGTCAGCTAAAGTGGCCTGCAGTACTGCCTCTAACCGCTGCTCCACCTCGGCTCTTTACTTCCATCCTATGCAGTTCTCGTTGCTTTTGGTAATCAAACTTCAGTTCCATATTTATACAAAACATTCCATAATTCCACAGAGGTTTTTTTTTTCTTTTACCATGCACTTATTCATCAAGCATTCAATAAAACTTCTGTACATTTGTACATTTCTCAGTGATTTGAACAGCAAAAGTACCCAGAACACAACCACACTGTGCTTTGCAAATTTTGTCCTTTGTCGCCTCGTGTACCCTTGTGATCAGAATTCTCCCAGGAAGCTGGCAAATTAATACTCCTATAGTTTTTGCATTCCCTTTTGATACTTTCCCTTTTATGTAGGGAAATAATAGCACTCTTCCTTTTGCCAAATACAGATGCAGTCTTCACACACACATTAAACAGTCGTATAACCCCTCCATGAGCAAACCCCATCAATAGAGTTTTGTATGTTTTTATAAATATAAGGGATTATTTGTAACAATTGTTTGTGTGCTGAAAACAAATGCTTGGGGACTTAAGATTGTAGCCTTTAAAAAGTATGTAATGAAATGCACCAGCCTATTAATTATCTATAATTTTTGCTTTTTATTCCCTATTTCCAGGGTGAGCAGAATAAAAGGGCAGCTTTTATTAAGCATTTGGTTTCTTACATTTGTTCTGTAGTCCAAATCTTTGCCTGAAAGAAAGCTTGTTTGCATTTACTTTTGAGTAAACATACCTAAAAATGTTCTGCTCTAAATACCTTTATTAGGAAATAAGGGATATTGGGCATAGGGAAGGTTATTTGTTCGTTTGTTCGAACTAAACCAGAAACAGTACTAAAACCATTTTCTGAAATGCTGTTTTTTGTGGAGAAACCAAAGGTATAGTGCTATTAAACTTGGGAGAAGGTGATTGACATCTCCAGTTTGGCCTTGACATTTATGTTTGTGAAAGGACTAAAGAACACTTTAATTACTGAATAAAACCATACTGCATTTATCAGCAACAATATCCAGAAGAAAAAGCCCCTGTTCCTACCATTCCAAATGACACTACAGGTAGTAGTCCTTGACTTACAACCACAAGCGAGACATTTGTTAAGGGAGTTTTGCCCCATTTTATGGGGCAAAATGGGGCAAGAAAAGTCTTGCCACCGTTGTTAAGTGAATCCGCGTGGTTGTTAGGTTAGAAACATGATTGCTAAGAGAATCTGACTTCCCCAATGATTTTGCTTGTCAGAAGGTCAGAAAATGTGATCACATGACCCTGGAACACTGTAACTGTCGTAAATATATGCCAGTGACAAGTGCCCAAATTCTGGTCATGTGACCATGGGAATGCCGCAACAGTAGTTAGTGTGAAAAAAAGGTAAGAAACCTGTTAAGTTAGCAAGATGGTTGCTATTTGAAAATGATCTCTCTCACCACTGTCGTTCAAACTCCTCCGTTGTCATTTTCTCCCACCAAGTTTGTGCACTGTCACTCTGCATTCATTTTCAGCTTTGTCACAATCAAACGCCACTTATTACCCCATTCTCAGCTTCGGTCTTTCTGCTCACTCTTTTGCATTTCTATCAGTCTCTTCAAATAGTCTTAAGGAATAGATGTCTTCTGATCTTTGCTATAATAGCCACTCTTTTGCTTCCTGCTGTGTGGCAGTCTTTGCTCCGGACCTGTCAAAGAAGACAGGTTTTCTTCGGCCGGTTTCAGGGGGAAATCTCCTGAGTGAATAGATGTCTGCTTCACACCTATACACTCTCCAGAGAACCCCCTGTAGTTTCGCAGATCTCTCCGGGATCTGCGATGCCCCAGTTGGGCTCCCGACCTAAGAAATCTATGCTGTGAGTTCAGAGCTCGTTCTCACAGCACGTACAGCTCAGACCATACCACCAGAAGTCTCCTGGTGGTTGCTATTTGAATCTGGCTTCTCCGTTGACTTTGCTTGTCAGAAGGTTGCAAAAGGTGATCACGTGACCCTGGGACACTGCAACCATCATAAATACATGCAAGTTATCAAGTGTCAGTCATTTTGATCACATGACTATGGAGCAGAGGTGGGATTCAGCCAGTTTTATCCGGTTCGGGCGAACCGGTAGCGCTGACTGCGGGTGGCCCCGCCCACCCACCTGGATGTAATCACATCCCATTTATCCACGTTTTTGAGGCTGTGCGCATGCGCGCTCACATTTGCAAACTGGTAGGGAAGGGAAGGGAATACCACCCCTGCTATGGAGATGCCGCAACAATAGTAAGTGTGCAAAATGGTCCTAAATGCCATTTTTCAGTGCCGTTGTAACTTTGAATGGCTGCTAAACAAACTGTTGTAAGCCGAGGACTATGCCTATGTTTTCTGGCAGTTTCTTAAGAAGGCCTGAACTATTTCTAAGAGCACAAATCAACTAAGTGGGGAAATCAATTCATTTTCTTGAGAATGCCTGCACAAACTACTAACCCAAATTGCATTTTCCCCATCAGGTCTTAGTCGCCTCCATAAACATATTGCATGCTGACATGATAATGGATTAAAATATCTCTGAAATTAAAAATGGATCTGCATGCATGTCTTCCTTTTTCCCCTTGTCATCTAGTCTCTGATCAATCATCACCCGCCTTTTATTAGTATTGATGGATCAGCACGTCATCCAGAAATAACTGGTCAATACCAGCACCAATTCTCAAGCTCTCTCTTAGGGTATCCAATTGTCCTCTGCTTTTAAAAGCTCAGATTACCAAATGATTACCAAAGGGGTCTTATGTTTCCATTCTTAGCTTGACACATGTCTTCAAAAGGAGAAGAGGATTTATTTAGGATTACCAAGAGAGGAAAATAATATATTTGGGGAACAAAAAAAAATGAATTACTTTTGTCTCTCAGGACATGATAGTCAAACTGTGGCCTTCAGCCTCATTATCTGAAACTTGCAACTTGATTTTCAAAACCACAGAAGCTTCTTGTTCTATTCCTCTTCACCCAGTAGATAAGCAAGGGACATATTACTGCTTTTTGAGCTCTGATACCAGTCTGGAAGAAGAGAAGAAAGAAAGAGAGAGAGAGAGAGAGAGAGAGAGAGAGAGAGAGAGAGAGAGAGAGAGAGAGAGAGAGAGAGAGAGAGACTGATGATTTTCCCAGGTTCTTCACTACTCGCTCATTAGACAAAGAAGTAGGAGGGTCAACTTCTTCCAATTTCTGTGGGAGAAACAGACATTGTCCAACAAATTCTCAGGGACATGATTCTACCACTGGAGAATACAATGCTCTGGCTAGTGAAAACGCCCCTTAGAAGTACTTTTTCTTGGTCTTTCTTTTGGAATGAATAGAATATGGGAAAGCTAAGGAGGTTGCTGAAGAGAAAAAAGTACAATGAAAAAGAAGACCTATCCTTTGCCTGTTGTGTAGAAGACCAGTGATGTTTAATACAAACGGTGGCCTCAGCTTAACAAACTATACATAGTATATATTGTGCTACAGTATTTCAAACAAATGTTTTTACTGTGCCTTATCTGCCTCACTCACCCACTTTCTTGCCTGCAATTTCTTTCTTTGCTTTCATTTCTAGGTTCACTTGTATCCTAGGAAGGAGAATAGGAATATGGAAAAAATGGCTCTGATTTCTCTTAGTAGAAATCTACCATTCTACTAGAATGAAATACTTTTTTGATATCCATTTCTATCGCTGGTCCAGCCCTTTGACCTTATCTGATGTGGTCTGTGACCGAGGCCATACAAAAATACATTGCTTCTGAAAGCAAAGGCAAGAGAGCATCTTCTTCTGTTCCATATCCAAAAACCAAATAGCATCTTATTTTGATATTGGTAATGTTCTTGCATGATCAAGCGGCATGGTGGCCTAAAGGTAAAGATGCTCACCTCTCCACTTGGAGGGTTGCGAGTTCAATCCTAGGCAGTGACAGATGTTTCTCTAATCAGGGCACAGAGAGAAAATATCTGCTGCAAATGCCAAATAGGTGTCAGGAAGGGCATCTGGCTAGTAAACGCTCATCAGCTCCATTCAGTTGTCCCTATCTTACCCCGAAGTAAGGGATCATAGGGTCATACAAAAGGGAAACATGTTCTTGCATGATCCACAGGGTCCTAGATTAGCTTAGGAGATGTTAGAAACATCGAGTGATAAAAGAGTCTCCATCTTCAAAGTCATAAAAATGGAGGGATTTAGATTTAGATTTAGTATTAGAGTTGGAAGGGACCTTGTAGGTCATCTAGTCCAACCCCCTGCTTAAGCAGGAGTTCCTACACCATTTGAGACAGATGGAGGAGAGAGAAAGTGACCCTAGAAGCCATAACTAGAGGGTTACTGCAGTTTCTCCCCCCCCACACACACACACCCTATTTAGTACTTTCTTCTATTAAATGCTAAGGCTGACTTTGCAAATACCTAAGATAATACTTAAGAGAAAACGACACTTAATGTATTCTAATTTTTCCTCTGGTCTGAGCCCTTGGGAATGGCCACAAATTGGATAAGAAGTCTATTTGGGAGCTTGCCAGTACAATCATAAATAAACCATCTGTAGTAGTCACTCCTTTTCATGGGCTGTTGAACAGTTGCACAGCCATTGAGAGTTGTTTCCTTCTATTTCTGTAAAAACATTCGACTTTTTCTAGCCAACAACACCTGTTACAATATTCCTGGGAGAGGACATCTGCCAAAGATAAAAGCCCACCTGTAGCATTTACTGTGGAGTCTGTGGAGGCTGAGCGTGATGAATGAAACTCCTGCCTTCTTTTGAGGTTCCTCTGTCAGAGAAGGTAAGTATTTCACCCTGCATTTCTGTACAATCCGAATTTGCAAACCTACAGAAGTTTCTTTCAAATCTTTATATTCTACACTGAGGTAGTCCAAACTCCAGATAATGCTCCAAAGTGTTTATTTATCTCACAAAATGAGGAAAACTCAACAGCTGCACACAAATGCACAAGACATCACTTTGGTGAGTAGGGAGCAGAGAGCCAGCGAACTGGGATTCATCATTTTTAGTGACAGGCACTGTTTCTGGATTCCCAACCATTTTCATCATGGAAATAAATTGGGGCAGATCAGTTCTAAAAGACATAAAATATAAATACTGTAGTCTTTTGTCCCATCAGTTAACTTTGTTCCATAAAAATCTCTCACTCTTAGATTCAAAGGGATGCTTGTGAATAAATAGCTTAAGAACCTTCATATGAAAATGCTACATTAAGCCTTGCTATGTTTTTTTTTAAAAAAGAGAGATTTTCATGTAATATTGAGTGCTTAGGTTAGAAAAACAAGATTCCCCAACCCCCTCATATGGCCAATTTAATGAACAGGTTTGCAACCACAAACAGCTTGAAAGATCTGAAACACAATTATAAAATGCTGCAGAAGATCATGATCATTATAACAAAATCGAAGTACATTTTATAGCGTGGCAGGAGACACACAGAAGGTGAAGAACTCATTTTCCCTTTCTCAAGAAATTATCCGTTTGCTTTTTTTTTACTCTATCAGAATCCTGCACCTACCCTGTACAGTAAAGTCAGGCCCCAAGGTCCCAATAGAAGTGATATAGCAATAGCAATAGCACTTAGACTTATATACCGCTTCATAGTGCTTTACAGCCCTCTCTAAGCGGTTTACAGAGTTCAGCATATTGCCCCCAACAATCTGGGTCCTCCTTTTACCCACCTCGGAAGGATGGAAGGCTGAGTCAACCTTGAGCCTGGTGAGATTTGAACAGCTGAACTGCTGAACTAGCAGTCAGCCTGCAGTCGCAGGATTTAACTACTGCACCACCTCAGCTCATATATGACTAGTGAGCAGAGAAATTAATTTTTATTTATAAGATGAATGGGCAAAATAGTGGTTGTTCTTTGTTTCAGGCAGAGTTCTCTCAACCTGGTTGCTTATTTTGAATGAGATGCTTTTTAATTACAATTCCAGAGTTGAGCTTTACAGTAAGCTATTTCGATGAACGATGGAAGACGACCGAGCACCAACAATGTTTGCAACATACTGATAAGCCATAAAACTAGGCTACTTTATCAGCCTGGAGGAAAGGCATTCTGTACGGGTTTAGAGACACCTTCTTTTTTTAAAAAAAACCTTATGCCTTTAAAAATAAGCCCACAAACTTTGGTCACACCTAGCTGGATGGAAACACATTGTTTTTAACAACAACAACAAAAAACCATAGCAGAATGTAATGATCACTATAAGACAACTGAAGTACGATGATGGTGTTCCATGAAATGCAAGCCCATCAAAATCAGCAACAATTTTATTCTAGTCTTTTGTTGTGCAAGATATTTTCCTGAATTCTTTATTGAGTCTCATTCAATTTGGTGAAGCAGAAATTGTAGAGCGGTGATGCTTAACCTTTATACAAAATCCTTTGAGACACTGATGAAAAGTATTTAAATGAATGAAATGAAATGGATAGGCATAGACGATGTTACAAAGGAAACCAGTTATGTTCATGTTATCACCATATTTACATCTTATATGCCATTGGACAAGGATATTTGTGGAGGAATCACTAATTGCCCATAGTTTCACCCAGGGGTGAAATGCTACCGGTTCGCCCGAACTGTTAGTAAAAAATGCTACTGGTTCGCAGAACCGGTAGTAAAAATACTAAAAAAAAAGTTTAAAAAAAAGTTCTGACGATCACGCGTTGCATAGCTGATCTCCCCCCCCCCTGAAGCCTGCTAGGACAAAAATGGGGGTGTATGCCAAAAACAGGGGGTGGGGGTGGAAAGAAAGAAAGAAAGAACCACAGACCTTACCAGGCTTGGAGAGCTGCCAGGTCAATATCTTCCAAACGCAATGCTGTACAAGGAAGGACTTGCCAAGGAGTCTCTGAGAGTCACTGACAGACCTTCACACTAATTAAATGAACTAATTGTCTCCTGCAAACCTCCACTCCCCTTTCGCTCCTCTTTATTCCCTATGGGAGGGGCCATTCACTGTCCACCTGTGCCTTTACTCCCGAGTCAGCCCTTGTTCCTTAACTGGTTCCTTATCCTGGCAGCTCTGCACATGCGCACATCAGAAACAGGCTCCAGCTGTTCTTCAGCCCCACTTATCTCTGCCTCCGAAAGTAGCTGATAACTGTCGGATGGCCCTGGCCCCATCTCTGCCTCCGACACAGAGCCCTCTTCAGAGCCTTCCTCCAACTCCAGGACTGGCCCATGTTCCTCCCCAACCTCCTCACTGTCCGAGTCTGCAACGCTGGCAGGCCACAACAGATGAGTTCTCCTGGGGATGTGGTTTATTGTGTTGGGAGTTATTATTTTAGCCATGGCATCGTGGGTTACTTATTGTTATGAAGGTTTTAATCTTTGCGTGATGCCCACAACTATTGCTGAGATGATCAACTCTACAAATCATTTCAATAAATAAGTACACGCATAGGTGCAGCCACAGTATTCCCAAGCCATCTGAAACAAGATGAGGCTTTAATTTATAATCACTTCAACCATGGCGTTTAGAAAAAGCTATTTGAAATAGAACTGACCATAAAACAGATATTTTTTTGTTCAGTTTTCTTCCTACCCTATGCCTATAAGGGAAGTGTTTTTCCCCCTCTATCCAGCATAGGAACACTGACCTTTTTTATTTTTTATTTTATTTATTTATTTTGTCAGGCATGTATTAGATAACTGTCACGGTGTGAATATTGTCAGTTGTATGTCTATGCAGGGTGATGCACCCCTATCTAATATTATGGTATATTCCAATATAAGCAGAACACGTGATACGATGAGTGAGCATGTCCACATTCCTAAACCACCATTAATCACTTTTTGACTTGACTCTGACCTGAACGGTTGCGTTTTCTTAGCAAAGATGTAATTATTCAGGATTTATTGTTTTTGTACCGAAATAAATATCTCTATCAGACTTTTAATCTCGGCTTTATTTCTAACTGTCTGAATTCCAAGCAAAGATCCAAATCGCCTCTATGAGATTTATTCTCATCCCTCAACAATAACAGATATAAAAACATAATTATGAATACATGAAATGGATACGAATAAAAGGGAACATTAGGATAGGGGCGCTGGTACAATTATGCACGCCCCTTAAAGACCTCTTAGGAATGGGGTGAGGTCTTCAGGAGCTGAGGTGGCGCAGTGGTTGAAAGCAGCACTGCGACCTTCAGCTGATTGCTAGTTCAGCAGTTCAGCTGTTCAAATCTCACCAGGTTCAAGGTTGACTCAGCCTTCCATCCTTCTGAGGTCGGTAAAATGAGAACCCAGATTGTTGGGGGCAATATGCTGAACTCTGTAAACCGCTTAGAGAGGGCTGTAAAGCACTATGAAGCGGTATATAAGTCTAAGTGCTATTGCTATTGCTATTCATAAACATCACCTCAAGAAAAAGGGGAGAAAAGAGCAGATGAAGGATGGTGCATGATATGATCTAAACAGAAATGAGGTCTAACCAGCTACCATTAAAATGGTTGTGATAATGGACAGGAAGTAGGGAGAGAACCAAACTCTTGCCAACAGTAGTTTATTGCATTGACTGGCATACACAGAATGGGTAAATCTCTTAGCAAGACAGCATCATTGGATATTGTGCCAAATCCTCTCCTCCAATTTCCTGGAGGTTTTGCTCCCTCAAGACAGCAACTTCAATTATGCAGAAAAATTGGCAATAACTCAATGAGCTATTATTAGCTTAGAGAACATTGTTGAATCAGATGGAACAATGGTCTGATTCACAATTTAAAAAAAAACACTTTGTTTCTTCGTTTTGAGTTGTACCCTTCTCATTTTTTCAGTATCCAGTGTGAAATTATCCACTGTGCAAAAGGAAGAGAATGCAAACATTTCCAGAAATAATACCCTTTCCATAAATCAGAAGAAAGAGAGGCTATTACTTGTGCCAGAAATTGTTCATGAAGTCAAAGGGAAGAATCTGTTATTTGTATATCTTCACTTCTGTAATATCAAACAGGATATATGAAGTTCAAACACAGCATGTTCAAATTCATTTTTTGTTTAAATTCAACTTTGAAAGTCTTCTGCTGATTTTCTATTCTTATCTATCTTCTCAGGACAACTTTTTAAAAGGGCAAATTCTGTATTAAGTGAACAAGATAAATTAATATTCAATTGTATATTCAGTTACATATCTTTAAATAAGAACCAAGATAGTTTTCCAATCTTCCCATGAAAACATAAATATGTGGATTCTACTTATTTGTTTACAACAACTTATGGATTGAAAGCAAGTATTTTAAAAAAAGCACTAACGTAAAAGCTTTAGTCCCATCCTCAATTCAGTCCTACAATGTCTTCCTACTCCAAGATAGGGTCAGAACTGGAAAATAAATGCCTTTCAACATTTTACAAAATAATCAGAAGGTGGAAAGACTGAGGAACTCTTGGATTTCCAAGAGAATAATTTTGATTGCCAAAATAATAATCCGGAATTGGTTGTTGCTGGATGGAATAGAAAATATTTTGCCAAAATCCCACTTGACTGATACAGTTTCATATATTGTGATATAGTGAGCCAATGTACATAGTCCTAAATATCATTAGTTACTATGAACAATGAGACACATTTGGAAGTATGGAGGGAAAAATTATAATTACCTTGAATACTGGCAAAAAATATGATATTTTAGTGGTGTGTGTGTGTGTGTGTGTGTGTGTGTGTGTGTGTACACATGGTGGAGAAGGCAATTCATTGTTCATGTATGTATATCAGGGGCGGCTTGCTCACTTACCTTGCTACCGGTGTGCTGCGCATGCATCACCACGTTTTGCGTGTGTGTGCGTTTCATGCACGTGCATGCATGCTGCACGTGAGCGCGCCTTTGCTTGATTTTGCTTCCGCACATGTGCGGAAGCAAAATTGCGCTGAAATCTTGCAAGGGGACGCACATGTGTGTGCAATTTTGATGTTTTTTTGCTTCCATGCATGCACAGAAGCAAAATTTGCCGAAAAATTAGCAAAAAAATGGTGGCTCCTAGGCACCGGCCACTGACCGCACCGGGTCGGTAGCCTCTTGATGACATCACCAGCCCACCGCTACCGGTGCAGTAGAGTGGACCGCACTGGTAGGAACCCACCACTGATATATGTGTATGTATGTGTATATGTATATGTATACATACCGGTATATGTATATGCATATTTCTGTATGTGGAGGAGGCAGTTCATTTTCTAGGTGTATCTTTTGCATGTTTGAGAAAATTAACAAATGAACAAAATTGGGTAAGGGCCCATTCTCCTTCTAGTTCTAATTGTAAATTCCTTTAAGCCAAGCCATAATGAATAGTAGATAGCAACTGGATGGAACAAGTTAGTCAAATATCCAAGGATATAGCTGAATGCATTCAGAATAATTGGCCATGTTAGGAACCTCTCTTTTTTTATTCAAAAAGTTTTATAAGTACAAAGTACAAACATTTTTCATTTTTCTCCCCCCCTTCCCCCCTAACCCCAACCCACTCCCTTCCCTTCCCCCCCCAGACTTCCCAGAGAAAGTACAGGGCATAATATTCAATAAAATAAATTTAAATTGAGTTAAAACAAATTCTTAATTTCCACATTTTTTGAAATCTTTAACTCCGAATTTTTCAAAACTGTTCAAAACGTAATCAGAAGAAGAATAAAAATAATAAAAAATAAAGAAAATAAAAAATAAAAAAGATAGATAAACAAGTAAAAACATGTTAGGAACCTCTTGAATACAAGACTCAAATATCAAGTGTTGGTTTAATTCCTAATGC
The DNA here is from genome assembly GCA_023053685.1 of Diadophis punctatus similis. Classification (NCBI taxonomy): domain Eukaryota; kingdom Metazoa; phylum Chordata; class Lepidosauria; order Squamata; family Dipsadidae; genus Diadophis; species Diadophis punctatus. Next base: position 8,083,901 of record JALIGW010000015.1, read on the forward strand.
AACAGCCAAAGAAATAAGTAAACAGGAGATAAACTGTTGTGACTTTGCATTTTATTATACAACAGTAGTAATGCCTTCAGTCAAGAGCCAAAGTAAAATGTACAGCTAAACTGGAATATGTATTGATTCCATACTTAAAAAGAGGTTGGAAACAAGAGATTCAAGCCAAACACTAAAAGGATGACACATGTAATGGTTGATGTCCCCAGCACAATTTTGTTTAATTAGTAATATTTGACTGTGGATTCCTTGGTATTCTCTGAGGTTGGCTGTTTGCTTGCAGACATTTCATTACCTGACTAGGTAACATCATCAGTGCACTGATGATGTAAAATGATGATGTTACTTGGTTGGGTAACAAAACATCTGCAAGCAAACAATCAAGTTCAGAGAACATCAAAGATTCCACAGTTCAACCATTAGCCAGAGATATTTTCTTCCATTGATAATGTTAGAATTCTGGTTTCTGAATTTTGTCTGCTACAAAAGGTTGTGACTAATTTAGAGGTTGTGGAATCACCTCAGTGGTTAAAAGAGCAACAAACGAGGTGATAATCCAGGATTGATTCATTTTTCTAGATTGGATTAATTCATTGCACGGAGGATGTATAATACTTATTGGATTGACAATACTTTGTAAATCAAGTCACCTTTGCTTAACTAAAAAACCATGACCTCACTGTATGACTCTAGAGATGATTCACATCTACCTCATTCAGCAGTAACTTACGTTTTGCAACCTATAATCACTGGCTTCACATATCAGACTAAGCCAAAATTTTAAAAAAGCTACACAGTACAGTTTGTATAAGGTGTCAGCCCACATTTCATTAAATCGGATTTCCAAGGGAAAAGAAGGGGGAGAGAGGGAGATACAACCGTAGGAAACATTCATGGATGCCCCCATGATCGGATCCTGATTAACTTGAGACGGTATAATTCAGAACACGTCCTTTGACCATAATAAAATTGCATTTAGCCAAGTGGTCCATTGAGCATAAAAAAATATAACTTCAATAAGAGCCCACAGTTTTTATTATTGGTAACAACTTTCAAGGTAAGATGTTTTCGGTTTTCTTAATGGAGTATGATAATGTTTTGCCATCACCTTCTAGGACAGTGATGGCGAACCTTTTCAGTACCGAGTGCCCAAACTTGAATGCGCGCATGCATGCACCCACCAGAAACCCAAAAACCAGGCAGCCAGCGCGAGCATGCCAGCTGGTTTTCACATGCGCCGGAGAGCCGGAAGCCCGAAGTCCAGGTGGCTGGTGCGCACGTGCGCACTTCAGGTTTCCGGTGCTTCGGTGCATGTGAAGACCAGCTGGCCAGCACGCATGCACATGCTGGAAACCAGAAGAGCAGCTGGCGACAGCACACGTGCCCACAGAGAGGGCTCTGTGTGCCACCTCTGGCATGCGTGCCATAGCTTCGCCATCACGGTTCTAGGATTCCCCCCCCCCAATCTAATCTCTATCTCCCTAATTTCCAGTCTATCCCTTATCTAGTTACTTAACTCTTCTTAACTTCCAAGCCCATTCCATGTTATGCCATGTATTGCAGATAGCCCGTTAAGCACCAGATTGAAGATGAATGTAAATTTCTCCCAGTAATTCCTAAGTTAAACTTTTCCAGCATATTTTCAGTTTTGCATCCATCTATTTCTGTGGTCTTTCATTCATCAGTACCCGGTCATTGGTTTGATTTCTGAACAATATAGTGTCGGAGCTGGGCAACCGGAATCCAGAATGTTTCTTAAAGCATCATTACACATTTGAACAGGAGCATTTATATCCCAAAGAAAGGCCAGCCATAGGTCAAGATTTACAATTTGAGCTGTCAGTTTATCAGGTTGAAGCAGGTGGCAGGGGCAGAGAGAATTCAACCCCAGTAGAAGTTAAAAAAAAAAAACAGCAAGAGACAGAAGAGAAGCACTGATAAGTGATGGGTGAAACTATAAGCCCAAACTGACAAATAAAAAGCTGGCTAAAGTATACAAATGAAATGGAGAATTGGTTCTTGAAAGAGGTGAGCCCATCACAAAGACTTGCCAATCAAAGCAGGAGAAAGAGATTTCCCATCACATTTTCTGACATTCAAAACTTTCTCATTGCAGATCCAATAATAACAATGATCACCAGCCATTTCAAAAAAAAAATGAACTCAGTACATTAAGAATAAAAACTATGGATGGGGCATGTGAAGAAATAAAAACCAAATTGGTAAAAGTGAGGAAGAAATAATGTAGTGAGCAATATAAATACCCTTAACATTGAATCATCTGGATTTTTTTTAAATGTATGCCTATTTCAGCTGCATCCATATATAATATTAAGCCAGGACTTTTTTTAACCACACAATAAACTATAATGACACAGTTCACATATCATGCTAAGCCACCCTAGCCTAGTTGAAGTATCAGAATAAATCTAAGCAGGGAAAAACCCACCTTATTTGACTTATTGGTACATCTAATCATCATTTATTTATTTATTCATTTATTTATTTATTTTAGTGTTCTTATATGCCGCCCTACTCCCTGGGGACTCAGGGCAGTGTACAACATGTGAAGAACAACTAAACAATATAATAATTTAATAACAGTTTAAAAAATAATTTAAAAGAAGATACAAAACCATACATACGTGGGGGAGACCTAAAATGTGAAATGGTCTCAAATCACCCCGCCTGCAGGAAGAGCCATGTCTTAATGGCTTTTCGGAAGGCCAGCAAGGTGGGGATAATTCGAATCTCTGGGGGTAGTTGGTTTCAGAAAACAGGGCCCCCCACAGAGAAGGCCCTCCCCCTAGGACCCGCCAGCCGGCATTGTTTGGTTGACGGGACATGGAGGAGACCCACTCTGTGGGACCTGACCGGTTGAAGGGAAGTATGAGGTAGGATGCAGTCCCGGAGGTAACCTGATCCTAAGCCATGTAGGGCTTTAAAGATGATAATCAATACCTTGAATTGCACCTGGAAACCAATGGGCAACCAGTGCAGCTGGCGGCGTATGGGTGTTACGTGGGTGTATCTTGAGACACCCACCACAGCACAGGCAGCCGCATTTTGCACCAGTTGAAGTCATCTATTGTCTACTATGATTATCAGAGGTTTGGCCGGGAGTCTTTTTTTAGACCTATTGAAAAATCCTTAAGATTTGGACTTGAGATAGAAAAACACATTTACTAAAGCATGCATAACTAGAACCTTAAAAGTAAGTGTTTGGATCTGTTTCTTTGTGAGATACCACTGTTTCTCTTAGTGTCACCTGAAAGAGCAAGCCAGGGATAAGGGAAGATTCTAACTTCTACAATTTTTCAGAATGAGAATTTTTCCCAGTTGTCCTACATGATCAGAAAAATAATCTGTCTCAGGGACTAATTTGGGAGGAAAAGACTGGATAGAACTTATTTAAAATAAATGAGCAAACAAAGAAGCAGAAGGCATATAAAACAGAGGAGTGCTGATGTCATTCCTGTCCCTTTGAAGAGACAGAGACAGTTGAGTGTCAAAATGTGCAAAATAACAAGGGAACATGCACAATTCATAGAATCCTAAAAGTGGGTGGGGAAAACAGATACCTAATTTTCTGCTCCGTGCCACATTTTCAGTTCAACCGCCTACTGAATTATCCCTAACAAGTAACCTTTTGCCTTCTGATTCTACACCGCTGCTGAAGGATTACCTACCACTTCCTGAGGAGTTTTAATCATTAGATAGCTTCTCAGAAGGCTTAGCTGAAATCTACACCCCTGCATTTCCATTAGCTTTTATCCTAGTCTTGAATTCATTGGCCAATCTCTCTTGAGTTTCTCTTAACTTCTTATCCCTTAGATTCACTGCGGCTGGATTAGTCAGACATTGAACAGCACAGTTGTCTCTAAAAGATTGCTCACTTAACAGACATGAGATGACCAGCATTCAAATGTTATAGATGTTGAAGACACTATTCTCGTCCATCAAATCGTTTCTTTGCTTGATGCAGAACAGAAGAGAGTGAACCATCCAGGATTCCAGTTTCCATTTCTATTCTGCTGCCTTTATGTACAGAAAGGGCTTAAAGCTAGCATAACCAAAGACTTGTTGGGACTCTGCAGGGGTGGCCAAACTATGGTTCTTTGAGGACCTGTGGACTTCAACTCCCAGAATTCCTGAGCTATCCATGCATGCATGGCTGGCTCAGGAATTCTGGAAATTGAAGTCCACAGGTCCTCAAAGAACCATAGTTTGGCCACCCCTGCATGCTGATTATCCACAATATTGTTTTCAGTGGACCTGGAAAGTTCTGCACCTCTGGATTGATCATGAAAATTGTTGCCTGTGTCTCTCTCTCCATCTCATCCAATTTTACCAGCTGTGGTCAAGTACATGATATTTATTTATTTATCAAATTTATAACCATCTCACTGTGTAAGAAGTGATTCTAAGCAATTTTGATATTTGGTGATGTTGAATAAGAGAGAGAGAGAGAGAGAGAGAGAGAGAGAGAGAGAGAGAGAGAGAGAGAGAGAGAGAGAGAGAGAGAGAGAGAGAATCAAGTGGAACTGAGTGGCACATGTACTTGTTATGTTCTGGAGATAGAAATTGACTGGGAGCATGCTGGGTGCAAACTAAAGTGGAAATTATCCATGGTAATTTTTCAACAAAAGAACATTTGGATAAAAATAAAATTGAATAAGAGCTTACTAAATTTAAACCAAGCTTCCAGGATATTTTTGTTTGGGTGGGAGTCAGGGGTAGCTTTCAGAAAATGATGTTTCTTGTCTTTCAGTGCCATTATATCTTTTATGTACTGTCTCCTCCTACCTAGCTTCCTCCTACCTACATCAGGAATCATTTTCTTGAAGCATTCTTGATGAACATATGCCTCCTTGGTGCCATGAAAGAACCTGAGAATTAAACACAACCTTTCCTCACCTTGGAGATGTGAAACTCCGCAGACTGTAAGCCACCTTCACTACGGTTAGTCTTCATAGCATTGAAAAGACTACACTGCTAATCTCAGAATGGAGGTATATGTGAACTCTTAACTGCATTATAAAGCTAAAACCCATACTTTTCAGGAAATTGCAATGCAATTCAGAATACAAAGAGGGGGGAGGGGAAATACACATACTGATGAAAAGTATTCAGAAATACGCATTAGAAGAAGCTATTTATTAAAATGTACGTACTAAGAAAACTCAGCAAAAATTCTCGTTCTTCAAAACGAGAGCATAAGATATTTTTGTATGCACACACAAACATATAATCATGAATCTCTATAAAAATGAGATGGAATGCAGTCACACCTAGAAACAGGAGAAGCAGTATGAAATTGGCTAAGATTAACCATGCTCTACTCTATTTCCCATGAACAAATACTGACATAGGGCACCCTCAACTAATCACAGTTCCCAATGACATTTTTTAAAAAGATATATAGATGTTTTTCAACAGGGGAAGAAAGGATGTATTAGAATTCCAGTGGGGAACTGTATCACACAAGGTCAGATGGGTGGTTTTTTTTTTTATTCTTTCATTCTTTTTCTGATGAAGAACGCGTGAATAATATCACTCTGGTGCATGTTGATAGAACAAAGAAAGGCAGTACCTAGGAGACTGAAAAGAAAACAAAAATATGTAGGGAAAGCCTCAAAAGATCAACTTGTTAGACACTGTGCTATGCACAAGATGATTTTGAAATCATAATGATCTGATTTAATTAGAACAAGAAGCAGCACTTCATCTTTTTAGCTGCTGGAAAAATAAAACCCTTTCCCAATTGATAAGGAATATATTACTTTTAATGAAGCTTCTTTAAATCTTTATTTATTAGTTTCGTAGAGCAGCCCATCTCACATATGTGTCTCTAGGCAACTTGCATTTTTTTTAAAAAAGCAATAAATATTAATAAATAATTAAAAAATTAAATATCACATTGAAGCTCTGGTTATACAAGAACACATACACTGTACGCACACAAAGAAGCATCTTACAGGTTTAAGATTTTTGTTTTAATATGGATACAAGATGTGAAATTGAAACTGAAATAATTGAAATTGAAATTCAATGGTGCTGACCTTGGGAATAGAGAAGGTATGAGTAAATTGGGTGGGAGAGTGGGAGGAGGGCTGAACTTGCAGATTACATAGTCATGACAGAAGCATGAAAAACTCAAAATAACCCTGCCTTGATTTTCATGAGACACAGAAAAATTCGAACAGGTTTTCAAGATCCTTTACTCTAACCCTACTATAATAAAGACCATTCCTAGAGCCTCTACTGTGCTCATTTCTTGCCCTGGCCTAGCCGAATGGTTGACACATTAACACATCAATTCATGAAGAGCCTTGCAGGCTTAAAATAATGTTATTTCAAATCCATCTATCTCTTTCTTACAGTAGCAAAATCTTTGACCTATAGCAGTGATGGCGAACCTATGGCATGCGTGCCACAGGTGGCACGTGGAGCCATATCTGTCGGCACGCGAATCGTTGCCCTAGCTTAGCTCCAGCACACATGTGCACGCTGGCCAGCTGATTTTTGGCTCACGCGGAGGGCGTTTTCAGCTTCCGGAGGGCCTCGACGGGGGAGGGCATTTTCGCTCTCCCCAGGCTCTAGGGAAGCCTCTGGAGCCTTGGGGAGGGCGAAAAATGGGCCTACTGGGCCCACCGGAAGTCAGGAAATGGGCCATTTCTGGCCTCCAGAGGGCCTCCGGGGGACGGGGGAAGCCGTTTTCGCCCTCCCCAGACATTGAATTATGGGTGTGGGCACTCGTGGGTGTGCAATAGCGCGTGCACATGCGCTTTCAGCACCTGAGGAAAAAAAGGTTCGCCATCACTGACCTATAGGATTCTGAAGGACAAACTATGGAACAAGCATATTCTTTCTCATCAGCTAACTAGCATGCAAAATTCTGTAGCTCTGAGCACGGCAGTTCCACATAATCAATTATCATTGCTAAACTTCTCTGCCATGAATTTCTCTCTCTCTTCTTGAAGGCATCCAAGGTATCCATTCCAGATCAGGCTAGAATAACTTCCCCGAAAGAAAAGGTATGGCTAACTGAATCATTGAGCAAGAATTTTTTTACAGTGAAAACCATTGCAAAACCTAGAAAGCTCAACAGAACTCTGTTCCAAACTAGACTACCAATTTACTGCATTCTTTCCTTTGTCTTTGTCATGTTTGCATAAAGACAAATTCACTGGTGGTGTTGGTGACAGAGAAATAACACTTTTAGGATTACATAACTCTTGATTAAAGGAAATAATGAACAGTGAACCATTTCTGATGTTATTACAGTTCATTACAGTGAACCATTTCTCCTGTTATTCTTTATCTTCTAGCCGCTCTTTAATAAGTATATATATATATATATATTTCATATTGAAAACTCAATGAATCATTTAAGTTGGTGCATATTAGCCCAACGGAGAAGCTGTAAAGAAGATCTGATCATCAAATGGTTCATACATTCTCTTCTTCTCTTGCTCCTGTCATTTTAAATAGCCTAAGAGGAAAAGATATCATCTGTGTGTGTGTACCAGAAAGTGTCAACTATGCTTACCCTTTAGGCAGAAATGGGTATTTCTGAGTCTTAGGAATATATACGACAGTCCTATTTAAAAAAAAAATCTGTTACAAGAAATCAGTTCACCCCTTGGTAACAGCTGTCTCTTTCTTTTTATTGGAGTTTTTCCTATAGGACACGGAAGAAAACAATAAAAAAATAGCAGAATGAAAAAAAAATAAAAGACAGAGAAGAAAGATGGATTTATTAAATCAAATCCAATTAAAAAACAAACCTCTATCATGCCTTACAACACAACCTGTGACCTGTTGCATTATTGTTTTAGAGATATTTCCTTACTAAACAAAGAGGTAGAATGATCACAAGTGGACAAAAAAAGCAGTGGTAGCAGGAGTGACTTCCAACTGGTTTCTGGGAATCTGGCAGGGAGCATGGGAAATCACTTTCCTTCCTCTTCATCCTCCTTCCCTCCCTTCCCTCCCCTTCCCAGCAGGCAAGTAAATTGGGATTGTGAGAGAGGCTGGGAAACTGTCATAGAATGTTGAAGATGAAGATCATGTGACCGAAGCAAGAGAATAGCAGCAGCCAGTCCCATTAAAGCAGTCACAATTTCACCCAGTTAAAGATTAAAAAAAAACCAAGGGTATTAGTAGAATATAGATAATATATATTACACCATATGATTATAATTTATTTTGGAAATGGTGTTACAAGTTTTAAGAATTTTTAAAGTCTGTTGTGTCTATTAAGATTGCCAGGCGATCTTAATAGATGTAACAGTCAGCAAATGTTTCGTTGGAAAAGCTGTAAATTACACTGTTGCATCAGTTTAGCCCAGAGTAATAATCTCCCCTGACCAATTTCGGAAACGGTCCTTCATTTCACAGTTTCCGCCTCACTTTTATGGCTTTGCATCTTTATTTTAGTCACACGGATTCGGCAAGGTGGGGCGAATGCTGTTTAGCTGCACCTTCAGAAAGGTTCATTGTTTGACCCCAAGAAAATCCTATTTATCTTTCCATTTACACAACCAACTCATTTTAGTCTGAATAGAATATGTATTCCTCAGGAGCCGTTCAATATTTTCCTCCTTTCTTCTTCTCCTCCTCCTTTTGTAAAACAATGGCTATATTTATGCTCCCTTGCCTTCCTTTACAGCCCAATGAGAGAAAGAAGGATGGGAAACCTTTGAAAAACCTGTGACAAATCTCCTCACTCATCTTCCCTTTCCAAATACCTCGTAAAACTTACAAATGACTGTCATTTGAATGTTAAGTAAGAAACAGTAGATACAATAAACTGGCTGTGTGTGTATCTGGATGTACAGTTGTTCACGTTGTGTATTGCCACTAATTATGAAGAGAAGGCTGAGCCTGAATACAGCAACAAGGTATGAACTATAAGGCACGCTAGAAAATTGATAATCCAATAGACCGCTAAGTAGCACAATACTTTTTGGATACGATGTTGTTTTCTGAGGCTAAATGACACCTCCAATAACTATGATTTTTTGTTGTGCCTCTGGGCACTTTGTATGACAATACAGGAATGTGGAAAATGGTTGTCAGCCTTCACAGCTGCTGCTTAAAGATGGAAAGGCTAATTATACAAACTCCTCTTTTTATCCAATCATTGCACATTTTTACAGCCATGAAATATCTGAATACTAAAGATGAGTTGGTCTTGCCTCATTCTGGACTTTCAAATAGAGGCTCAGCAATGTGAAATGTTGGCAGATAAGGGACAGAGAAATTTTCCTCTATTTATTTCTACTAGTTCCCATTTAAGGGAAGAAAATTAGTTTTGGATATTTTTTTTTCTTTCAAAGGGAAAGATGATTTTGGTAAAATTTTCATGAGCACAAGGGGGCAATCCTATATTTACTTAGTGACAAGATGTCCAAAGGGCTTATGAATACCTTATGTTTTATTGCACAATCTATTTTTCAACAGTCTATAGCCTCTCAACTTTCCAGATTTCTATGTTAAGACATTATGTTGAATGCATCCTATGGACCTTCCCTAGAAGCAAAGGTGTAATTTTTTTTTTCTTCTGTTCAGTGGTAAAGGTAGTCCTTGATTTGCAACTGTAAGGAAGCCTGGGATTTCTTTCATAAGTCATGACAGTTGTACATTGAGGCGCCTACATGAACAATATAGTTTCATGACTTTTGTAGCAGTTGTTAAATGAACATGGTGATTGTTAAATGCATATCAGTCATTAAATGAGACAATGCATTCCTGGGGTTGTTTTTTGCCTGAAACCATCCAAAAAAGCTGATTTCCAGCAAAATAATAATAATAAAGTAAATCACATCACATGATCATGCAACTGGCTACAAAAGTGAATGTAAATATGATCATGTGACTGTGGTGGCATGCCACTAAAAGAACTCCAAGACTGGGTTCTAAGTACCTTTTGGTAGGTCTATCATAATTTTGAATGGTCAATTGAACATTAAACGAAGATTACCTGTATTCATTCTTGAAATACTCAGGGTGATCAGGATACCACATTAATGTTGAAATCTTTGAGACATATGTTAAGGCAGTTATACACAACATAACATAATAATATATAATATAATCCCAGTAAGGGTATGGCTATCTGACGAGAGCTAAATAGCTCAAAATAAATCTATAATAGTCTCCCTTTATTTTCATTTATCAGCAAAAAATGCTACATACATGTGTGTGTGTGTGTGTGTGTGTGTGTGTGTGTGTAGCATTTTTTGCTGATAAATGAAAATAAAGGGAGAATATATATATATATATATATATATATATATATATATATATATATATATATATATATATATATATATATATATATATATATATTCTCCCTTTATTTTCATTTATCATTTATTTATATATAAAGAATATATAAATAGAAGAATCTACAGTGAAAATGTCATTTGTCAGTCCATTGACCAACTTAAATTTTAACCTAGCACACCATTTAAGCTCACATGGAAGTTGATGTCCATATAGCCATATGTGCTAGACTTTCTCAGTACAGTTTTTCTATTGAACAAGTAGATGCCTCTCCTGATGGGAAATTACAAAAGAAGGTCAAATTGTTGTGATATTCAAGTTGACTTCATTTGATCCATGGTGGTGTTTAGATTTACTGGACCTTGCATTCTCAGATTCTTAAAAACTTATCAATTCAACTAGGTTCTCAATAGTTTCAAAGAGCTTTCAGGTCTTTCCCAGGAGAAGATTCTTTAACAACCTAGTTAAACTCTGGAATTGGGAAATAACTAGCATAACTATCAGAAATCATCCTTATACATGTTAAATATTGCCTGGCATTCTTCCTTCTTTTAAACGCAGACAAAAATCTTTGTCTCCTGTCAAGGACATATTTAGAATGAAACTGCCTTCTATACACCATGCCTCCACATTTTCTAGATTTGTAAAAATGTGTATTTAGGCTGCCAATCACCTTCATCCTTGGCTGATGATTTTTTTTTATCAAAACAGGGCCACCTTTCTTGAGTCAGCATTATGTTTCATGATAATAAGTCCAATTTACTCTAGGTTCTTTTTTTTTTAAATAAGGACATTGATCTAATACCATGTTTTATGATTTTTGTACTCATTACAAAGTCAAACTAAATCCTTCCATTGCACCTTTCATCCATTTAACTGGCAATTCATGTGTCAATGCTATTGATTAAAAACTTGAAAATCAAATTTTTTCTTTTACTTGAATTTCTTAAAACTAGCTTAGAGAACAATCTTGTATTTAATTTGAGGGCAGCCAAACTTTTTGTGGCTGGGAACATGTTAAAATTTTTCTTTTCCTTTTTTACTTTTAAGGAAGGCAAGGGCCTCAATAAACTAGGCCAGTGATGGCGAACCTTTTTTGGTTCGCGTGCCAAAAGGGGGGGAGCATGGGGGGGTCATGCACGCGTGTGCCCATACCCATAATTCCATGCGCCCCCCCATGCATGCGCACGTGACTCCCCTCCACTCCCGGCACACGATGGCACGCCCGTTTTTCGCTCTCCCCAGGCTTCAGAGCCTTTCTAGGACCCTGGGAGGGAGAAAACAGCCTTCCCCACCCCACCCACCCGGAGGCCCTCCGGAGGCCAGAAATGGCCCGATTGCCAACTTCCCAACCTTCCAGACCTGAGCTCGCGTGCCCACTGATATGGCTCTGCGTGCCACTTCTGGCACGCGTGCCATAGGTTCGCCACCACTGAACTAGGCAATTGTGTGATGAGGATTGAACAAAGAATTTACATAAAACTTCCTTTTCTGTGAAGAGGAACTGTGGATTCCATCAATGATTTACAATGAAGTCCATTCCCAGTGAAGTAGAAATATCAAATTTCCCTTAGAGAGATGTTTCTATATAAATATATAGTTTTAAACACTTCTCCTATGAATTTCTTTGTGTCTTCTTGGCTCTTGCAGTTACACACTTGAGAAATTTAGAAAGAGTCCATCATTTATCCACCATTGAGCAAATGTCTCTACCTGTAGCAATTTGTCTTGAATAGTTTTAATAGCAGAAATCTTTTCGCATCCATTTAGTATTACAAGATATTGAATTTGTTACCTCAGTGGTCTTATAAATAACTGCCCACCAGCCCATTAAAAAGGAAAGACCTGAAATCTAAAATTCGTAATGTTGCAATGCAATTTTGTTAATTTATCACAATAATCAGATCATTCTTATTGTTGTTTGTTAAGTGATCTGAGCTACTTTTCACCCTGCATATAAACTCACTGCAATTTATTGGACGAACCAGTTTATGTTTTAGTTCAAGGCTAATTATCTCACCTTCTGAAATTGTTTCTGTTTATTAACTGTTGAAGACAACTGTGATAGAATATAGGTACCCAATTCCAAACAAATTATTTTGACACAAGGATTTTTCCCAAGGGCTATATTAAGCAAATTTCCAAAATTTAGCTTTTAATTTCCAACCTGTTGCACAAGTGTTACATGTATGCAGTTTGCTTCAACTTTCAGTATAGTAGTACCTCAGTCCTCTAAACTATGTTCAACAGGTTTGTTTTTTTGTTTGTTTGTGAAGGAGAAAACAGAACTGGTACTTTAACAATGACCTTCCAAAGATTGGCTTGCATTGGATTGAAGGATCATTGCCCTAAGTTAGACACATTAAAACTGGTGGTACAACAGTTAGAAATGGAAGCAAAAGTCAACACTATACTGATGTCTTGTAACTCCAGTAGCTACTTCTACTAGCTTAAAATAAGCCAATCCTACTTACAAAGCAAGTTGCAAACCAGCACCAGACTAGTTCGCCTGAACCGGTAGCGACCCGCTGGTGACGTCATGATGACATCACGGAACCGGTTCCGTCGGTGCTGGTCCATGGGCGCCACCATCTCTTATTTATTTATTTATTTTAATTTTTTTAAAAAAAAAATCTTCTGAGCATGCGCAGAAGCTGAGTTTTTGGCACTGTGCATGTGGTCACCATTTTGTTTTTGGCTTTTTTTTCCAGATTTTTTGGCACTGCGCATGCGTGCATGCGCAAAGCACATGCGTGCCCACAAGGCGCGGCCACGCAGCACAAGACGAAGCAAACCGGCAGTGAGGTAAGTTAGAACCCACCCACGACAAGCACCAAGGTGGTGAAAGATGAAGCTTTGGCAACATTTTCAGAATTTAATGTCCTACATTACCCTGTGATGAAATTGATCTGCCTGATGAATTTGATATTACCCAATATAGGTGTCAGGTCCACATCATGTCCTGGCATTCTGTTGGGAGGATGGCTTGCTGGCATTTTTCACATGTTTTTGCTTTTGCTGTAACTGCTTGGGAATTAGGGAGGGGGATTGTTTTCGGAAACGGAGCAGACTCCCTAAAGACCATCATGCCCTGAAAGTGAATGGTTATTTGCCTAGCACCTCGGAGTTCTCAAAACAATCTTGTGACATCATATTGACTGCCGATGGACTGGTCAGGGGGATTGGGTTTTGGGGTGAAAGCATTTCTTTGTACTTTGTGCAGGGTTTTTCAGATTTCGCCTGACTTTACTGCAACCATAATCTCTTAGGAAAAGTTCTTTTAATTCAACTCAATGGAGTCAAGAGTCTTGCTTTCCTGAGGGAGTAGCTGGGACAGGTCCTTACAGTAGGCTCTACACTAGTGTTCCCTTGTATGAAACGAACAAGACATTTCATTTCTCTCTGTTTAATATGCATCTCAGTCTTCACACTGGCACTTTTAAAAATTGGAGCATTATCCCTTCACCCTTGATACTTTTGCATCAGTGGTTTGAGGCAATCAAGATCAATTTCCCATGGCTTTCTAGACCGTAGATTTCTTTTAAATCCGTTGTAGGATTTATTGAATTTGGAAGTCCTGAAGATTTGTTTCCCTTGAGTATGGAGAAATAATAAATGTGCGAATCTGCATTCAAGAGTATTGTACCCTGGCCTCTTAAAATATTATTTTCCTAATATGTTGTCTTCAAGCACTCCACTCATTTTTCTCTTAATTCCTCATTTAGGATTTGTCTCAGTTTTCTAATCTGTATTCAAGACAATGAATTGCAGCCTATCCCTCCCTACCATTTAATGAACTGCCAGGATTTGCTTCGTTACCTCAAAGACTGAAGCAGAAATACTCAGGAAGAAGATAATTATCATGTTCATCAGTCACACTTTTTCCTCAGTTACTTTTACCTTTTTTTTTTTGCAAGGGGAGAATAAGTTAATTTAGTGCAAATAATGGGTGTTTTATAGCTAGCAGGAATGAAGACCTCTTTTTAAGGGAAAAAAAATAAATCAAAGCAACAACAGAATAAGTCTCCTGCATTGTAAAGAGCTGCATGAGGCCCTTGTCATTAGCTGATTTGGACCGATCTTATGGAAACTTAAGCAGGATTCACCCAGGTTATCACTTGGGCAAAAGGTTACCAGGTGCTCCAGTGGTGGGTTGCTACCGGTTCAGACCAGTTCGCGGTCCAGTTGGGAGACCGGTGGCGGAAATTTGGCCATGGTCTCCCAACCGGTAGCGAAGGCTTGCCACATACACCGAAACGGTTCCCTGGTTGCCGCTACTTGAAAGCGGCTGGCAAATCACCCTCTGCACATGCGCAAAGGTGCATGCACTTCCGAACCGGTAGGGAAAGTAAGAGAAACCCACTCCTGAGGTAATAATTGTATACTAAGCTGGAGAAGAATAGAAGATAAAATTCCCAGAAGGCGGCAACAGCAAACCATTTGCATTCTGCTGCCAAAAAGTCTAGATTGACAGGAGCATGAAGTCCCCAAAAGCTGAGCTTCTGGGATCCTTAGTGCTCTCTGAGTGCTCTTGGCTTTTTTGCAGATGTTTCATTACCCAACTAGGTAACATCATCAGGGCCAATAGGGATGGGGTTTGTTCTCTGTTTATATAAGTGGCTTGCCCTGTCAGGGTTGATGGGAGTGTTCTTGGTGGTTCATTGACTAGGCTGTTGTTTACTGTTTGATTGTTTGTCTCAGTTGACAGTTAGTAGTTCCTTGATTGGTATATTGTTTATTGCTTAATTGTTGGCCTAGTGTCTTGATGTTAATCTCTGCTTCTCTGGGTATTGATTACTGGCAAGAAAGTATTTGGATCTTTTTGTTTCTTTTTTAGGTTTATGATTGTCTCTTTTGAGTGGTATGTAGATGTTGTTTATGTCTATGTGCCTGTTGATGGCCGATTTGTCCAAGTGCCAGTCTTCCAGGATTTCTCTAGCATTATTGGGCTTGGCATGGTCTAGGATGCTCACAGTTTTCCAGTTGAAACTATGGTGAAATCTGTCCATGTGTTGTACAATTAAGGAGTTTTCATCATGTCTTCTGATTTCTAGTTGGTGTTCATCAGGGGTGGGTTCCACTTACCTTCGCCACCGGTTCGCGCGCATGTCCCCTCATGCGATTTCACTTCCGCGCATGCTCAGAAGCAGGAATTAGTCCAAAACACAGCTGAGGAGCTCATCAGCTGTGCTTCGGGCGAAGAAATAAAGGTCGGTATTCACCCGCAGGCGGGTGGGAGGGCTGTTTTTCAAGCCGTGTAAGGGGAAAATAAAAATAAAAAATGGCGGCACACACGGAACTGCACCAACAGTGAAGTCATCAGCAGGTTGCTACCGGTACGGGCGATCAGGTCCGAACCGGGAGGAACCCACCCCTGGTGTTCATGGATGCACTCTGCTAGTCTCCTGTCTGTTTGTCCTAGCTTGTCTCAAGGGCATCTTTACTTACAGGAAATGGAAAGGATAAGAAGGTTCCCCAAGACTGTGCATTTTTCTTATTGATCTCTGGAAGGTTATTTGAAGTTTGCTCTAAACTTTTTGCTTCCGCAAAGATTTTACATACATATATATTTCATGATGCATTTGAATATCCCCAGCCTATCCTCTGTCTTTTGAATTAGCCTTTTTCCCCTTCTTTCTTTCTTTTATGCATGCAACAAATTAATTATTATTCCAGTTTATTGTGCATTTAAAGAGGAGCAGTGGTGGAGCCTCATAAAATATTTATTAATAAATGTTAAGAATTCAAGGCCTACAAATAATATCCATCTGAATTTATGGTAGAGTAGCATTTTTATTTTACTCTATTTTATTTATAAAGGACTGAATGGCCACCTTATTTATTTATTTGAAGAGAAAGAGAAGACGAAGCAAGGACTTGCATGAAATAGAGATCTACAGTATACAAAAATATAGTCTTAAAGATCCTTATTTTGGGGAATAGTAGTTTTTTTTTAAATTAACCAAGACTTGATTGCTTGCTTAAGAATACACTGAAAATCATCTAACACTGTTTTATCTGAAATTTGATGTTCTATTTACTTTGTCATCCTTTTGTGGGAAGCATCTTAATAAAACTATAATTGTCCTTTCTGTCCCACGAATCAGGCATCTGCAGGAGTAGTTAGGGGAATGAATGACAAAAATTATATTGTGATATGTAATATGTGACTTAGGTATTCACATCAGGATGCAAGTATACATGGACAAAACTCGCATCCAGTTGTCATTGTATAATGTGACATCTTTGATGCAATTTCAGTTTGTTGAGGATCCCTCTGACAATTAGGGCCCAAGTTGTCACCTATGCGTCAACATCTGGATAATATTACTGTGGAAAGAGTTCATTTAGAACTTTGAAGTGGAGTGCCATCCATAGACCGATGACACACAGTTCCACCATGTACATTTGAACTCAAAGGAAGCCAAAAAGAATCACACAGTTGTTGGCTACTGAGCCAACTTGGCCTAATCTCAGTATTTCACTAGAGGAGGGAGAGCAAGTGAAAATGCTTTGTTGTTGTTGTTAGTTGCAAAGACATGTCCGACCCATTGCAACCCCATGGACAACGTTCCTCCAGGCCTTACTGTCCTCTACCATCCTCTGGAGTCCATTTAAGCTCACGCCGACTGCTTCAGTGGCTCCATCCAGCCACCTCATTCTCTGCCGTCCCCTTCTTCTTTTGCCCTCAATCTTTCCCAGCATTAGGCTCTTCTCCAGTGAGTCCTTCCTTCTCATTTGGTGGCCAAAGTATTTGAGTTTCATCTTCAGGATCTATGCTTCTAAAGAGCAGTCAGGGTTGATCTCCTTTAGGACTGACCGGTTTGATCACCTTGCAGTCCAAGGGACTGATTTTTCCAGTTGAACCCCTTTCTCAACTTCTCATCACAGCTTTTTAGATTTCCCTCCCTCCCCCCAAAAAATCTAATCACAACCCTAATGTTGAAAAGGGTGGGTTATGGGGGCATTATCAACCTATTTCTCTTCTGTGTAGAATAAGAATGAGGACAATGTTAGAACCTGTAAGATGATGCATTAATTGCTATTCCTTGCATTGCCCTATTGGTTTCTGGAAACTGGTTAGCTTATAGTATTCTGTGTCTGTTTTTCAAGGTTATCAGAAGAGAATAGCACTGCTGTTCATTTACAATCATTTTGAGAAATATTGGGATATGAAAAAAAATGTATTTTGTTTCTAAACCGATTTTTAAACATTGGGTGGGTTTTTATTTTTGTTTTGCCTTGGTTTTTTTCCTCTTAGATCATCAAATGGTTAAGATGACTTATCAAGGTTTCAGAATGAAGTTCAAAATTAGAATTTGAATATTGTTCTTACCTCGATCTAAGATATTGCTAATCAATTAGCCTCTATCTTATTTTCTGTCATGGTAATCTGAAATCTGATTGCTTTCCTTGAAACTTTGGCATTGATGAGTTCCTCTTTTATATTTGCTAGGTAATATTGGCCATTTCTTCTTGCACAGTTCACCATATCCTGTAGTAATTAATAGCAGCAAGCCACTCAGCATCATTATGGATGAAGACGGCGCCATGTTGCACGGATTAAAATAAACTTTGAACACAGATTTTCTTCATTTCGAAGTTTGTGTTGTCACTTTATTATTATTTCAGGTCTTTAAGTTAACTTTGATTCCTGGCAGATGCTTGAAAATATCCATGCAGTTTTCTTGGCAATATTTTTCGGAAGTAGTTTGTGACTGTCTTATTTTATTATTTATTTATTTATTTTGCTGTTCTTATATGCCACCCTACTCCCTTATTTATTTCTTATTTCTAGGGTTGAGAAAAAAGTGACCAGGCCAAAAATAATCTAACATATGCCTAAAGTGGGATTACAATTCACAGTTTTCCTGTTTCTAGCAACAGGTCTTTAACCACTACATCCATCTGACTCTCATGTGTCACTTAGGACTATGTAGTTGGAGGTTGGCAACTATTATTGAACTTATAATCATTCCAATGGGCAAGTTAGTATCTTGCTGAATGACATTAATATCCTAAATCAGGCTATTAAAATTAGGATCCAGCAAGTATTATCATACCCAGTATAATTGCAATACCCCGATACAATACAGTTTGCTGTGAGAGAGTTCAGTGTCACAGCATTTGGCATAGTATTTGCTTAACCTTGGTTTATTCTAAACCCCAGTTGTCTTGCTCTGCACAACATAGTAAACCTGATTGATATAACATAATATCTGCATTCATGCAACTTTCAGTGCCAGAACCGGATAGACCATATTGTAGCTCAGCATGAAATGATGATAAAGGTTGCATTTCTGCTGCTTATTTCATGACTAATTAGCTACACTCAGGAGCATAAATTGAAATAATAGTTTAAACATCCAAGCATTCAATACTAAATCTAAATTCACACATAATGTTAACCTATACTTTTTGCACAATATATCAATAAAGCATGTTCAATAAATCACAATGGCTAGGTTCACATCCTATGCTATGGCAAACCACATAGTAGCAATATTCCTTGAGTTTTAGCATAGTGATTTTTTTTTCATTCGGGTGGAGGGTATTCAAGAAAGTTTTTTCTTCTAAGTATATGGTACTTTTGTCTCCACTAAGCATTTCATTCTTCATCCAATATGCATTGAGGAACAGTGAGGAGAGCATGGTAACTACTGTTGTTTAAACACTATCATCCTTCCAAGTCAGGCCGCAAACCAAGAATGCAGCGGTGAAATCCAGCAGGTTCTGACAGTTCTGGAGAACCGGTAGCAGAAATTTTGAGTAGTTTGGAGAACCGGCGAATACCACCTCTGGCTGGCCCGAGTGGAGTGGGAATGGGGATTTTGCAGTATCCTTCCCCTGCCACGCCCACCAAGCCACGTCCACAGAATCAGTAGTAAAAAAAATTGGATTTCACCACTGCAAGAATGATATGTGGCATTCCTTCCAAGCTCAGTTTTAATTGTTTCACACCTACAGACAAAATCTTGCCAGATTGAAGATTTGCATCTACTCTGTGAACTATTAGGAGGTGCCATCTTCACCCTCTTTCTCTCACATACGTTATCTGGGTTGAGTTGCCTCTTACTCCTCTGGAATCCTCCTGGGGATCCACCTCCGATTCACGTTCCAACACACTCCACAAGTTGAAGAATGAACCTCTGCAGTGGAAAACTTGCAGAGAATTACCTTACATGGCCAAAATCCTGTTGACCACTAGATGGGAGCAAAGAAATTCAGAACTTTTTAAATGATTTGTTGACATCTAGTGGTCCTTCAAACTGTTGCACTTCAAATACAGTCATCCTAGCACAGCGCCTAAGTTCCTTACTAGTGACCTATAATGTATTCTGCAGTCATCCAACTATCATTATGTAAAGTAATGAAGAAAGGCTTTATATCATTTTAACAATGGCTAGGTGATGCCATAAAAAATATTGTAAGTCACTAGTGTGAAAACAGCCTGAAGAAGCAAAATGCCCATCAATTGCTAGACGATGATAGGATGGTGATGAGGACATTTATGAAGGAACAGATGTTAATATGTTTGCTATCACTTTTTCTAATCCAGAGGGATTAGATTAGGGTGTTGCATAGAGCTTTTATAAACACATTTATACACAGATTCTTATTCATGCAGTAATCAAAGATCCTGGAAATCCTTTGTGTTCTGCCGATGTCAGGCTCCAAAAACCAAGAAAGACTTGCAGAGGTCCTTCTAAGCAGTTTCCTTTAATGAATCCACACCTATAGAGAGAAATCTTGCCAGACTAAAGTAAACTATTTATACCAATATAGATATACTTTGAACTCTTAGAGAAGGACTGGTCTGACTCTTTTCCTCCCACTGAAACTAACCAAACTTCACTATCTTTTTCTCCTCCGGAATGCCTGCCTTCCTTCCTTCCTTCCTTCCTTCCTTCCTTCCTTCCTTCCTTCCTTCCTTCCTTCCTTCCTTCCTTCCTTCCTTCCTTCCTTCCTTTCCTTCCTTCCTTCCTTCTTTCCTTGGAATCTGGACTATATTCCTGTTCTGCCCCAGCATCGAGCCCACCAATAATTACGCACACACAAACATCCAAACACAGTTTGTTTTACTAATGAAAGCAAAGTCTTCTAATACGTTCTTAGAAGCGCCCAAAGCAAAAGAAAAGGCAGAAGTTCTTTAGTTCATAAACCCAGCTGTTAATATCTTATCTTAACAGCTGGCCGAAGTCTAAGAGGTAATTGGCAAAGCTTACTCTACTTGGCACGAGTCCCGGAACTAGGAAATACAAGAAACAAGATGCAAACTGGATTCACAGAATTCAAGAGTTAGAATCGACATTGTTTCCTGCACCGAAGCTCAACGTGGTTAGGACTTAAATAGTCTAAGGGCGTGGCCAATTAGCCTGCAGCTCTACTCTTGAGGAGACCTCCTCTTGCGTAGCCGCTCTTGCCTGCTAACAGCCCTGCATGCTCTAGCATCAAGAAGAAGAAGCTCCTCCTCTTCTTCAGCATCACTCATGTGCACCTCAAGAGGTGCAGCAGGCCCTGGTTGACTTTCAGTCTCTGGCACCAAGTCCTCTCCAAGCTCCTCGCTATCAGAGTTGGGTGCCAGGTACACGGGCCAATGGTACCGCGCCACAACCACATCTCGATCCTCGGGATCCGTGACCAGCTGCGCTGGATGCGGGCAGGCCACAACAATTCCACCTTCTTTTGTTATGCACAGCTGGATAGCTGGAGGTTGGGAATGGAACCAAGAAGCTTATATCTACCTGATCAAATCTCACCATGGATGGCTGTCCATTCAAGGAGCCAACAGACTTGTATCAATGAGACACACATTTGCCCTCAGTTCAGGTTTGGAAAAGCTAAATCTGTTAATAAAAACTTCAACTGAGTCTTTCTGGCTAAAATGCAGTGCAGCCTGTGAAACCGAACAGATTGTGCCGGATCAAAAAAAACAAAAGAACAGGCATTCCATTTATGCTTTAATCACATACCACATGATTATAGCTTTGGCTTTGCCCTTCCTCCACGGTTTTCTATTCCACATTGAAAGATTTGCCTTTTTTTAATCTTAAGCTGTTCATCCGCTAAAAGCATATTTATCCACCTCTCTTGTTTACTGTCATTAATAGCAAGGGCACTCCACTGTGTGTCCTTGAAATAGCATAAATCCTCTGTTTCATGTGCACAGAAACATACAAACAGCCAAACATGGTAGGACAAAAAAAAAGAAAAAAGAAAAAAGGGGAAGATTGTAATTTAATGATGCAACACAGGGCGAATAAAATCAGTTGTGAATCTTAGAAATGTTTCTGCATTCATTTATGTGTCATGATCCTAGACACACTATGAGTCATGATCTTAGACAGTATAAATAATAACAAATGTCTACTTTTTCGCAAAGACCGGAACAAAATATCGGAATGTATACAATTTTACAAGATTATAAAATATTAATCAAGCTGAACAAAAGAACCATTGTTGAAAAAGGGAAAATTGTTTTATTGTAATGATAATAGATTGAACACAATATAACAAGAGAAAAGAATAAGGAAAATATTGGAAGATATAAGAAAGATAATGATGTAAATAATAACTATAAAGATTAAACATGTTTTTGTATCACTAGGCTGTAAAAGGATAGCGTCGACGAGATGGTTGACATGTATGTTCAATGTTCAATGTTTTCTATACTCAAATATATTTCTTACCTATTCTTACATATGTTTATACATGTTTTTATGTTTGTTTGGATGTTTGTTTGTCTTTTTTATATAATTAATAAAGATTATTTTATAAAAAAATAAAAAAAAATAAAAGTTTTCTCAAAAAACAAATGGAACCCTTTATTTACCATTTTTTGTTCCAAAAAGAAAAACACTACTTTCTATCAAAACACGGCCTCTTACTGTGATTAAAAAAAAAATCCTACCATTCCACTACACTAATTATTCTAATGCACTTTAATAATCCACAACGTATATTTCTGTAGGCAACTCTAAGACTCATAGAAAGTGCTTTTAAGTGGCACACAAATACTGCGCCCCTCCCACCCACCCCATGTTTTTTGGTCTTTGGGGAACTTTAGAAAATTGAGTTATTCTAGAGACTCGGTGGCAAACTATAAGACACACAGCTTTGACTGATTGATTTAATGCTTATGCTTTATACTTTTATATGTTTTAGTTTTTCCATGGTTACTTTATTTTAAATGCTTGTTTTTGTTTTTAACTATAGTAAATTGCCAAGAGGGTTAAAGCAAATAAGCAAATAAGATTAAAGAAACTAGTTTAAAAGGTTATTGTCACATTGGAGAGGGAAGTAGCACAATACCTCTCCTATTTATATTGTTTTATAAGGTAGAAATTTACCATTGTTCTTCATAGTGGAGTTCTTCAAGTTCTCTGACTTTGGTTGCTTGCTTGAAGACATTTCATTACCTGACTAGATAATATCATCAGTGCGAGTGAGGGTGGGGTTTTCTCCTTGGTAGTCCTTTAGGCTACTGGTGCAGTGAAAGTGGAACCTTTCCAATCATGAAATACTAAGATTTTCTCTACACCAGCCAGAGAAATGTTCAGGGTTTTTTTC
Source organism: Diadophis punctatus similis (assembly GCA_023053685.1). NCBI lineage: Eukaryota > Metazoa > Chordata > Lepidosauria > Squamata > Dipsadidae > Diadophis > Diadophis punctatus. The sequence goes on from JALIGW010000015.1 coordinate 8,106,764, forward strand.
TACAAATTCTCATTCAGTTGTATGACAGCAAAATGGCTTTCTTAGGATGAAGAAAAATTCTGATAATTAATGGATGCAATCCAATTATCTTGCAAATGTTTAGTTACAAGATGCCCTGAGAATGACTGTAAATGTCTTTTTTTTTCAACTATCTGTTCAGCAATCTGATGCCTCCTTGGCTTTCTAGACTTCTGTTTAGTCTTGGAATACATCAGGAGAGAATAAAACTGAACCCATTGGCTTTTTCTGTAGCACTGTTATTATAATTGCTAAAGAGATTCTTGTCCTAGAGAAATTGCAAGTGAGTTTCAAATTTTCTTGGAGAAATTCAGATAAATCATTCAACCAAGCTCTATATCAGTGGTTCTCAACTTGGAGGTCGCGACCCCTTTGGGGGTTGAATGACCCTTTCACAGGGGTCAGGAGACTTCACCCGGATGCTGCCATTTGTGTTCTTTTACCCTCTGTGCATGCGCAGAACGCTTTACGCATGTGCAGAGGGTAAAAGAACCCAAATGCTGGCAGTGGGGCGGGGGTCATGGGGGCGGGCACGGCGGCGGGGTGGGTCAAGGTGGGGTCGCGGGGGCGGGGCGCAGCATGGGGTGCGGCATTAGGAAGGTTGAGAACCACTGCTCTATATTCATAAATTTAACCAAGAATTTGTGTTTGATGTTACTGTGTATTGGTTGCATCCACATAATCTATTAGAATATTAATCCCCATTCTTAACAATTTAATATGATACTTATGTTTGTGAGTGTTATGACTGTTTCCGCAATTGGGTGCAGCAAAATGCATCAACTCTTCAGAAAGCATTGTTAACACTTTTCCTGGAGACAGGACAGCAACTTGTTTCCTGCAAAACTCTCAAACAAAAAGATCAATATTCAATATAATTCAATAGAGGGAAGTGTTTTGTAGCATGCTGTGGCAGCTTCACACCCAATGGATGTTGAAATGGATTGCAAATGAAACAGGTAAAATAAAACAATAATAGGGGCAGCTATTAGCAGACACATGACTGATTAGTACCAGGATGAGAAGATAGTAAACATTCCAGGGCAGTTCAATAGATGAGAAGCACTTGTATAGTTCCTATCGCCCTTGTGAGATAGTTCAGTCAAGAAGCACACCCAGAAGTATTAGCCTTAACTTTAATGTAAGGTTACATTAGCAGAATCTTGCAAATCTGAAAGTACATCCCTCCTCCACAAGAAACTAGGAAAGATCCCTTCTGAGATGTTTGTCATGCTCCCATTCCTTCTGCAGGTTCAACAGTCTCTTATCTGACTGTTGACTGTTCTTCCTCCTGCCTCCAAGGCCATTCCCACATACCATTACAGATGCCAAGAAATCTATATGTCTCTGTGAGTTTACTAGAAGTTGAGCTCATCTTCAGAGATACTTTTACTTCTCTACCATTATGCTCTTAGTGGAAACCACTGGCTGGTTCTACTTTGACATCTGTCTTTAATAGCCTTCCATTATGTTGACAGAATGTGGGAAAACCTGTAAAATGTGGGCTGCAGAACTCTGGCTAATGAAGAAGCCTATCTACAAGGATGTGCTTTCCTGTTCTGCAAAGCAGGCATTTTCCTTATTATAATAAAGCCCACAAACAAGATCAGTGATGTAGCCTGCTTTATAGATGTGAAGTCACAATGCAGCAATTTTTTATTAGAACTAAAGCATTCAAAGGCAACTCTGTTATCGAAGCATCGGGAAACACAGGTACATTTAGGAGACAGCTATCAGCATTTTCATTATAAACCCCAAGTTTTGAGGGCTTTCTAAATGTTGGCTAGGCCTACTGAAGAATGAAATGTGGCCATAAAAGATTCACAAGGGAGACATATTTTAACTAATGAAAGTTGGGCAAATGAAAAAGAAGGAACATGTAACTCCTGAAGGACTTGTGCTAGTAAATGTTTTTCTTCAGCTACAGTTCTTGCAAAATAAGTCTTTCTAAGTAGGAAGAAAAAAAATACTTTGTGAGGGAAGGATGCTGTAAAGTTCAGACTAAAAGAGAATCCATTCTGAACTAAGTCGCACCTAAAGAAATACATTTTGAGCAAAAGAAGCTTGGAATACTGCATTCAGTTTTGGTCACCACAATGTAAAAAAGATGTGGAGACTCTAGAAAGAGTGCAGAGAAGAGCAAGAAAGAGGATTAGGGGACTGGAGGCTAAAACATATGAAGAATGGTTGCAGGAACTGGGTATGTCTAGTTTAATGAAAAGAAGGATCAGGGGAGACATGATAGCAGTGTTCCAATATCTCAGGGGCTGCCACAAAGAAGAGGGAGTCAAGCTATTCTCCAAAGCACCTGAAGGCAGTACAAGAAGCAATGGATGGAAACTCATCAAGGAGAGAAGCAACCTAGAACTCAAGAGAAATTTCCTGACAGTGAGGAAAATTAATCAGTGGAACAACTTGCCTCCAGATGTTGTGAATGCTCCAACAATGGACGTTATAAAGAAGGTATTGGATAACCATTTGTCTGAAATGGTGTAGGGTTTCCCGCCTAAGCAGGGGGTTGGACTAGAAGACCTCCAAGGTCCCTTCCAACACTGTTATTCTATTCTAAGCATTGAAACAGAGATTGAAATGAAAACCTGTTATTGCTGTTTGCATGGTGATGTAAAGAGCGTCAGATATGATCCAGACAAAGCTGCAACCTTCTTTTTTCCTATTTTGTGACTTATTAACGAGTTAAACAATTGTAGTCAGTCAGATTTTTGGACTGGTTTTTTATCCACCTGTGATAGGCAGATGTTGTTCTCAGATGTTGTTTTTTCTGGTATGAAAAATACCATTGCAGGATGCAAACTGTTCTAAATAAAACTATATTTTGCAATTGACTAATAATGACTGTGTCTATGCTGATGGTGTTCAGGTGGTGCTCCAGATGTTTTCGGATTGCACCGAAGGCAATTATCACTATTGTGTTTTTTGCCAGTCAATCTGTGTCTATTTGCAGGTCTTTGTATTTTGTGATTCTTTTCCCCCCCGATTCTTTCTCTTCTGTTCTCCTGTCTCCAGGAACTACTGCAATGTCCACTATCTATGTTTTTTTGTCCTCCTTACGAACAAGTCAAGTTAAGTCAAGTCTGGGGCAAAAGGGTTATGTGTTTATTATTATTATTAGATGGTGCCTCTTATCGTCCATTCAAAAAGATGGGTTTGAAACACTAGAGAAGTTGAAAAATGGGACAAACTGCTATTGAAGATACGGTCCCCAAGACACATCTCAGTAATCTACCTTTCACTTGGAGAATGGTAATGGGATTCTCCCACTAATATTAGTTTTCTACCCAAAGAATGTTGACTAATTCAGTTCAGTGAAGCAGTTGATGTAATGTGCCGCTGCCTGGACGATGTGAGGGTCTGGATGGGAGTGAACAGACTCAGGCTTAACCCAGACAAGACTGAGTGGCTCTGGATTTTGCCTCCCAAGGATTATGTCGACTGTCCCTCCTTGGTTCTCGGGGGAGAAAAATTGACTCCCTCGGAACAGGTCCGCAATTTGGGTGTCCTCCTAGATCCACAGCTAAAATTGGAGCAACATCTTTCAGCTGTGGCTAGGGGGACCTTTGCACAGATTCGTCTTGTGCACCAATTGCGACCTTACTTGGAGAGGGAGGCTTTGCTCACAGTCACTCATGCCCTTGTCACCTCATGGCTAGACTACTGTAACGCGCTCTACATGGGGCTACCCTCAAAGAGCATCCTGAGACTCCAACTGGTACAGAATGCAGCTGCGCGAGCTGTAGTGGGTGTACCGAGATACACCCACGTAACACCTATTCTTCGCCAGCTGCATTGGCTGCCAATTAGTCTCCGGTCGCAATTTAAGGTGTTGGTCGTTACCTTTAAAGCCCTACATGGCTCAGGGCCAGGTTACCTTCGGGACCGCATCCTACCACATACCTCCCTACGACCGGTTAGGTCCCATAGAGAGGGCCTCCTCCGGGTCCCATCGGCCAAACAATGTCGGTTGGCGGGGCCGCGGGGGAGGGCCTTCTCTGTGGGAGCCCCGTCCCTCTGGAACCAACTCCCACCAGAGATCCGGACTATCCCCACCCTGCTGGCCTTCCGTAAAGCCATAAAAACTTGGCTCTTCCGGCAGGCGGGGTGAATAGGAAGTTCAGATTCCCCCCTTGAATGTTGTTTTTATAATTGTTTTAACTATGCCTTTTAATTTTAAATTATGATAATTGTTTTTATTGTACGCTTCTTATTCTGTTGTACGCCGCCCTGAGTCCCACGGGATTGGGCGGCCTATAAGAACGTCTATTAAATTAAATTAAATTAAATTAATTCGAAGATAATTTTGACACAACTCCTGGAGTAAATAACAGATGGAAGAAAAAAAACTCCACCCAATATTTTGGAAAGACTGAGTGGTAGCCTAAATAAATCGATGTACTATATTCACATATCATCCTTTATTACTTGCTTGGCTTTTGCTTAGCATACTCAATGAACCTAGACAATTGTGATTTAACCATTTATGTTGTTCAACAAACCATGGTTAAACATATTAAGTATGATCTGAAAGCCAATAAAAAGTTGATGGCTGAGAAATGACTATTACACTCTTCAATTTTTGTAACAAAAGATCCTCCAGCACTACTAATATTAATTTAATTTAATTTAAACAGCTAAAATATACACAAAGTATTTCAACTGAAGCTCAGAAACCAGAACTTACTTCCACTATATCAACCGTAGTCAAAGTTTCTACATTTCATACACTTTGGCATTTTAGATAGAAAAATATCACTTGCATGAAACTATTTTTTCCACTCTGCTTGGACACATAGAGAAAAAGTTAGAGAAAATTAGATAATGTAAATGAACAAAACATCTTTATTTAGAAGGCAATTCAACACCACAATGTACAAATATGTATTTCTTTCCCATTAGAGAGAGAGAAAATGTGGGATGTATACATATTGCCTGGATCAAGGCAGTCATGGAATGGATCTCACTTGATTAAAAAGGATCCATGAAAGAGACCTAAAACAAGCTGGATTGAAAAGTATTGTGGGATCAATTGGGAAAAGAAAGCTCAGGACCGTATTGGTTGGAAACATGCGGAAGAGATCTTCATCCTGCAGTGGATAGACAATGGCTAAGATGATGGATGATGATGATGATGATGATGATGATGATGATGATGATGATGATGACGACGACAACAACAACAACAACAACAACAACAACAACAACAACAGAGTTGGAAAGGACCTTGGACGTCTTCTAGTCCAACCCCCTGCCTAGGCAGGAAACCCTACACCACTTCAGACAAATGATTATCCAACATCTTCTTAAAAACTTCCAGTGTTGGAGCATTCATAACTTCTGAGGCAAGCTGTTCCACTGATTAATTGTTCTAACTGTCAGGAAATTTATCCTTAGTTCTAAGTTGCTTCTCTCCTTGATTAGTTTCCACCCATTGCTTCTTGTTCTACCCTCAGGTGCTTTGGAGAATAGCTTGACTCCCTCTTCTTTGTGGCAACCCCTGAGATATTGGAAGATTGCTATCATGTCTCCCCTAATTCTTCTTTTGTCTAGATTAGAATAGACTAACAGAGTTGGAAGGGACCTTGGAGGTCTTCCAGTCCAACCCCCTGCTTAGGCAGGAAACCCTACACCACTTCAGACAAATGGTTATCCAACATCTTCTTAAAAACTTCCAGTGTTGGAGCATTCACAACTTCTGAGGCAAGCTGTTCCACTGATTAATTGTTCAAACTGTCAGGAAATTTCTCCTTAGTTCTAATTTGCTTCTCTCCTTGTTTAGTTTCCACCCATTGCTTTTTGTTCTACCCTCAGGAGCTTTGGAGAATAGCTTGATTCCCTCTTCTTTGTGGCAGCCCCTGAGATATTGGAACACTGCTATCATGTCTCTCCTAGTCCTTCTTTTCATTAAACTAGACATACACAGTTCCTGCAAACGTTCTTCATATGTTTTAGCCTCCAGTCCCCTAATCATCTTTGTTGCTCTTCTCTGCATTCTTTCTAGAGTCTCAACATCCCTTTTACATCGTGGCGACCAAAACTGAATGCAGTATTCCAAGTGATGATGTGTATGTATATATGTGTGAATCTCCTTTCCTTTTTATAAAGATTTCCAAAATGGGGAGATTCTTCCTTTCCTTTCCTTTCCTTTCCTTTCCTTTCCTTTCCTTTCCTTTCCTTTCCTTTCCTTTCCTTTCCTTTCCTTTCCTTTCCTTTCCTTTCCTTTCCTGCCCTTATGTTCCTTTTCTTTCAAAATCTCTATTAGGTACAGAAAACAGCCTCTTCCTGCTGAGAGACATAAAACTGAGTTGCAGCAGGGATAAAAGACAGTCTTACAAATGCTATATTTTCTCGTACTTCTTGCTAGGTGAACATTAGCTGAGTCTTTAAGATCCTGACACAGCAAACACACATTTGTACACAACCATGCCTGCATTATTAAAAAAGAAAACTGTAATATGCTAGATGGAATTCCACCAGGCTATATTATAGCACTATTGTACAATTATAACATTTCCATTTGCTGGATGGAAAATACAAATCTACATCTTCCAGAAAACTTTCTCCAGGTACCCCCATCTGCTGCCATTAGCTAGATGAATGCCAGTGAAACTATTTTGTTCAAGCTTTTGCTCAGCTGTGGGAGAATATAACAATCCTGCTTAATCAGACCAGACAGCATTCAATGTCATACATTGGCCAACTCGGTGTACTCAAATATTTCTTAAGCAATAAAGAGGAATATGGTAGCATTCTTACACTGATCTGCCCTAAAGGCTTGAATGAATTTAAAGAATTAATTGAAATTGCCAGGGCTAGATGGATAACCCATAAGGACACTAATGAAATTGATTGATGTGAACATAGAACCACAAACTGCCAATTCTAAAAACTCCTGGAATCCAAAGAAATTGGCAGAAGAGCTGTTTAAAGTTTGGAATTGTTCCAAACTTTGGGGGGGGAAATGAGCAAACTCGGGAAACTACTATCAGACTAAGAACAATGTAGAACAATTCGGCTAGAGTTCAGTCCTTTATTTGTTTACAGACAACAGACAGAATCTTGCCAGTCTAAACCCTTAAAACTGCACAATTCAGTATTCTGGCAAAAACAGTTTTGTTCCAGACTGCTTCCTAGGAAAAGATAATAAAAATATTGGAGCAAGGGAAAGATAGATTTCAGAAAGAAAAATTGTATGTTGCTTAAGACCCTCCCATCATCAATACACGTTCTTAACAGACTGCTTTCAACCTGTGAAGAGCTCACACTTAACATTCATTACCTTACTGCAGTTTTATGCATACATTAACACTAAGTCAGCCTCATTGTACTTAATGAGATTCACTTTATAATAGACACGTATATGAGCTTTCTATTAGGGAACAATTCCTACCAGACATAGTCACCTTGCTATCATCTAAAGTAAGTTACTTTGGCCTGCTGCCATACAAGACTAAACTTGACATTTTCTAGGAGATGAGAATTTCTTCAGGTTGCCTCCAGACAATTTTGGAAGAAAGTCAAAATTATAGGAGCTGAAGTTGAAAATCTTGTATTACAGACCAGGAAGACTAAAGCAGCTGAAATTGTTGTAAAGATGGACATCAGTGCTAGTTCGATGGAAACAAACATACTGGAAAAAATTGCATGATTCTCCCCCACCCTCCGGTGATATACAAGCTCCTGTGTATTCTAAAGGACAAAAGGACAAAAGGAAGGAAGCAGAGAAGCTGGAAACTCTGGTTTGGAAATATCTAAATTTAACTTGATACTCAGTGTCTGGAATAGCTGCAGTAATAAAGAAGCAATAAAAGGAGCTGTAGCTAAACAATAGCAGTACCGAGGAGAACATCTCATGGGCTCAGGATAAGAAATGCTTCTTCCGGAGACCGAGAAATGATATGGACTGTCAACTTAAATATAATTACATTATTATAAGCTGTCATAGGACTATTTCATGCATTCTCCTTGGCTTCGCTGATTACCATCACAACTAGAGAGATCAAAGATGAAACTTGCATTCCATGATCATCTTCTTACCTGTCCTAAAGCCTCCCTCCTAGTTTAATCTATGTGAGGGGGGAAATACCATCAGAATTCTGTTGGTAGCATTTCTCAGCAGTTATCATTTGAAACAGAGGTCTTCAAACTTGGCAACTTTAAAACTTGTGGACTTCAACTCCCAGAAGCTGGAGTTGGCTGGAGAATTCTGGGAGTTGAAGTCTACAAGTCTTAAAGTTGCCAAGTTTGATGACCCCTGATTTGAAATATCTGCCTCTATGACCTTCCTCAAATAAAATTGTGCTTTGGGAGAAAGCAGTCATTAACTCTTGTTGAAACAATCAAATGGATGAGCAGTAGTATCTGAAAAAACTAAATGAGATTTTCATATCTGTATGTTTCTTGGTCTGCTGGTAAGTAAAAGAACAGACACTCACACCCACTTTTGTTGCCCTTAGATGCTAAAATGACAAATCTGTGGCTACAGCCCAGTTGCACCAGTTCAGATTACTGTCCATCTGATATGAATAAGTCTTTCTTACATGCTCAGATTGGGCTAGCCCTAGCATTCTCTTGACAGAAATGGACAAGAAATTGAGGACGACCACTAGCCCATACTGTCTTACCTTGCTATGGAAAACAGTTATTTTATGTTTTGGAAATGTAGGTGTTACGTACGTATGGACGTTGTACATATTTGCATAACCGCCACTGACTGGTTAGCACAGTGGCGGGAATTTTAACTGTCTGTCAGAGGCCAGCCGACTTCAGGAAAGCCCTTAAAAGCGGCTTCCCTGTAGCCTGCTGGCAGTTGGTATTAGCTCTAGCGAATAGAGAATAAAGGTGCTGAAACGTTCTCGAGCCTCGCGTCTTTCTTTAGCGTGCGAATCTAACAGTAGGCTAACACAACCTGTATTTCGGTACAATGTGTCATTGAACCAGATTGGTTGTGAGATCTCTGCACACCTATAGCCATTCTTTACAGTGGGTAATTTTAAGAACCAACTTGGATGACATTGATAAGGTGGCTAGTAGGTCAGTTACTAAGTTACTGTCAGAACAGAGAACAGAAACATACTTGTTGCCAAAGGGGCAAGAACAAGAAAAACATACAGGGAGAGAAACAAAGATAATTTTTTCCCTATATCGACCAGTGAGAGTCGATTTGGCATAGTGGTAAAGACATTACCACTTACCATTAGCATTACGCCACGATGTAAAAAGGATGTTGAGACTCTGGAAAGAGTGCAGAGAAGAGCAACAAAGATGATTAGGGGACTGGAGGCTAAAACATATGAAGAACGGTTGCAGGAACTGGATATGTCTAGTTTAATGAAAAGAAGGACTAGGGGAGACATGATAGCAGTGTTCCAATATCTCAGAGGGAGTCAAGCTATTCTCCAAAGCACCTGAGGGCAGGACAAGAAGCAATGGGTGGAAACTAATCAAGGAGAGAAGCAACCTAGAACTAAGGAGAAATTTCCTGACAGAACAATTAATCAGTGGAACAACTTGCCTCCAGAAGTTGTGAATGCTCCAACACTGGACGTTTTTAAGAAGAGATTGGATAACCATTTGTCTGAAGTGGTGTAGGATTTCCTGCCTAAGCAGGGGGTTGGACTAGAAGACCTCCAAGGTCCCTTCCAACTCTGGTTTTATATATATAAACAAATATATAAACTCTGTTTATATATATAAACACTAGCATATATATATATATATCTACTAATAATAATAATAATAATAATAATAATAATAATAATAATAATAATAATAATAATAATAATAATAATAATAATAATAATAACAACAGAGTTGGAAGGGACCTTGGAGGTCTTCTAGTCCAACCCCCTGCTTATGCAGGAAACCCTACACTACTTCAGACAGATGGTTATCCAACATCTTCTTAAAAATGTCTAGTGTTGGAGCATTCACAACATCTGGAGGTAAGCTGTTCCACTGATTAATTGTTCTAACTGTCAGGAAATTTCTCCTTAGTTCTAAGTTGCTTCTCTCCTTGATTAGTTTCCACCCATTGCTTCTTGTTCTACCCCCAGGTGCCTTGGAGAAAAGTTTGACTCCCTCTTCTTTGTGGCGACCCCTGAGATATTGGAACACTGCTATCATGTCACCCCTGGTCCTTCTTTTCATTAAACTAGACATACCCAGTTCCTGCAACCGTTCTTCATATGTTTTAGCCTCCAGTCCCCTAATCATCTTTGTTGCTCTTCTCTGCACTCTTTCTAGAGTCTCAACATCCTTTTTACATCGTGGCGACCAAAACTGTCTCCCTTTATTTCTTTATCAGTAAAATGTAATATATAGAAAAATGGTTTGTCGTAAAAGTGACTCCCTGCATGGCCCCTGGATTGGGGCCGAAAGGCAAAAGGAAGCAGTATGTTCCTTCCCATATTTGGGTATACCAGGTGATTTGGCAGAAAAAAACATTTAATTCCTCCCCTGGTTCAGCTGATCAGGGAGGACAGGCAAGCAGGCCAAGTTCGAATCCCAAAAGGGTATGGCTAGCTGATGACAGCTAAATAGCTTGAAATAGATCTATACTAGTCTCCCTTTATTTCTTTATCAGTAAAATGTAATATATACATGTATGTACCGGTATGTATGTGGCTAGTTACTTATAGTACATAAATAATAGTCCTGCCTTAGGCACAAAGCCAGTTGGATGGCCTTGGGCCAGTTCCTCTCACTCAGCCCTAGAACGGAGGCAATAGAAAAGCACTTCTGAAAATGTTGCCAAGGAAACTGTAGAGACTTGTCCAGGCAGTTGCCAAGAGTCAACACTGAGTGGAAGGTGCACAAACACATGCAGACAAAATCTTACAGTACTATGGTATTCCAAATAAATGATTATAGAATCATTTCCATAAGAAATATGAACCAGTTGGAGGAATGGATTGTGAAGATGGCTGAGTTTGCAGAAATGGCTAAATTGACTTGTTTGATTAAGGAGGGAGCTACAACAACTTTATACAAAGACTGGAAGCCTTTCATAGACTTTTTGCTGACAATTAATAAAACGAACTGCTGATTTCAGTACTTATTGATTAAAATAGGTTTGCTTATGGGAAGAAGGCAACTATGATATACAATATGGGAGGGTGGGAATGGTAATCACTGCGTTTGTAACTGCTGCAAAAAAAAAATCAGAAGTCAGTTCTTTCGATATCTTTTTCTTTTTTGTTACTCTTCACTATTTCTTTGACCCTTTTATGATTTTTTTCTACTTCTGTCTTTCTGCAGTTTTAAAAAAATCTTTGTAAAATCTACTTTTAATAAAAAAAATAAGAAAAGAAAGAAATATAAGCCAGTGTGTAGCACATACCATGTTTCCCCGAAAATAAGACAGGGGCTTATACTCCTTCAATGTAAAAGAGAAGTTATCGCGAGTGCGACCAATTAACAACTTTTTGCACTCGCGATAACTTCTCCTTTACATTGAAGGAGTTTCCCTCAAAGACCTGCTGAAAAGAGAAGCCGCGAACTTCCAGATGCTGGTAAGATCATCAGGCACAATTTGGGGGTGGCGGGGAATGCAGGGGAGGGCCGGGCTGCGAGGCGCTCACTTTACCAGCGTCTGGAAGTTCGCGGCTTCTCTTTTCAGCAGGTCTTTGCAGAGAAACTTCTTGAGGGATCTCTCTCTCTCTCTTTCTGGGCCAAAAGAGTGCTGCCGCAAAAAGAGCGGCTCCCGGCATGTCCCCCCCTTTCCCCCAGAAGTAGTGGGGGGGCTTATTTTCAGGGGAAGGGCTTATTTCAAGGCATGTCCCGAAAAAGCCCTGTGGGGCTTATTTTCGGGACATGTCTTATTTTCGGGGAAACACGGTAGTATATACTTCCTACCTCACAGTGTCTTTTGTACAATTTTTGTCCGAGAAGCACAAACTCAGAACAAATGCCCATGTCAAGTTTTTCTCCCCCCTTCCTCCCCTGTGCCTGATTAGGGAAGTCCACGGCCTTCTAATTGGTAATGCTATGCTGTTCCCAGCGCTCTAATAGTGACACCTGGCTAATTACTGACCCTTTCAAACGTTGAGTGTGCTGACCTTATCTGACTCTCCAAAGTATCGTTTGTTGTTTAATTACAGCCTTCAGTGACTTTGGCCCTGGCCTGTTTTGTGAGCTAGCAAGGTCCTGTGGAGGAGGAAGACCTGGAGTCTTTGAAAACCTGCCTGCTTTTAGAATAAAATTGTTACAGAGCCACTTAGTCTGGTTTTGTAACTCCTGCGTGCTCTTTCCGGCGTCCAAAGAGCTGTGTTTAATATTTCTAGGAGGCAGTGGGCAGGATGGTGAGGTCATAATTTTATTTTCCTCCTCCAACTATCTTCCCTCCTTTATTAAAAAAAAAAAACAAGTTAAGCTCATCCTAAGACTACTTTTTTTTCCTGACTGACAATGATTGGAAACCATTATGAGTGCATTAGAGCAGTGTTTCCCAACCTTGGCAACTTGAAGATGTCTGGACTTCAACTCCCAGAATTCCCCAGCCAGCAAATGCTGGCTGGGGAATTCTGGGAGTTGAAGTCCAGACATCTTCAAGTTGCCAAGGTTGGGAAACACTGCATTAGAGAGTCACCAGAAAAGAATATCAAGAAATTTAGGATCCCAAGCCCCACCTTGTGAAGTAGCCTGTAATTTCAAAAACCAAATTGGGAGAAAACCAATAAGCTCAAAATTCACAAGAGTGCAAATGTTACTGTTACAACTTCAGCCATTCCCTTCCTGTTATTAGAGAACCAGATTAAAAGCCTAACACCTATCTAGCAGCTACCCAGGATAAAGATTCCATTAGAACAGTACTTCTCAATTATTTTCTGTTATGCCCTCCCCCAGGAAGAAGTAAACATTTCACACGCCCCTAACTCTCCACCGGGACAATTGCTTGCAATATTCGGCACGTTTTTGTTGAAAAAACTCAAGCGGCTTATCAGCGTGATTGGGGTGTAATGTGTTTAAGTGACGCCTTAATTTATTTGGCTTCATGCTGTCCACTGCCAACATTTTTAGACACAGTAAACATACCGGTCTTTCCTTGTCTCCCACCGTAGTCACAGTGAAGCCAAGCGCTATATACGCTTCGTCATATTTCCTCGTCTTAACTTTCAGGAGACTTACGTTTGTCTCATTATCTCCGTCTCTCTCCTCCCTTCTTTTCATCCCTGTTAAATATTTTTCCATGGTGTCTCTTAAGGGTTTGTTATCTGCACTTCATATCTCTTGCTTTGTGCTGTGTGCTATTCGGTGCAAAAAAAACCTACTCCCTGCGGCAAAAAAAACACGTTCCCCAGGGTCATGCGCCCCCCTGGCATTGCTCCATGCCCCCCCAGGAGGGCCCGCCCCACTATTTGAGAAGCACTGCATTAGAAGAAAATTTCTATGAAAAGGAAGACTCCTATTTTCTGTCTTCACTAATGCCGATTTTATATATCTGGCGATGATGCTTTAAAAAATATTCTTCCTCAGAAACAGTCCTAACTGAACAAAACATTATTTAAAATTGATTGATTGATTTTCATGTCTAGCTAAAGCTTTTCACCTTCGATTTTTTTTCTTATATTTTTTTATTCTTGCAACATAACCCAATTCTATTTGTAATTTCTAATTTTTGCTTATTCAGATTTATCGGCTTTGTCCTTTTTCCTACAAATAATTCATTTCTTTCCCCTTTGCTGTCTCCAGTCTCTGGAACTGACTCCCATGACATATCTGTGCATCTATCTCTCTTATTATGAAGCCTGTTGGTGGCTTCTGAAAAGTCCCCTTTTCTATAAAACTATTGTAAAAATTATCAAAACTCTGTTGTAACGGTATATAATCCTAAACCTAGTTGCACATCCAATCCAATATTTTGCTCTATTACAGAAGTTAAACAGTGGAAACAACAATCTAGGAAAATGTTGGTCTCCTTTACTGCATGTGTTGGGGCAGAGACTGAATAATCAATTTACGATGGATGATGGTAATTTCCAGATTGTATCACAGAATAACTTGGTGACCATGCCATAACTCTACATATGCATAATTGCAATGTATATGCTCTTTCCTTCTTTAACAAAAATGTCAAAATGTCACTTCTAATAACTACATAGATACCTCCATGTTGTTTTCATAGCAGTAATATTGAAGTAGTTTACAATGAATTTATTATTCCAGGATATTTGAAATTCTCCAATTAAGTTTACAGCCTTGACATTTTATTGTAACTTCCCTTCCAAGTCCTAGTTAGGTCTGACTTCACTTAGCTGTTTTGAGATCAATCAACATCAACATGGTACTATCTCTATTGTCATAGATCTGTGTTTCTCGAAGTTGGCAACTTTAAGATTGGTGGACTTCAACTCACAGGATTCCCCAGCCATTCATGGCTGGCTGGGGAATTCTGATGATATATCCATTCCCTTGTTTATCTCCCCTTAAATCTTCTTCCCTCTTTTATTGTCTTCTAGTCTGGAAACCCTGCAATTTATATTTTTATTATCAGCAAATCATCCAGTGATCAAAATAAAGTATCTGACCCCTTCATAAGTGGATAGCTTCAAGAGATCAAAACACAGTTATATACATTTTCTATTTTATTCCCTTAGTGTACAGGGGCTGAAGACTTATTATCATGTGAAACCAGGTTTCAACAACAACAATCTGTCAAAATATACTTCTTTTCTGAGTAATCCACTAAAGACTTTTCTGTCAATGGTAAATGATAGAGTCAGAGTGGATCTGACCAGTTCCAAAATTTGATGGATCCATCTATTCCTTGTCCTTCTTCCACCCTTTTCTTGACTGAGTCCTACTTGTCTCTTCCCATCTCCCTTCTTCTCTAGAGCAATGATTTGTCAGAAATCCAACTTGCTTGACTGCAGACTGCAGAGGTATTTTAAAATTAGGAAAAAGGTGGCATGGAGCCCAAGAGCCAGAAGTTGGCCAGCCCTGATCAATTCTAATGAAATGTCAGGGCTGTCTCTGAAGAAGGTAGGAAAACATCAGTTTTTTTAAAAAATGTAGCCCACCTTTTGTTGACAGCAGTGCAGTGGGACATAAAACTTATTATTTCACCTACCAGCTTCCCTTCTCAATCCAGCCCCACTGACAGATTACAAATTTGGAAAGGTTATGTTAGTGATATTTTTTTTTCCAAAGGGAAATCTTGATTTGGGAAAGAGACAATTTTCCAAGATTTTTCATATGCTGGCCACCACTTCTTTATTTACCCAATATATTCTATTTGGGGAGACATTCCAGGAGAAAACAGAGCAACCAAGAGAACATATTATACCTGTTTTCATTGGTAATTAATGCACAGCTTTATTTCTGGGAAAGGGATGAGGAGATTAAATTGAGAAATGGTATCCCTGATGCTGTATTTTCCATCCCCGTAGTCCTTTTAAATATGGCTTGGGTTTTTTTTAATGAACTACCTGGGATGAAGCCGAACTACAGAGGGATAAAAAGATATCTCATTAGAGAATGCCTTTTTACTTATTGTCAGCATTTAATTAGTTTGACTGTGTTCGTGTTTATACAGAAAATGGTATGGCCCCAATATAATTAGAGGTCAGTAACAAATGCTATTTAATTTAGCTATGTTATGGGTAAAAGGAAAGGGAGGGAAACAGATGGGACAAAACATCCCCAAGCCACAAATCGTTAAACTTAAAACTACTGAAAGATCAACACACTTGTGTATTGAGAGTTTTCTCCTGAAAGAGGAAAGCTATTCACTTCATACAAATGCACAGAAACATAGTCCTGATTTGTTTACATGGGCAACTAAGAACAGGAAAAGAGACTCTTCAGTACAAGAGTGGACAACTTGCTAGTAACTCTCAACATTTTTCTTGTGAGTCCATGATCACCCAATGAAGTCTAGTTACAAATTTCCCAACATTACTAGACCAACATTATA
This sequence comes from Diadophis punctatus similis, assembly GCA_023053685.1. Classification (NCBI taxonomy): domain Eukaryota; kingdom Metazoa; phylum Chordata; class Lepidosauria; order Squamata; family Dipsadidae; genus Diadophis; species Diadophis punctatus. Next base: position 8,122,710 of record JALIGW010000015.1, read on the forward strand.
TCATAGTCTATCCACAATACTAATAAATATTTTTTAAATATTTTAAAAAATGAATATCATCCCTTTGCTTCATAGCTTGAACTATCTCTCAACTGTATTGGTTAACTAGAATAAGACAAGAAAATCAGTGTCTCCTACTTGTAGAAGGGATCCAGTGATCACCAGCCAACAAAGGCTTATGCTATATCTAAGTTCCATCTCTTGATGATCCAAGTTCAATTCTGAGTATAAATATCATAGGTTGGCTTTGTGTCAGAATGGTCAAACAATTGGCAACTCCAAATCTCAACCAACAAATGCTCTGTCTTACACATTGGCAAAAAGAATCAGAACACAAAATACAAGCTGAGTGGACATGACCTTGTAGACGACCCTCACTCCATCAAGCACCTTGGAGTACTCGTATCTAATGATCTAAGTGCCGAAGCACACTGTAACAACATCACCAAAAAGGCATTAAGAGTTGTAAACCTAATCATGCACAGCTTCTTCTCCGGTAATATTACACTACTAACCAGAGCATACAAAACATTTGCTAGACCAATTCTTGAATACAGCTTATCTGTCTGGAACCCGCACTGCATATCATAGAGGCAGTACTGCATGGGATCACCACCACCCATTGCCACTTCCGCCTATCTCCGTCTCTGCGCACCCCATTTTCAGCCTCCCCGCATCCCATTTTCAGCCTCCATGTACCCCATTTTCGGATTCCACATGTCCCATTTAGCGGTGATAGGAACCTGGAATGGGCCAAAAATGGAACGTGCGGTGGCCAAAAATGGTACGCGCGGTGGCCAAAAATGGGCACATGGAGGCTGAAAATGGGACACGCAGAGACAGCGATGGGTGGCGACAGCGATGGACAGTGATGGCAGCAATGGGTGGTGTCGATCCCCACAGCCTGGAACAGCTGATCGGTGGTATTCCGGGAGGCTGATCCAACCACCAATCAGCTGTTTGTGCTAAATCAGGCTGTGCTGAAGCTGACCAGGCTGTTTGCTGTTTGCTGCAAGGAGGCAAATTTCTGGGAGGCAGAGGCCAAAGGGTGGGGGCCGGTGGGTGGGCGGGGCTTCAGCAACATTCAGTGGCACACACTTTCAGAATAAAATAGGTATAAATTGCATGGTGGTTTGAATCTTACACCACCTAAGGCAGGGGTGTCCAACGATGGCAATTTTAAGGCTTGGGAACTTCAATTCCCAGAATTCTCCAGTCAGCATGGCTGGCTGAGGAATGTAAGACACACAGACATTTCCATCCACTTTTGGTGGGGGGGGAGTGCATCTTATAGACCGAAAAATATGGTAACTACTCAGTTACTATCTTTACTTATTTTGCTAGAGAATGAAAGGGTCACTTCATTTTTGAAACCCAGTATATTTCACACGACGTGTGCTAAAAGCATTAAAGCTGGTAATCACAACACAAGAGGTGAAATTTTTTTTTTTGATACAGGATTCAGTGAAACATGCAATCATCCAATTGTTGAAAACCAACCTTTGTATCAAACTGTCAAACAGGCAGACAATAACAATTGCAATAGCCATTGATCAACTGAAAATGCTAGATCAAACAGTTGGAAACAATACACAATACACAAACAACTGGAGGCAACATTTCAGTTTAACTTTTGGGAGGAGCTCTGACAGCTTAGAAAGAACACTTCATGCAGAGATAATGCTATATGATCAGAAGTTGCCATGGGCCAAACTGTCTGTAAAAACATCATAGACATAGAGTAGGAAGTGGCCACAAGAATCACCTAATTACAACAAAAATGTTTTATAGGTGGCATCTGGCCCCAGCAAGATTGGCAAAAATATACCAAAATTTGAATTCGGTTTGTTGGAAATGTAAAAAAGACGTAGGTACCTTCTTCCATATGTGGTGGACGTGTCCCGAAGGGAGACGCTACTGGAATAATGTATATAAATGGCTAAGTGACAATACATGAAGAACAGTGGAACACACCCCAGAACTCTTTTTATTAGGAATCATAAAAAAGCAACACCCCAGGAACATACAATATCTGATGATACATATTATTACAGCGGCAAGAATTGCGTATGCACAAAATTGGAAGAACAGCCAAATACCCCTGGACAATATGTTATTGAACAAAATCTAGAAATGTGCAGAGATGGACAGACTGACTATCAAACTCAAAAATCAAAATAATTCGGACTATTACGAAGTATGGTCAAAATGGTATGAATGGGTCAGGAAAGATAAAGGATTAAGAAATAAGACTACATGAAAAAGAAGACGTAAGATTGTAAATATGTGGAAACTGTGTATAAGCTTTATATAAGCAAAATAATAGATGTGAATAGGTGTAGATCTGTGTTATGATATTGTGATGTTCAAAGCTGAAAAATAATAAAAAAATATTTTTTTAAAAAAAAAGAATCACCTAGATAAATGTGCAGGAAAACCAATTAATTCAACCATAGGCTTAAATCATTCACTGTCTAACTTCAGAACCCCTATGATTGCATTCAGTGGCAGACACTTCCAGAAAAATAGGTATAAATTGCATGGTGGTTTGAATCTTGCACCACCTAAGGCAGGGGTGTCCAACCATGGCAACTTTAAGGCTTGAGAACTTCAATTCCCAGAATTCCCCAGTCAGCATGGCTGGCTGAGGAATTCTGGGAGTTGAAGTCCACAAGTCTTAAAGTTGCCAAGGTTGGACAACTTTAACCTAAGGCCGTGGTGGCGAACCTATGGAACGTGTGCTGGAAGCGGCATGCAGAGCCATCCTGCACAGGACGCACAGCCTTGCTGGCTCCTCTTCTGTGTTCCTGTGCACACAGAAACATTGGTTAGCTGGCCTTCATGCACGCATCAGCACCAAAACCCAGAAGAGTAGCATTCTGGTGTACATGTGTGCGCCAGTACCCGAACTTCTGGGTTTCCGTCGCACACATGTGCAATGGCCAGCTGTTTGTCAGGTGCACATCCACGCCAGAAACCGTAAGTTCGGGTGCTGGCATGCGCATGCTTGCCAGAATGCTACTCTTCTAGGTTTCAACACTCCCTCATGCATGAAGGCCAGCAAGGCCACGCGGTCCAGGTGGGGTGATTTTGCATGCCATGTTGCACAAACCAACAAACTAAGAAAGACACCAGGCCAATTTCCAAAGGGTAAAGACAAATGGGCCATACACACAACAGGGATCTAAACAAAAGGAAGGCAAGGAGACATGAAAAGTGATACAGAAGATAAGCAAAGTCTGCTTCTCCTACCTTGCAGTCAGCAGTAATTCTGAAGAGAAGTCCCAAAAAGAATGGCTACCACAAAGTCATACACAGTTGCCTCTTGACAGTCCAGACTACACAATATATGGGCAGCGGTTTTCAACCTGTGGTCAACCTGGCTTTTTAGCACTGCACATGTGTGCGTGAAGCACATGTGCGCCCACACAGTGCGTCAAGGAGCGAACCGGCAGCGAAGAAAAACAGAACTCACTCCTGCCTTAGGGGGCTGTAATGTTGTCCCAGGGGGTCCACAAATATACGATGCAGTCCAGTGCTTTAAAGATATTTTCTACTTCCCTGAGGGGGAAATAAATAAATCTTGGTGGTCCATCTCCACAAAAGGTATTTAAAGGGGGTCCCATAGTGAAGAAAAGATGGAGAACCACAGCAATATGACACTATTTAAAATCCCAAAGAGCGCTGAATCATGCTTTGCTTTTGTTCTCCTCAGGCCTCAACTTTCAGGCAATTGAATTCCACCTGAGGAGTGGAGCCAGTTGTGGCCTTAAATGATGATGAGCTGCAGCTGTGGCAGATCTGGTCACATGATAAAGCTGCAAGCTTAAATTAGCTTCTTCTATAGTAGGGTTTTTGTGGCTTCAAATCTCAGTGATATGAGCCAGTGTTCTTTTAAATTACCCTGGATACAACTGTTTCAGAGACAAATGAATCTATGTGGATAAATTCAATCCCTCACAGACGCTTAGAGAAAATGACAGGAAAAGTTACTGAAATGTAGTCTTATCTTCAATCAGATTCCTGGTCTGTTTAACATAGTATTAAATAACAGTGTGATATTTTCTTAATAACTGTCCAGACTATGTGTGTATGTGTGTGTGTGTGTATACATACACACATACATACATATGTGTACACACACACACACACACACACACAGCCTTTATTACAATAGCCCTATGAGGTGAGTTGGGCTGAGAGAGAGAGGGGTGGATTGGCCCAATGTTATTCAGCTGGATTTCATATCTAAGGTGGGATTTGAACTCACAGTCTCCCAGTTCCTAGTCTCACCACTAGACCAAACTGGCTCTCATTATCCCTCACAATTCCATTCTTCTATTTATTTATTTCCCCCTCAGGGAAGTAGAAAATATCTTCCAAAATATTGTTATTTGATGTCTCTACATTTCTTAAAGTATTGGAGGTGGTAAAGCTGTTGCTGCTGGTGTTGTCGGTGCTGTTTCATTTCACATCTTTCCATCCCTTTGAAATTTCCTTTACTAATCACAATCTGGCCAGAGGTGTATGGAATTCCCTTTTTCATGTTTTCCCTTGGGATTGACTGAGAGTGTGAGAAGCCAGGGAGGTTACAGATCTGGGAAGAGATAAAGATAGGATGGAAGAAAATGCTCAGAGAATCTTTGAGCCATTACATCATCAAACCAAATGAAGAAGAGTAGTAAAACATTAAGGAGAATTGGTCTGTCAAGTCCTAAAGCAGATATTCCTTCAGGTACTCTGCTCATCTAGAGACTGATGGAGATCCAGCATGATAATTTTAAAAAAAATATACATTAGATTTTGGTTTCAGTGCCAGCAGAAACTCACCAGTTTGGTCTAGTGGTGAAGAAACTGGGCTCTGAGTTCTAGTCAGAAGACATTAGAAATTGTCCAGAGATACAGAGATAATTGTCTAGACATTAGAAAGTGTCCAGAGATACTTTACAAGAAGAGTCCTCCACTCCTCTACTCGCAACAGAATACCCTACGCAACCAGACTTGAAATCCTGGACTTAGAAAGCTTAGAACTACGTCGCCTTCAGCACGATCTAAGCATAGCTCATAAAATTATCTGCTATAACGTCCTTCCTGTCAACGACTACTTCAGCTTCAACCACAACAATACACGAGCACACAACAGATACAAACTGAAAGTGAACTGCTCCAAACTTGACTGTAGAAAATACGACTTTAGCAACAGAGTGGTAAATGCCTGGAACTCACTACCTGACATTGTGGTTTCGTCACCAAACCCCCAAAACTTTACCCTTAGACTGTCCACTGTTGACCTCACCCGATTCCTAAGAGGTCAGTAAGGGGTGTGCATAAGCGCATCAGCGTGCCTACCGTCCCTGTCCTAATGTTCCCTCTTATCAGTACTCATTTTATGTATATAAACAATGTTATATCTATGTATATTACCAACACGTACTTGACAAAAATAAATAAATAAAAATAAACAAATAGTCGCACTTTAGACATGAAAACCGGTTAAGCGACTGGGCCAATCACTAGCAGACGGTGAGTTTTAGTCTCGCCTTAGGTGGGAAAGCCAGCTGCCTGATTTTGGCACTGTCCTTCTCTCTCAGCTCACCTCACCTCACAAGGTTGTAGCTGTGGGGAAAATAGGAGGAGGAAGGAGTATTAGATATCTTCACTAACTTGAGTTATTTATAAAAGAATAATAAAGGTGAGATAAAAATAACAAAATAAATTACAGTAATCCAGTTTTTCCCCCTTTCCTTCATTATGTCATATCAATAGTTTCAAGATGATATAATCGTTTCAATATCAGGAGTTTCAAGGTCAAACTCTAGTACTATTAGCACTGCCTAATATTCTAGTTAAAACATTAGCATTAACATGACTATGATGTGTGCACCTCTTACTTTTGCAGAATAAAAAGAAACTTCGGTTATGGCACGTAGCCAACCCTGCGTGATTTCTAAAGCAATAAACAAGGTAAGATCTGAATATACTTTGGTAGGAGAAAACCGGGTTGTAAACTAGATTGAGAAGATTTAAAACAAAATCTAGAAGACTGCATTGGCCAAGTATTTCTAATTGGTGCCACAAAAACTACACAGCTTTGTGCATATAATCTCCAGATGTGTTCTCAGTTTCTGGCAGATTTTACTTTTGACAGATGAAATGTTAGATCTTCACAACTCTGACTTCTAGTTTTGTACTCAGTTTTCAGAGGAAATAGCGTTGTCTTATGACTACAATTGAGCCCAAAATTTATATTGCTAAGCAAGGCAATTGCTAAGTGAGTTTTGCTCCATTTTACAACCTTTCTTTCCATGGTTGTTAAATGAACCACTGCAGTTGTTAAGTTAGTAACATGGTTCTTAAGTGAATCTGGCTTCCCCACTGACTTTACTTCTCAGAAACTCGTAAAAGGGGATCACATGACTTAGGGACACTGCAACCAGTGGTGGGTTCCTACCGGTGCTGTTGAGTGCTTAGCTCCAGTAGGGAGTGACCAATTGCACAATTTGCGCATGACCGCTCCGGTGCCGCCTTCGCCGGTCCGTCACACGCATCACCATCTTTTTAAAAGAATTTTTGGGCTTTTTTTGCTTCTGCGCATGTGCGGGAGCAAAATCTAGCCAAAATTTCGTGAGGGGACGCACGCGCGCGAGAGATTTTGGTGAGATTTTACTTCTGCGCATGAGGGGGCGCACGCACGTAGCTAGCGCGCGTGCACACAAAATGTGAAGATGCACGCGCAGCACACCAGTATCAATAAGTGAGCAACCCGCCCTGACTGCAACCAACATAAATATGAACCAACTGACAAGTATCTGAATGTTAATCGCATGTCCATGGAATGCTGCAATGGTCGTAAGTGTGAAAAATGGTCATAAGTCACTTTTTTCAGTGCAATTGTAATTTCGAATGGTCACTAAATAAATGATTATAAAACAAGGAGTATCTGCAGACATAGAAATATATGGAGTGTCTACAGAGTGTTAAGAACATCAAGATAGGAGCCAAAAAACCTCCAATTTTAAAAGCCCAATCCTCTTTTTTGCCTGTAAAATAGGATAGAGCCTCCATCACAGTATTGTGGCCATCATCTTTCTTGATATCTCCTTCTCTGCAAACATCCTGGAGACATATAAAGGAATATAAGCACAGAAGATAAATCAAAGGGAAATAATGTCTCCAGACTATTCATTCTTTTTATTGTTAAGAAAAATAATACCAATAAAATATTTGCAACATAGGTTTCTAAGTACAAAATATATTATGTATTTTCTGCTAGTTCTTCCTTCTAATCACATCCTGAATATATAAATTTCAGCGCTGTTTATTTCCGTAAGGAAAAATAATATCTTTGTGCTTGCATGCCTTTTTCAAATATATTTAAGCTGTGTTATTTGCCTTTTACATAATCATTTCCTGCATGTAATTAAAAAAAATAACACCTCTGTGTTATTCAAAGAATTATAATCACTAGAAAGGTCATCTGGATGATTGAAACTACATTTTGATACTGATTTACCTAAGAGTAAATCCCATTAAAGTTAATAGGGCTTATAAGTGAGTGATGAGTATAAAATAATTTTTAATATTTAGTTATTTTATTGAAACTCTGGAATTGTAGCTGAGTATCTATCCACATATCCTTCCGTCTATAGACCAGAATGTTACATTCCTGACACGGATAATAAAACAGGATCAGATTTATACTACGCCACTCTTAATAATAGATATTCAGCTCCAGTAAAATATATATTTTATGTTTCCAATTTTTGAAGGTTTTTTTCTCTCTTGTCCCTGCAACAAAAAAATAAAATTTAAAAAATACTTTTATTAAAGGTAAAATGGTAAAAACTAATACAAAGGCTTATTTAGGCTTTAAAAATTAAAGAAAGGTAAAAAGAAAGATCATAAAGTGCAAAAGAAAAAGAAAAGAAAAACTGTAAAGAATAGATAGGAAGAAAAAAAGACAATGATAAAGAAGAAAACAAAAATAAAAGCAAGTGACTTCCAATCTTCGCACAAGTATAAACAATTTTAGTAGTTTTCTCCCTCTGTTTTAATTTGCAAACAATGATCTCTTCATCCCATGTTTCAGCTCTCAAACAAATCATTTATGTCCTGCAGTCAGCAAAAGTCTGCTGACTTTTGCCAGAAATATCAAAGTATATATTTCAATGTATATCAAATAAACCAGATTTACATTTACATCTCTCCCTCTCCCTCTCCCTCTCCCTCTCCCTCTCCCTCTCCCTCTCCCTCTCCCTCTCCCTCTCCCTATCTATCTATCTATCTATCTATCTATCTATCTATCTATCTATCTATCTATCTATCTATCTATCTATCTATCTATCTATCTATCTATCATCTATCTGATTTAAAATGTTTGAGATTTAAATATAAATTATTAAATTTTCAAGCCCAAAATATAATATAAACAAAATAGGTGAAATTTTCTTTTTCAATACTTCAATACTTGCTAATCTTTAATCATGAAGATCAATTTGCATTTTACATAGAGAAATTATATTCTGCCCTTTTTTCTCTCAATATTACCTTCTTTTTTCCCCTGCTCTTTCCTTTTCATTATAATTAAGCAATAATTTTACTTGAGTAGTGAAAGCATGCAGAAGACCATACTTGACATTTTTAAAATAAGAATATCAGCTATTAATATTCTATTTCATAGCCAGCACTAAGAAACATCAGGTTTTTATTTTAAAACATAATTAGTTGTGGGTGTTTTTCTTCTTCCTCTCTTTTAGACACACTGAACAACGTTGCTAATCGTGACTTGTTTACTTCCTTTAAAATTCCACATAAGCTTCTTTTAATTGCAAATATATACATTTCCCATCAAATTCCATTTATTGTTACTGGTGCTAGTTTAAGAGTTCTTTGGCAGCCAATGTTACATTTCCTTCCGAGAGTTCTCTGCTTTGGCCAAAATATGGAATCTTTTTTTTTCTACATTTAATACCCCAATCCTAAACTGAGTGCCCAGTGCTGGAAATTGCTGGACATTAGTCCCATGGACCTCTTAAAATTCTAGATGGGCAAATATAAGCATATAAATATATCAATTTCTTTAAGCACATTGAATAAGATACATAGATAGATAGATAGATAGATAGATAGATAGATAGATAGATAGATAGATAGATAGATAGATAGATAGATAGATAGACAGACAGACAGACAGACAGACAGACAGACAGACAGACAGACAGACAGACAGACAGACAGACAGACAGACAGACAGACAGACAGACAGATAGATAGATGATAGATATAGATGATAGATAGATAGATAGATAGATAGATAGATAGATAGATAGATAGATAGATAGATAGATAGATAGATAGATAGATAGATAGATAGATAGATAGATAGATAGATAGATAGATAGATAGGATAGATAGATAGATAGATAGATAGATAGATAGATAGATAGATAGATAGATAGATAGATAGATAGATAGATAGATAGATAGATAGATAGATAGATAGATAGATAGATAGATAGATAGATAGAAGATAGATAGATAGATAGATAGAGATAGAGATAGAGATAGAGATGATAGATAGATAGATAGATAGATAGATAGATAGATAGATAGATAGATAGATAGATAGATAGATAGATAGATAGATAGATAGATAGATAGATAGATAGATAGATAGATAGGATAGATAGATAGATAGATAGATAGATAGATAGATAGATAGATAGATAGATAGATAGATAGATAGATAGATAGATAGATAGATAGATAGATAGATAGATAGATAGATAGATAGAAGATAGATAGATAGATAGATAGAGATAGAGATAGAGATAGAGATGATAGATAGATAGATAGATAGATAGATAGATAGATAGATAGATAGATAGATAGATAGATAGACAGACAGACAGACAGATAGATTAGAGATAGAGATGACAGAGACAGAGACAGAGACAGAGATAGAGATAGAGATATAAAATCAATGTGCTTAATTATACATACACACACACGTGTGTGTGTGTGTGTGTGTGTGTGTGTGTGTGTGTGTGTGTGTTTTTTTTCTTTTTCTGTCAAATCACCCTGGTATACCTAAACATGGGAGGGAGCACACTGCTTCCTTTTTCGCCTTTTGGCCCCTCCAGGGGCCATCCAGGCAGTTACTATAGACGACAAACTATTTTCTTTATGTGTAACACATTTTCATTATCAGTAAAAATGTGTTACACACACACACACACACACACACACACACACACACACACACACACACTCACACACACACACACACACACACACACACACAGAGCATTTCTTTAAAATTCTATTGAAGTTTTGCAAGGTAATTAGAAAATCCAGCAAAATTGTGTATTGTGAAATTTTGTAGCCACTCTATGATACATGCTAGAATAAATTACTATTGGCATGATTTAGAATGGGCACAAAAAGAAAAACAGCTAAAGTGGAAAAGACATAAATAGACACAAATTATCCTTTCTCCGTAAATGAAAATGAAGTTCTTAAGAAGCTTGATTGATGTGCTGGCTATGTTCATGCAACACACTTAATTAGGTCAGGTAAAGACCTAGTGGAAGCATTTGTATCACACAAGCTAAACGTTGTTAACATTAGCCTCAGTAGGCTTATTTATGGTTTAGCACCGTGATGGCGAACCTATGGCACGCGTGCCAGAGCTGGCACGCGGAGCCATAGAAGCCGGCACGCGAGGGTTCCCACCGGCAAACCGGAAGTGCGAAAAAACGCACTTCCGGTTTGCCGGTGTGCTGTTTTTTGCACTCCGGAGGGTTCAGGGAAGCTCCCTGAAGCTCCGGAATGCAAAAAATTACAAAACGGACAAACCGGAAGTGCACTTTTCCGCACTTCCGGTTTGTCCGTTTTGTAGTTTTTTGCATTCCGGAGCTTCAGGGAGCTTCCCTGAACCCTCCGGAGTGCAAAAAACAGCATACCAGCAAACCGGAAGTGCGTTTTTTTCGCACTTCCGGTTTGCCGGTTTCGTCGTTCCAGGCTCCGGTAAGCCTTTGTGCAGGGGTGGGGGGGGTGCATGCGCAGGGGGAAGCATGGGGGGGTGTTGTGCGCATGCGTGGAGGGGGAGGGAATGGGTGTGGGCACGCGAGCGCACGCGAGCTCGCCCCCCCACCTTTTTTGGCATGCGAGCCAAAAAAGGTTTGCCACCACTGGTTTAGCATATTGTGGTGCAAATTTGTTTAAGCTAATTCCTGGTTTTCTAGCTTAATGAAAAGAAGGACTAGGGGTGACATCAGCGCAGTGTTCCCATATGTAAGGGGTTGCCACAAAGAACAAAAGGCAAACTTATTCTCCAAAGCACCTGAGGGTAAGACAAGAAGCAATGGATAGAAACTAATCAAGGAGAGAACCAACTTAGAACTAAGACAACATTTCCTGAGAATTAGAACAATTAATTACTGGGTCCAGAAGTCATGGGTGCTGGAGGTTATTAAGAAGAGATTGGACAATCATTCATCTGAACTGGTATTTATTTCTGTTGTACGCTGCCCTGAGTCCTACGGGACTGGGCGGCCTATAAGAACTTTTAATTATTAAATTAAATTATTGAGCAGGAGGTTGGACTAGAAGACTTCCAAGGCCGCTTCAAACTATGTTGTTCTGTTCTGGTTCAATGTACTCTAAAAATCCAGAAATGGGTTAATCTAGCAATTAGACTGTGCTGTGTATGACCCTAGCTGGTCATCCACAAATTTGAGTGTTTTACAGTGAAGACCATTAGGATAATGTATTTGTGCCATGTATGTTTCATTGGGAAAGAGAAGATCATAGCTGCAAAGGTAGAAAGTCTTCACGTTTCAAAATGTGTTGTTATAATGAGCTCAGAAATTCCAAATTGAGGACATTTACACCCTAAACTCTGCAATTGCAAACTTCAGCAGCATCGGTAATTATGATGTGTATTCATCCTTGGTACTTTTGAGCTTAGAACCACACTGCCTCATTGGAAATTGGCTGAGAGATGGAAACTCCATTTGATTCTCTTCAATTAACTTTTCTTAATTTGGCCTCCTAATGTGATTCCATATAAATGTTGGTCTTCTCCCCTCATCCTCATCCTTCCGATCACACATTGCAAAATATCTCATCAATACCTTTAACTTTTAAATGACATCACGATGAGAATGTTGTTGCTGTTTGCAGGCTTTCACAGATTTTTGTACACAACATGGCTCATAAAGTCTAATGAGAATAAGTTCATTAAATTAATCCCAATAATTAACAAACTTGCTGCCTGCTTCTCAGATGTCTAATTCTGTGACACAATCTTGGCATCTAGCTTCCAGTCTGGAGGCTGGAAACTCATCCAAAAAGCCTCTTTAAGAGAGGACGAAATTCATCTTCATTAGAATTCCATCATTTAATTTACAACCCATTGCTGATACCTATTAGCAAAGCAGCTCTTCTGCAGGATTTTTTAAAAAAATGGCCAAGATACGAGAGTTCATAGAAGCAATTTTTCATCCACACACAGCTGTCTCTAACATAGAAGCGATACGCTGCGGATGGTTTATTCTTGATTTAACCTCTTTTACACTTTTCATATTTATTTTAAGACTATGTTTCTCTCAAGTTTCTTCATGTTTCCCTAAAATAATATCTGTGTGATATTTTACAAGGATTATTATTTTTTTGCTATTGAGGTTATTTCAAAAAGATCAATGCTCTGGATAGCTGTAAGTCTCACCCATTGTCAACAGAAGGCGGGAGCAATGAGTGTTCTCTACTCCTTCATTATTTTCATTAATTAAAAAATATTGCTTCCCACTGCACATCTCCCAGCCTGCCTGCAAACTATTCGTCAAATGACTTTCTTCCATTTATAGCATTCTAAGGTCACTGATTTAAGAAAAGAACTCAAGAAGAGGTCAGGCAGAAGAGAAAATTGGGACAATTCCTACCCATCTCTGTAGTTCCTTCCCATGTAATCTGGGTTCCCCCTTCTTCAGTGCATGAACCATAAATCTATGAACTCTCACCCATCCTTTCATCCAAGTTTGCTTCTGGTTAGAAAGCCCCTGCTCTGCACTGTCACTAGATTATCAGAATAACAGACTAACAGAGTTGGAAGGAACCTTGGAGGTCTTCTAGTCCAACCCCTGCCCAAACAGGAGATCCTATACAATTTCAGACAAGTGGCTGTCCAGTCTCTTCTTAAAAACCTCCAGTGATGAAACACCCACGAGTTCTTAAGGCAAGCTGTTCTAGTGGTTAATTGTTCTCACTGTTAGGAAAGTTCTCCTTAGTTCTAGGTCAGTGATGGCAAACCTTTTTTGGTTCGCGTGCCAAAAGAGGGGGGGAATGCGGGGATCACGTGTGTGCGTGCCCACACTCATAATTCCATGCACCCCCGCACATGCACGCATGACCCCCCTGCTTCCAGCATGCAATGGCACGCCCATTTTTCGCTCTCCCCAGGCTCCAGAGCCTTTCTAGGAGCCTTGGGAGGGCGAAAACGGCCTTCCCCACCCCCTCTGGAGGCTGGAAACAGCCTGTTTCCCGACACCCAGTGGGCCCAGATAGCCCGAAAATCAGCCGGCTGGTGCACACATGCACGCCGGACCTGAGCTCGCGTGCCCACCGATATGGCCGCGTGCCACTTGTGGCACCCGTGCCATAGGTTCGCCATCACAGTTCTAGGTTGTATCTCTCCTTGATTAATTTCTTTCCATTGTTTGTTGTCTTGCCTTCTGGTGCTTTGGACAAAAAATGTTTAAAAAATTATTTTTGAATGCTGATCTTCAAACGGTTCAATAAAATTCAAAGAACCAAAATACCTCTGTATTTCAGGAGGCCTTTCAGCCAAAAAAACAAATAAAATGAACAACAGTGACAATCTGTGCTGAAACCTAGAATTCTGCAGATGTTTAATTTTTATTTTCAGGAAAAAGGAAATTTGGTTAATGGAGTGAACGGTCACAGGAACTAAAAATAATATTTTGAACCAGAGGCTTCCAAGTTGGTCCAATTTGTCAATTGAACAAATCCCAAGCATAAGGAACAGCAATTTTTTTTAAAAAAATATAAATTAGGATGTTTGAATTAAGTTAGTGTTTTGAATTGGTTTGAACCTATCTGAAAATTTGGGGTGACACTCGTACTAAATATTTAAAGCCACACAATTCCTCTTAACATTTTGCTAGAGAAAACTACCAAAGTGTCAGATTCCAACAACCTTTCCTTACATTATCTCCATCAACCATAAAGACAATCTGGAGCTGTACAAATTTCTCAGGCATGACTATCACACTTAAGTATTCCGTGAGTGAAAACCAGGAGAGGAAAAAATAAATACAACAGTTTGGATTTCATTTCATTTCATTGTAAAAAATATATTAATGAAGTTAGACACATCCAATTATGCTTTTAGTCGTTTTTCTCCTCTATCAAATTTACAACTGCAATTTTATAACAACTTTTACTCTGAGGGTTACACCGTGAGAAAATAAAGGAGCAAAAAAGTAAAACAAACAAACCAACAAGAGCTAAATCTGTAACACTTACTGAAATAAACAACTCCCTAAACCAAGTTCCTTGACCGGGCTCCTTGCAGCTACAAATAACCGCACATCTTAATCTCTCATTTGTTTATTGCCAAGCTTTCACTCTGTAGCAAAGTTGAGCCTCACAAAAGAACATTCCCATATTTAGCAACACAATTGCCTTATGTGTAACTCCCTCCTTCTCTCAATGTTTTTCACCTTGTCTGAGAATCATATCGGTTGTTAGCAAATACACAGAAGGAAACATAAAGTGGTGCACAACAATATCATTTCAAACAAGGTGAATCTAAGTTTAGGGCAGAAAACATCTGGTGTCCATCAAACACACCAAAGAGATGGACATTACACCTCGCCAGCCATCAAAGACATTAGACCCATTACACATTGCCTTTAACTTTGTTTGTTACAGTACTAGCAGTCACTTTCCCATCACAGAAATCTCCAGTGGTCCAGAAATGATAAAATCAAATCTACACTATTTCTTCTCACACATGGGCAGTTTCTGAAGTGAGAGGGAAAAATGTGATGAAATTGGGATAGGCCAAGAAAAAAACAACCTATTGATAAAGTACTGGAAAGTAATAGAAAATATAGATATAGGCTGTAATTCTGGTTCAATTCAAGTTTTTTGTGTGTGTGACTATAAAAGAATCTAAAGAGTTTTATAAAGCTGTCTAGGTGAAATGAGAAATGTAGACTAACTGTTTTTGTTTTCCAAGAAAACCTAGGAAGAAATTCATGAATAATTGAGAAGCAAAATGAATTGTAAGTACGGATAAACACGTTAAGTTTATGATTCAAATTAATTGATCACATAAGAAAGGACAGGTATTTCCCTTTGAAAATAATTGCAGCCCATTCCACAAATTGTGGAACTGATATTAAATGGATGAATCTAGGATCAATTTAAGAGGTATTATTTAGTGGCATTCAAATAGTACTTATTTGGAACATTTTATCTCTAAATGCCTCCATCAAAAAAAATCTGGACAGAAGAAATAGAGATTCAGGAATAAAATGATGAATGAAGATCAAGGCCTCCACATTACCCCCTACAAAAAAAATAAAATGAATATGAGCTATGGGTTGTACATTAAGTTTAAAGAGTGCTTCCAAACTTGGAAAATGGGAGCTTTACCTTGTACTAATAATCTTAATAAAGAGAGGACTTTCTTTATTGAGATTTATTGAAATAAACAACCTCCAAAATCAAGAAAGAGACATGAATTTACTTCTGAGCAGTTTCCTTTACAGTTTCTCAAATATAGACCGAAATCTTGCTCTGAGAATTGTTAGAGTGGATGCTCATTAACTTTCTTTCTCCTGACCAAAGGTTCTAAGCTTCAAAGATGCTTTTTCAAGAGGCAACTGGATTTTCTGGTTTTCCCTTGAGGATGTTTCGCTTCTGAGCTGAAGAAGCTTTTGGGATGACAAGCGAAAGATCTTCAAAGAAAAACCAGAAAGTCCAGTTGCCTCTTGAAAAAGCACTTTTGGGACAATTATGACCTGGATGATTGAGAATCTCCATAGATATTTATCTAAGCTTCACTTCACTTTAGCAATAGCAATAGCAACAGCACTTAGACTTATATACCGCTTCATAGTGCTTTTACAGCCCTCTCTAAGCGGTTTACAGAGTCAGCCTATTGCCCCCAACAATCTGGGTCCTCATTTTACCCACCTCGGAAGGATGGAAGGCTGAGTCAACCTTGAGCCGGTGGGATTTGAACTGCTGAACTGCAGCTAGTAGTCAGCTGAAGTAGCCTGCAGTGCTGCACTCTAACCACTGTGCCACCTCGGCTCTTAACAAACAAACTTTGCCTTCTGGAATGCAGCCCCTTCCTGCTGGGAATCCAGATTACATTGACACATCCATGGAATTAAGTAAATGGGTGAACAGTGCTAAGCATTAAAACCACTTCCTTGTACAGCCTACATGTACTTCAAATAACAAAAAAAGTTATAAAGAATAAAAAAGGGTTTTATATACACAATCAGCAATTCTTCATCCAAAGTTAGTTTTTTAAATAAATGCAAAGACACCATAGGAGTATTTAGCCTTGAACATTTCTACCACCACTTTCTTATTTTTGAGTTTGAGGGGGGAAAACAACAACCCTCCACTGAACATTTACAATGTTTTTTGAACCACATCATTTCATGTTTATAGCAACATGTAAAACTACCAATATTACTCTAGTGTCAAAAAAACACTTTTCCTTAGCAATATGAGCCTCACCTACAATATTATTCCATGTTATGCTTATAAATTCAAAATAACAGTATGCAGCAAGTGAAGAGTGTCCTATTTAGAGTTAATAAAGAGGAGGAATTATTTGAAGTTCATAGATGCTGGAAAGCAGGGGTGGGTTCCAACTTATCTCGCTGCCGGTTCACTTCCTCCCATGCTGCGTGGTTGTGCTGCGTGGCCGCGTGCGCGCACGCGCAGTGCAAAAAACCCAATTTTTTTAAAAAAAATAAAAATGCCAAAAGCAAGATGGCGACTGCATGCCACAGTGCCAGAAACTCGGGTTTTGTGCATGCGCAGAAGAAACTTTTTAAAAAAAAATCAAAAAAAGATGGCGGCACCCATGGACCAGCACCGACTGATCCGGTTTGGTGACATCATCGTGATGTCACCAGCGGGTTGCTACCGGTTCGGCCGAACCAGTCCGAACCGGGAGGAACCCACCACTGCTGGAAAGAAAGAATTTATTTGATCAGGGAAATCAACTGCCTAGTGATATGGATCAAATTCCTGCAAAGCATTTCTCAAGTTCTAAATTCTTCTCTCCCTGCCAAATAACTTCTGCCGATAAAGGCCCAACAAACATATTACCATTCTAACAAAACTGGAGCACTTTCATTTAACAGGAAATGTCTCACTACTTAGTGGAGTCAGATTTGCCATTAGAATATTCCAGCCATATTGCAATGGGCAAACATCTTGGTTTCAGGAGCCAGAAACAGTTACATGATTTTTGAACCTTCTGTGTCCAAATCCATAGGGCCCAATGTTTTGCTTTCAAGATTTGCCAGTCTGATTCAGGCTCACAAGTGAAGGGAAAAAGGCACTAGATCTCTCTTGATACTTTGGAACTGATTCATTACTATATGTCTATCTCACCTTTTTCCTTGGAGTTATGACTTAGGTGGTGAGAGTGAGCCCTCTTCTATCTTTACTTCCATTCCAATGGCTTGGTAAGACCAGACTTGGATTATTGCATCCAGTTTTGGTCGCCACACCATATATAAAAAAGATATTGAGACTCTAGAAAGAACGCAGAGAAGAGCAACAAGGATAATTACAGGACTGAAGAATAAAGCATACGAAGAACAGTTGCAGGATTTGGGTATGTCTAGCTCAGTGATGGCAAACCTTTTTTGGTTCGCGTGCCAAAAGGGGGGGGGAATGCGGGGGATCACGTGTGTGCGTGCCCACACTCATAATTCCATGCACACCCGCACATGCATGCATGACCTCCCTGCTCCCAGCATGCAATGGCACGCCCATTTTTCGCTCTCCCCAGGCTCCAGAGCCTTTCTAGGAGCCTGGGGAGGGTGAAAATCGCCTTCCCCACCCCCTCTGGAGGCTGGAAACAGCCTGTTTCCCGACTCCCAGTGGGCCCAGAAGGCCCGAAAATCAGCCGGCTGGTGCACACATGCACGCCGGACCTGAGCTCACGTGCCCACCAATATGGCTCTGCGTGCCACAGGTTCGCCATCACGGGTCTAGCTTAATGAAAAGAAGGACTAGGGGTGATATAATAGCAGTCTTCCAATATCTAAGGGGCTGCCACAAAGAAGAGGGAGTCGAGCTATTCTCCAAAGCACCTGAAGGCAAGACAAGAAGCAAATGGATGGAAACTAATCAAGGAGAGAACCAACCTAGATCTAAGGATAAATTTCCTGACAGTTAGAACAATTAATGAGTGGAACAACTTGACTCCAAAGGTTGTGGATGCTCCAACACTGGAAGTTTTTAAGAAGAATTTGAATGATCATTTGTCTGAAATGATATAGGGTTTTCTGCCTCAGCAGGGGGTTGGACTAGAAGACCTCCAAGGTCCCTTCCGACTCTGTTATTCTGAAATGCATTGGTGAAGTAGGTTGAGAGAGTATCAGTGGTCGAAAGCCAATCACTGAACTGCTTTTGAGCAGAGACTAAATCTGGTGCTACCCAGTCCAAGTCTTTTTTTAAAAAAAACTAAATTTTCACTGATTTCATAGATCACTTCATTCATCAAGAGGACCTGCTGGTACCAGAAAGGTCATAATTGTCCAGAGGTCAGCAATTACCTCTTCCTTGTGGTAGTCAATTAGTAATTGCAAAATACATACCACACAGGCATATACACACACCAGGTATGTCTTAAAAGGCAGGCACCAAGAACTTTGCCCAATTTGTATCACTTTAGCAAGTGTTTGTTCATCTTTGTTTACACTCTTACTTCACTATTTGTTTTTATTTATTTTATTTATTTGTCAAGTACGTATTGGTAATATACATAGATATAACATTGTTTATATACATAAGATGGGTACTGATAAGAGGGAACATTAGGACAGGGACGGTAGGTACGCTGCTGCGCTTATGCACGCCCCTTACTGACCTCTTATGAATCGGGTGAGGTCAACAGTGGACAGTCTAAGGGTAAAGTTTTGGGAGTTTGGTGACAAAACCACAGAATCAGGTAGTGAGTTCCAGGCATTTACCACTCTGTTGCTAAAGTCGTATTTTCTACAGTCAAGTTTGGAGCGGTTCACTTTGAGTTGTGTGCTCGTGTATTGTTGTGGTTGAAGCTGAAGTAGTCGTTGACAGGAATGACATTGTAGCAGATAATCTTATGAGTTATTCTTAGGTCGTGCCGAAGGCGACGTAGTTCTAAGCTTTCTAAGCCCAGGATTTCAAGTCTGGTTGCGTAAGGTATTCTGTTGCGAGTAGAGGAGTGGAGGGCTCTTCTCATAAAGTATCTCTGGACACTTTCTAATGTATTTTTGTCCAATATGCATTGTGGGTTCCAGATAGATGTTGGAATGGAGAGAAAAAATGTGGTTATTTATTTATTTTATAGATTTATATAGCAGCACAATCATAAACAGTGACTCTGGGCAGTGTACAACATTAAAAATCAACAGTATAAAAATTCATCATCCCCTTAATAGGACTTGTTAATGTGATTGATTTCAGTGTTCAAATTTTTGAATTTGATACATGTCTTTAAGGACCCATATTAGGACATTTGGGAAATATGGAAAAAATGGACCAATAATACTTGAAAAATGATTCAGAAAGTTCTTAGTTCTTTAGAAATTTGCAAAGCAAAGAAAGGGTAGACAGCTTTTCTCCTTTTGAGAAAAGACATATTAGAATAATTCCTTACTTTAAAAAAATCATCATAAATAAAAGGACATCTGGTTTTGATACAGAGGTATATTTAAAATGAGAATAAAATGGAGTTTGGGGGTAGGTTAAATTTGTAAAGTACAGAACTTTTCATTTATTTGGCATATGAAGATATATTTATTTTAATCAATCCATCTGCTGTGACAAAAGGTCTGTTTTGGCTTCTTTCCACTAAGATCTTTGTTGTGCATTAAATTTAATACCGCAATAGATCTACCATGTGACAGTATCAAACTCTTATTTATTTATTTATTTTATTGGTCACATTTGTATGTCGCCCACTCCACAAAGACGCTGGGCGGCATACATTATTTCTGCAAAGCTCAGATAAGTGGAAGTACCTAGATCTCTATGGAAAGCTAACTGGCATTAAACCTGGTTAATATTTGCAGAGAATGGGGAAAGATGACCTTGGCAGAATTCTACTAGCGCCATTACCGAGGTGATAAGGGATAAAAGGCATTTGAGTCCATAACAGCCAAATAACATTCAAAAACATGTTAGACCTATCCTTAACTCACTGAAGCATAAGGTGGAGGAGGAAGAGCATAATCAGACTTACATTACCAAAAAAATCTCAATTAAAGTAGCTTCATCCCCCTGTGGAGTTGGTTTCTTGGTCTTTCTAGAACAGGGGTGTCAAACTCGCGGCCTGTGGGCCAGATGCGTCATGCGCTGGCCACACCTACATCCAGTTTAATGAAGGGAGGAAAGTTGCAATAAGTCACGTGACGACAACGTGTTGTCATGAGTTTGACACCCTGTTCTAGAGGAACTGACAGTACTAGGGAAATCCAGTGTCATCCTTCTGATTAATGAACTCAGGGCAGTCAAGACTCTGACAGTTTGCTCAGGTTCAAGAAACCCTTTATTGAGTACATCATGTCGGCATTTAGAAAGGTGAAGCTAGCTCTAAATAGTCTCACACTCAGGAATACTTAAAAGAATAGGATTTCCCCACCCCCCTTGGGTCTCTCAGGTCATATGGGCCAATCAAGTCAGCCACAGGTGCCCGCTCAACTCTGACAAATGTCCGTTGACATGACCTTGGTTCACACGCTGACTGGTAGATGTTTTGACTAGCAGCTGAGGCACCACGTTCCTAAGTTCACCCCTCCCTCCCCCCATGAATGGCAACCAAGAAACAAAGCAGGAGTATGCATGAAAGAGAATGGCTTCAGCTGAAGTCATTTTGCAGGTTGACATCCAGAACTATAGGAAGATTAGGAAGTTTCCTTCAATCAATCAATTAGAAGGCTACAGTAGACCATTTGCACCACTAGGTAATCATGATGACCAAAAAGAACTTCATGAAAGTTACA
The DNA here is from genome assembly GCA_023053685.1 of Diadophis punctatus similis. Taxonomy (NCBI): domain Eukaryota; kingdom Metazoa; phylum Chordata; class Lepidosauria; order Squamata; family Dipsadidae; genus Diadophis; species Diadophis punctatus. Next base: position 8,143,985 of record JALIGW010000015.1, read on the forward strand.
GGACTTCCGGTTTCTCTTTCGGCGACATCGGAAGCCGGACCATGAGCTCCGCGGCTGGCTCCGAATATTCCCATGCTGGAGGGTCCCGGATTGGGATCTAAGCCCCCCTGGAGAGGGGGTGAAGCAAATGGGGATGCCAGGAAGGTATTGGGGAGCCGCATCTCCCCTCCCTGAACTGGAAAGCCCCTAGCCGAAGACGTGGAGCAGAGGCAGCAAACATGGCTGCCACAAAGCCGAAGGAAGACCAAAAAAAGCAAGACTGAGCAGGAGGGAAAAGTGAGTGGTTTGCGATCTGGGCTAAAAAGGATTGTTGCTTTCTTAAAAAATGACCCCAAAAAATGCAACGGGGAAAATATGGAAGCTAAATGTTAGCGGCGGGACAAGCATACTAAAAATCTGAAGAAAACGTTTGGGGAAAAAAATTGGATTTTTTGGCACTGTGCATGTGCGCGTGTGCAAAGCGCGCATGTGCCCATGAGGCATGGCCACACGGCATGGGAGCAAGAGAAACCGGCAGCAAGGTACGTTAGAACCCACCCCTGGACTACCCATAACTTTTTCCTCATGGCATTGCTCTCTTTATGAAAATTACAACCGTCTCTTTATTTTTCCTTTTATTTTGTACTGTATAGAGCTGTCTTACACATATAGTTTGTGAATATTTAGAACAAAATGGATAAGCTTTGTATCCAGCTATTATTTGTAGAACAAAGACTATAAAACTGTAATTTAAACACTGTTCAGTCAACAAGCTTATTCTTCTGTCTGAAAACAAATCCTTCTATCACAAGAAGAAGCTTATTATTGTAAATTCGTCCAACAAAAGTATTGTCACTGTTCTTGTCTGATCCACCCCAGTGCAGTGATTTTAATTATGTAGCATGGATAAACTTACATTTGGGGTTTGGGTGAATCTAGTTCATTTGTCAAATGGCACTAGGCCTGTGGTAGAATGATAATCAGTTGAAACCCAGGTTGTTATGATAGGACCACGTCTATGGCTGTAAGAACTGATTTACCAACTGATATACCATCATTTTCAAAAGTAGCCTCAAATGTCAGTATGATAATCTTATTAGTTTAAAGGTATACAGTCTCTCTTTTTTCTTAATGCAATTAATCCCTATGATAATATAGCATAATATTATAAAAGAAACATTGTGGAGAAAAGCAATAGTTTTCTGTTAGCCAGCGATTAATGCTATTATCAGTTACAGTAGAAGGAAAAGCAACTTACAGAATGTTCTTATGTACAGCTGGTGTTGTAAATTATTTCCTCCAGATGTGTGTAAGTGTTGAGTATTAACAGAATGTCTCAAGACTCAGGCTAGTAAAAAATTTAAAAGTCTCCCAAACACATCATACTTATGAGACTCGGTGGCGCAGTGGTTAGAGTGCAGTACTGCAGGCTACTTCTGCTGCCTGCCGGCTGCCTGCAATTTGGCAGTTCAAATCTCATCAGGCTCAAGGTTGACTCAGCACACACACACACACACACACACACACACACACACACACACACACACACACACACACACACACACACACCTGTAGTAAACTTTGCAGGGATGCTTCAAACAAAGCACACGTTCTCGTCAATTTTGAAAGAGTGAAACAAAACTATTGTGGTGTTCCATTCTGACTCTCTGACAGACTCACTAACAGGGGCTGTTCACACACACACAACTCTGTTCAGCTGCTTCCAGTCAGTTGCAGAGCGCTCCAGAGGTGGCTGTTGGCGTGATGAAAAGGGCCTTGATAAGAGGAACAGCATCTCCTCCACGGAGTGAAGCCTTTTGACAAAACAATTTGCAGCTGTCTTACCCCAGGCCTGAAATCACAGCTACCAAACTGCGTGCATTAGGGAAGATTCCAAATTGTGTGAATTGTGTAATGGAGACGTTGCTTTGACAAATGCATTCAGATATGCTTACATTATTTAAGGAGAAGTTGCACAAAAATGTGCATTCACAGTGCTGATCTTAGAATCGCAATGTACCATTTGCTGCAGATGGATACAATTCTAAGATGTTCTCACTCCAACCTGATTTCATTTGATGGAGACAATCAGGTAAGAAATATATTGGCCAGGAAATCAAAAACGGGATGAAGTAGTCTGTTAAATAAACTGGTCATGTAAAAACTGCCGTGCTTTTAAAAAAATGCCATTGCAGCCTATTTAAATTGCTTGATCTGTTTTAGATAAGTATTGTTTTTCTTTTAAGTTCCCATGATGCCAGGACCCCATTTTAGCCCAATAGGACTACCACTGGGAAAAATCTAAACATAGCAATAAAGGTTTTCTGTCTTTTTTTTTTAACCTCCCAGGAATTTAGTCCTAATACCAGATTTCCTGATTTGCGGTCTTCTAATAGTTTCAATGGGAATGTTCTTCAAAGAAGAGTTGGTTTCAGCCCTATAGTATGGAACATATTCTTTGCTTGCTTAAATTCCCAGATTCAACCTGTAACAGAATAACAGAGTTGGGAGGAACTGTGGAGGTCTTCTAGGGCAATTCCTGCATAATAGCAATAGCAATAGCACTTAGACTTATATACCGCTTCATAGTGCTTTACAGCCCTCTCTAAGCGGTTTACAGAGTTCAGCACATTGTCCCCCAACAATCTGGGTCCTCATTTTAACGACCTCAGAAGGATGGAAGGCTGAGTCAACCTTGAGCCTGGTGAGATTTGAACAGGTGAACTGCTGAACTAGCAGTCTGCTGAAGTTGCAGTGCTGCTTTTAACCACTGCGCCACCTCGGCTCCTTGGCAGGAAACTATACCATTCTGTCCAATCTCTTCTTAAAAACTTGCAGTGTTGGAGCACCCACAACTTCTGGATGCAAGTTGTTCCACTGATTAATTGTTCTAACTGTCAGGAAATTTCTTCTTAGTTCCACTGGTTAATTGTTTTCATTGTCAGAAAAAATATCTTTAGTTCTAGGTTGGTTCTTTCCATAATTAGTGTCCATTGCTTCTTGTCCTGCCTTCAGGTGCTTTGGAAAATAGGTTGTCTCACTCTTATTTGTGGAAGCCCCTCAGATATTGGAACACTACTATCATGTTACCCCTGGTCCTTCTTTTCACTAGACTAGACATACCCAATTCCTGAAATTATTCTTCATGTGTTTTAGCATCCAGCCCCCTAATCTTCTTTGTTGCTCTTCTCTGTACTCTTTCCAGGGTCTCAATGTTTTTTTTATGTTGTAGTGATCAAAATTGGATGCAATAGCCCAAGTCTGGTCTTACGAAGGCATTATAAAGTGTGGCAACTCCAGTTTAAAAAGTTGGGTTTACCAGAGATGAAAATTTATCTTGGATATTATTCTGTTTACCTTCCCAAAGTAGGAAATAGTTGGTGACTTTAAAGCAAACAAGTACAATATTTACAAAAGATAAAACCCTATTTTAAAAATTCCATTGTCTCAAGTTCTATTAAAATTTGTGTTCTTAAAGAACACAAGTTATTCTGGAAAGCACCCTGATGTTCAGGGCCGATGTGTAAAAGCATTTATGAAAATATTTCCTGGCCAAATAAAATTAAATAAGGCTTACAAGAAATGCCTATATTTCCATTAGTGTTCACCCACTGAAAGATAAATGTTTTACTGCTGTGTTTGATCTTCACTGTCTGAAACAGGTTTATGAGATAACATTGTGTGGTCCTTTCATCTGCCTTGTTCCAGAAAGACAATGACAGATAAAAACAGCAGTTCTCCAACTTAACTCTCTCTCTCTCTTTCTTCCCTTGTCCCCCAAAAGGGCTATGTCTTTGGTAAGGGGCACTATCATATTAATCTTATAAGAACTTCTGAGAAATGATAAAAGTATACAATGTCAGAAAATAAATAATAAATAAACCCAAGGTGTTTCAAGACAGTTGTCAAGTGCTGAGATCTGGCTTTATGAACAGGAGGCAAGATTTCATTTGATAACCGCTTTTAGCCTTCGTAAGGAATTTTTTAACCTACTTGTAAAATAGTGTATTGATATTTTTACAACAAACCTTAAGTGAAAAGCTCTTGAGAAAAAACCTAGCAAAACAACTACTGATCAGAGTTCTTCCAGAATAACCAAATAACAGATACTTCAGCATTTGAATGATCTTCATATATATATGGAGTTGGGGCAGCTGAATGGAGCTAGCAGAGTGCTTAATGGCCGGATGCCCTTCCTGTCACCAATGCGGAGTTTTGTTCTCTCTCTGTGTGTGTGTGTCTCTCTCTCTTCTCCCTCTCCCTCTCTGTCTCACTTTCCACTCTTCTCTCTCTGTGCCTCCCTCCCGCCTTCCTTCCCTCCTTCTCTCTCTGTCTCTCTGTCTCTGTCTCTCTCTGTGTGTCTCTCTCCCTCTCTCTCTCTCTCTCTCTCTCTCTCTCCATCCCTCCTTCCCTCCCTCCTTCCCTCTCTGTCTCTGTCTGTCTCTCTGTCTCTGTGTCTCTGTCTCTGTCTCTCTCTCTCTCTCTCTCTCTCCCCACATGCTGTCCCTCTATGAACTGACTTTACATGCCATCTCTGCATGATTTCATTGTAGAATGACAATGTACCATTCACTGACAATCGCATATCTCAGAACCTGCATGGTGTAGAACCCAGGATGGTATCTCTGGCAGATGACCATCCAAATCTCTATCTGAAGACCTCTTGCTAAGGAAACTCACCATTTTGTATGGCATTCTATTAGCCCCACTAAGTAGACTAGACAACTAGGTAGACCAAACCAACTCCATAGGAAAGCTAAGACTTTTTGTCTTAATTTGGGAGATTGGCTATAATCACAGAATCTTGCAAGTCTGATTGTCCAGTATCTCCCCCTTCTTATGCTCCAGAAAATTAGGGAGGTGTATGTCTGAGCCTTTTCCAACTACTCTCGGTCATATGTTTCATTCCTCGTTGCTTTGGTTACATACAAGCTTGCATGTTTCCATCTTCCTTACTCTCTACACATCCTGTCCCATGGCAACATAATTTGTGTTTTCCAAAAGTTCCTCTAGTTTTCTAGAAACTTCAAAGAATTCAAATGAAGAAACTGTATTTAAACAAACATCCCTGGTATTTTAAAGTTGTTTCTTCTTTGCTATTCTAGGATTTACTAAGAAACTTGAAAGACATTTCTACATAATTTTTCCTTAAGTTAAATATTTGAACATTTCCATTCAAATCTCTTGGAATTTCTGTAATTGTTTCATTTGAATAAAAACCTTAGAAGACCAAGCCATTTTTGTTTAAACTCAGAATTAGTGGCTGTGATGCATACCACCTCTTCTCTTGTGATACATACCACCTCTTCTCCTTTGCAATTTTGTACAGTCTATTAAAGGTAAGGTTATTGGCCAATGTAGTACAGTAATTCACCATTGGAATGTGGGGTGATTGGATGGCTACAAAGGAGTTGATTGGATGGCTACAAAGGAGTTTGGCTAGGTTCATGAGGGATCAAGTTATCAATGGCAATTAAACATTGATAGTATTTTACTGAAACCGTTAAATATGATTGCTGGATACAGAAGGAGGCTGTCGCTCTCCATCCAAGCTTGTAAGCTCCCACTGTAGTAATTCACCATTAGAATTTGTGGTGGCTAACTTGGTTTGGATGGTTTAGAAAGGAGTTTCATGAGGAATCAAGTTTTCAGTGGCAATTAACATTGATAGTATTTTACTGAAACCAGGGGCGTGTTCCTAAATTTTTTACTACCACTCTCTGGGCGTGGCTTATTTTGTGGGTGTGGCTTGCCAGCCATGTGAACGGGTGAGTGTGGCTTGCCGGTCATATATTAGTTATTTCAGAGAGATGTTACTACTATTTTTGCTATTTTATACTTTACATGAAAAGCTTTGCATACAAAGTGTGTGTTACACCATGGCAACACAGCAACCTTTATATGCAGAAATGCTATAGTTAAAGGACAAGCAAGTCTCATACAGCATTTTTGGTTTCAGTCATGGATTCCTTAGACAAAAATATTGAGAACTGTTAAAAGGACAGTATCTTTTAACAGTCCTCAATGTTTTCATCTAAAGAATAACAGTATAAAACTGTATAAAATTAACAGTATAAAAAGTTAAGCTTTCGGAAAACGCCCACTTTGGGAAGCATTAGGCAAAAGCGAAGGAAAAGTGTCAAATGCGAGCTTCTTATTATTTTCAAGCGAAGGGATGGGGAAAGACTTAATTGTCAGGTTTCTGGGCATGTGCAAAAGAATTTTTTTAAAAAAAGTAAAAAAAATATTTTTTAAAAAAATGGTGGCGTCCAGGCATTGGCAACCGACCGCACCGGTACTGTGATGTCACCAGCGGGCTGCTACTGGTGCTATAGAGTGGACCGCACTGGTAGGAACCCACCACTGACTGAAACCCTTAAATATGGAGCTGGAGGTGGCAGGAGGCTCTCCATCCAAGTTTGTGAGCTCCCACTGTATAACATGGAATGCTGGTTTAATTAATTTATGGTTTTAACCATCAGGATTCTTCACATCGAGCTTTTTTCTAATCATGAAGAAGGCGATGTTTGAATTATACCTTACCTCAGTAAGTTCCCATGTTTTGCTGTACTCTGGGGTCTTTGGTGTTCTCTGAGCTTGGTTGTTTTCTTTTTGCAAGAAAAAGAAACTCTTTTTGACAGTTCCACCGTAAGCTATAAATATTTTTTTTTCTATTGGTTTTGCTGTACTACTACGCATCCTGGATTTCATCTTTAGTTCTGTTTTCACCCTTGGTTTTCATCTCGGAAACAATTCCCTGTACTCATTCTTGATATTTTGTTATATTAGATCCCTACTGCTAGTTCTTTTATCTACAGACAATATTTTCTAACTTTCAGACTATATTGACTGAGGATGATATGACATGAATCTCATAAAATAAGGTCTCCAATTTTATGCCGTAACAAATATATTCATCTCCAAGACACTAGAAAGCCATTTTCTCCTTCTATTACATTTTAAACATTCACATTAAATATATTATTTTTATATTACATAGTTACATATCTGATTTATTTCTCTCATCTAGTGGTGATCTCTTGAACTCATTTTTTTTAAATAAAAACCTGTTTGATGTTAACATTTATTAATCTGCTGTTTTGCTTCGACATGGCTCATTTAGCTAAAGATACGAGTTTGTAGTTACTGTTTATTGATTCTTGTTTATCTGAGATGAGATCTTCAGTAAAAGAAATTTTATTTTTAAAGTCATTTCAGAAGACATTGACAGGTTAGCATTATTTATGAGGCAAAATCACTGTGTTAATTGACTCCATATTTAGATATTATATATGCAGTTTTAAACTGTTCCACATGAACAAATATGACACAGTGAACACCACATTCTCTCTGCTGAAATGATGATGATGATGATGATGAGGAGGAGGAGGAGGAGGAGGAGGAGGAGGAGGAGGAGGAGGAGGAGGAGGAGGAGGAGGAGAGTTTATCTAATTGGGAATCGTAAATTGCCATAAATTGATTTGACCTCAAGTAAACAATGAACATTATTACCTTCTCAATTCTAAAGTAGGATTGCACTCTGGTCATAAAAATCTGAGCATTACTTTTTCACATTTTTAATTTGTATATTAAATGCATTTCCTTCCTTGTTTTTTATTATTTATTTAAGGGAGATATAACCTATATCTAGGTTATATCTCCCTTAAGATTATCTTTAATAGGTTTTATCTATAGGGAGATAAAACCTATTAAAGAAAGCTAAGAAATCTGAAAATATCTATCAATAAAATTTCATACAGAACAATTTTGGACTTCTTGGAATCTACCTAATCAACAGTGAATAGAAAATTAAATTTTGCTTTTCTCACTTTTTAGAATGTTTTATGTCTGACCTTTCTTCCAGGATCTCAGAATTATCACACCATCTTCCAGCTTTCTTTTTTCACATTAAGCTGCATTGGAGTAAGAGAAAAAGATACACAATGAGATTCAATGGCTGACATTGAATCTCCCCAGTTCCAATCCAACACTACAACTAATACTCTCTATTTTTAAGGTTAGACTCTCTCACCGTGACTTTTCTACTCTCTCCATAGCCACTTCTATGAGTGCCACAAAGTGGATGGATGGATGGATGGATGGATGATTATTGGACTTGGATCTGATAATGTTTATGAATGAATGAATGAATGAATGAATGAATGAATGAATGAATGAATGAATCAATCAATCAATCAATCAATCAATCAATCAATCAATCAATCAATCAATCAATGAATATGTGTGTATGTGTGTGTGTCTGTCTGTCTGTCTCTGTGTCTGTGTCTGTGTCTGTGTGTATGTGTATGTATATTCATTCATTCATTCATTCATTCATTCATTCATTCATTCATTCATTCATTCATTCATTCATAAACATTATCAGGATCCAAGTCCATTAATCCTGAATACTGAAGATTATCCAGTAGCATTGTTCATTGAGTCTAACTTACAGAAAAAAGTGGGTATAAAACTCAAAAATAACTATTATTACAAATGAAGACAAATATACGAGTCCCCCAGATAAAGTTGCAAGATCCAATCTGGGTTGGTCACAGGGACCAGAGATTTAGTCTTCCGAACTTTTAGATTTGTGCTGGAGCCAATCCTCAGGGAACTACTCTAGCAGAGTGTGATTGAACCCTCCAATCAACAGGAGTGCAGATTTACCACCAGCTTCTGAAATACTTAGGAGGCGAGGACCTGGCAGCACAAGGAAACAACAGCCAACGACTTAATAGCCAGCTATCAGCACCCCAATGAACATCTAAAAAGCCACACACAACAGCCACCATATAAATACCATACACGGAATAGCTCCAAGCACACAGTCTGCTAGATAGAAGTTCCCTGAGGATGGGCTCCAACGTGAGTCCAAAATCTTAAAAGACTAAACCTCTGGTCTTGGTGACCGACCCAGATTAGATCCCGCATAACCATTACTTTTAGAGGAATCCTTGTCCAACATAATCTCAAGTATTTGTCTCTCCTTGCCACTGTTACCAATTCATTTGATTATGCATTCAGGTCCAATCTACTTACCATCCAAATATCTAGAGAATGCTGCACATTGAGTGGACCATTAGAATAAAATTTCCCCCGCTTTCCTGTCTATAGGACATTCCTTCTTTCCCTTGCAATCCCTAATATTTGACAGATGATAAGCCCTAAAATATTCATTACTATATTTTTAATTGTAGTAATCAAAGTCGCAATTTTTAACGTGTTTCCCAGCAGGCTAAAAAGTCTGCTTCAGCTAACTATGAAACTATTCAAAATTAAGTAGATTGTTGGAGAGTTCTGTGCCTTTTCTGTCTTCAGCATTTGAAAAGAGCTTCTCGTGAAAGTCAGGCTGCTTAAAATTCAAGCACTCTGCAACTAAGAAACTCCAAAAAGAGGTAATGAACCATAAATTATTGCCGTTAGATATTTAATACTCAATCAGTATGTGCTCTCTCATGCATATCCCACTGGCATTGCATTCAGTCTGACAATGTGGTATTGGTTCAATTACTTTGCTCATTTACAATAAAAGATTAATGAAAAAAAGGTATATTTTAGTTCACAGAGATTAATTGCATTCCTTCCTTTCCCTAGACTAGAAATATTCAGCCCATAATCCTGATAGCTTTTTCATCAACAAGTACATGGCAAATTAATAGACTTTCGACTGCTGGGATTCTCGGTGCCTTTGGCAAAAGTGTCCAGGGAAAAAAATCTGAACTGAAAGGTTGGCTTTTCTAGTAAGCAGGCATTCATTTGGTGTCCTTCTTTTTTTAATCCATTCTGATGGCGTTCTGAATTATCCTGAATACAAATGAATGAAGTGGTGCGGGGAACACTGAAACTGCTATACTCGCTGCCATAGAAGATTGAGGAAAATCTTCAGGGACGACTCACACCCTGGTCAGCACTTCTTTACTCTCCTACCGTCGGGTAGGAGATATAGACGCATAGACAGTCTTATGAACAGGTTGAAGAACAGCTTTTATTCTTGGGCCGTCAGACTCCTGAATGCACCATAACATCATAAGTATGTAGTATGATAGACTTGCAGGGCCGGCACAACATGCAACATGTTCATATTGGTGCAATATATTATAATGTAATGTTACGCACATATATGTATAGAGGATGTGTGTTTGTTAGTATGATTTACTGGCTATGGGGTTTTCTTTCTTTTTCACTGTGAGTTATTGAGATGTATTTGTGTTGGGGGAGGGGTGTGCACCAGGGGTGAAATCCTCCCGGTTCGCTCTTACCTGTTGGTCGCCGCACAGCCGAAGAAGCTGGTGGCGTTCGGGGCATGGGGCTTCCCCTGCCCGCTTCCCCCGCCCGCCTGAATGCCGGGATTTGCGTTCTTTTGCCCTCTGCGCATGCGCAAAGCGTTCTGCTTGCTCAGAGGGCAAAAAATGCAAATGCTGGCGTCCAGGCGGGCGGGGGAAGCAGGAGGGGGAAGCCCCGCGCCCCGAATGCCACCAGCTTCTTCGGCTGTGCGACCAACAGGTAAGAGCGAACCGGGAGGATTTCACCCCTGGTGTGCACTAAAGGAGGCTCAGCCTGACGACGTGAGAATTAATCTCACAGAGGCGAAATAGATCTTTTCCCCAGAATTCTGACATTAGAAAGGAAACTGCAGTTTAAAGTCTAAGTAAAAATATTTATTTCGGTACAAAAACAATAAATCTCATTAACTACATGCCTGATATAAAAGTAGGTCTTCCTTCAATGGAAGCCAGGAACAGAAGAAAGGAACAGAGAGAATGGAATGCACACATGCGTACACGAATACATCAATCACGTGCTCAGGAATAAACCATTATAAGGAATAGGGATGCAGCTCCCTGCATATAACAGGCAATAAATCACTGCGTGACACAGCCAATCTCATTGTACACATGTTGTGTATTGACAACAAAGGTTTGAATTGAATTGAGTTTGAATTTTATTGTATAGTCCTGATCACATGTGTTCATTTATACAATGAGAACTTTAACCTTAGACTGTCTACAGTCGACCTCTCCCTGTTTCTAAGAGGCCTGCATAAGCGCACCACTGTGCCTACCGTCCCTGTCCTACAGTCCTATTGTCCTCTTTTATTGTTACTTTTTACTTATGTTTATACAAATTACTACTATCCTATACATGTTTGACAAATAAATAAAATAAATAAAAATAAACAATGAGAACAATGGGTTACTGCCGGAGAAGAGATTGTATGAATACAGACACCCACATATACATGTTTACAAGATGGATAAAGTACAAACCATTGCTGAGTAAACTCCTCCACTCCTCCGTTTTAGACACACCATGTCTAAAACTTTCTACTAAGCCATATTTCAGCCTGATAGGGAATTAATAAAGGGTGTGCCTTTCTATGTGCAGAATGACAAGTATTTTTTAAACCAGCTTTTTTAAAAAAGCAGTTAAGCAGTTAAGAACATGACACTGGGGTCAACCCAAATGAATCCGTTTTCTTTTTCTTTGCTATTTTAATAAGATACACAAATACACATCCTGCATTAACATTACATAGCATCATTTTCTATTACTTATTCCTAAATGCTACATTTGACTTGTTAAAGGAATATAATCCAGGTGGTCTTACAAACACCAGCAAAACAGTTACCAAGACATTATAAAGCAACACCTTTTAAGCATCCCAAAGCAATTAAGAGAAAGAAAGAGAATGCAGTACAATTTATTAAAAATATAGAATCTTTAAAAGGTCAGGTTTTTTTTAAATAGGAGAAAACAACTTATGGACCCAATCCTTATTCACACAGAGCTTCCCCTAGACTATTTTGAATGAAAACTAAAGATAGTTTCCTGCAATTTCGAGATTGCTAATGCAATCTAATACAGCCAATAAATTGGCTTTGCTCAAAGGACAAAGAGAATCCTAAAAACCTGCTGAGTCCCCATCAATGTATCCCACCGTATATGTGAAATAACTATGGAATTAGATAGCCTCATGACCCTTTCGCATCATAACTATACTCATTTCTTTTTTTAGTAACAATTTTATTGAAGTTGCAGAGATTTTAAAAAACAACTAATTGCAAAGCCAAATATGTATAGAAGAGTTAAAAAGGGGGGTGGGTGGGGGGAATAGAAAGTGCAGAAAAGAAAAAAACAAAGAAAAATTGAAAAGGGAAAAATAAAAATACAGTATAGAAAAAGGAAATGAATATGTGTGTGTATATACCTATGTATCTTCCCTCATCACATGTACTAACAGTTTCAGTAACTTATCACATTCTCTAAAAATACAATAAAGGGTCTCTTTTTCTCATGTCATCTCTTGTCTATAAATAAATTCTTAAAGCCTTGCACTTCAGTTATTTAATCAGTAAAAGTCATTATAGCTGTTTTTATTTGAACACACACATACACACACACACGCGCACACACACACACACACACACATATATATATACACACATACATACATACACACACACACACTGTATATATACTGTATATATACTTATATATATATACACACACATATATATATACATACATACATATATACATATACGTATACATATACATATACATATATACTTTTATGCATATATATATATACATATATACATATATACATATACATATACATATACATATACATACATACATACATACATACATACATACATACATACATACATACATACATACATACATACATACATATATATATATATATATATATATATATATATATATATATATATATATATATATATATATATGTAGGTCTTTGGGTATTCGGGTTTTCTCCCGCGTGAAATTGGAAGTGTCTTTGCAACGTTTCGACGAAGTCTCATTCGTCATCATCAGGCTGGAGTCTTCAGCTTGCTGCTTCTAGGAGCAATGTAAGATTGCAGCTGTTTCTTCCTTTTAACTGCCACTGGGACAACGTCGAAACGTTGCAAAGACACTTCCAATTTCACGCGGGAGAAAACCCGAATACCCAAAGACCTACATACAAACACCCGCGAAAACCTCAGAAAACAAATATATATATATATATATATATATATACACACAAATATATATATATTTGATGAAATAAACCAACTTCATAGGATTATGAAGCAAGATAAGTTATTTTGTATCAGTAGATATAAAAATAAAGAGTATTTTCTGTAAACTAACGTATTATTCTGGTATCGTACAAAATATTTAACTACAGAGTGTTTTATAACTGAATGCCTACATTTCCTTTTCTGAAAATTTATTTTAAACACTATTCATCAAAATCAGTCAACTTTTAAAGGAAAGAGATGCTGCATACATTAGTTCAGTTCTAACTAATTAAGCAGACTGGGGACTGAGGATTTTAAAAAACATTTTTTTTATTTGAATTATATATGTAATTTTTTTTGACATTTTTGAATAAAATAGTGATCTTACTATGGGCACTTCATTCAAAGCCATCTGGAATTTCATGCATATTAGCCAAACCTAAATCTTGGCCTCCACGTAGAAAGAAAAATAATGTTTATAAACACTAAATTCCATAACATGAAATGATGAGAGAGAGAGAGAGAGAGAGAGAGAGAGAGAGAGAGAGAGAGAGAGAGAGAGAGAGAGAGAGAGAGAGAGAGAGAGAGAGAGAGAGAGAGGGAGGGAGGGAGGGAGGGAGGGAGGGAGAGAGAGGGGGGAAGGGAGGGAGGGAGGGAGAGAGAGAGAGAGAGAGGAGAGAGAGAGAGAGAGAGAGAGAGAGAGAGAGAGAGAGAGAGAGAGAGAGAATGTTTAGAATATTACTAAAGAAACTGCAGAAGGGAAAATTGAGCTGGAATTCAGGAGTTAGACTTACACTTAGACAGAATAATTTTCTTGTCACTCTGAATGTACACTCATTGGCATACATTAAAATGAAATTTCATTGCATACAGATCTCAAAAGGTCACCACCTCCAATATACACTACATAAACATGACAAAATAAATAAATACAAATTTATACATATACCCACATATATTATATGACACGGAAAAACAACACAGTCTAGTTCAGATGTATACATGTACATGGCGAGAAAAACGAATCCTGTGAGTTTATCAGACGGATGGCATAGGGAACAAAGCTATTACATAATCTGGTAGTCCTGCTAGAAATACTTCGAAACCTCCTCCCAGAGGGGAGCAAAAGAAACAGACTATAAAGTGGGTGTGTGGGGTCTCTATCAATGCTTTGAGCTCTAAGCACATAGTGCTTATAAGCAGTATCCTGAATAATAGGAAGTGAGCTTCCTATAATCTTCTCCGCTGTCCTTATCACTCTCTGAATGGACTTTCTATCTGAGGCACTGCTGCCACTAAACCAAACAGAGATGCAGTTTGTTAAAACGCTCTCAATCATGCCCCTGTTAAAAGTGGCCAGACAAAAGGAGAGTTGCCCCTGTTGGTGCAACAGGGGCAAGATGATGAACAGGAAACACTGATAACAGTGAAATCACTAATGAACTTGACATAGATGATCAATGTAGTGGTTAAAATCTTAGTTTAAGAGGACATTAAGATTAACATTCATATCTAACCTACCATAGAACCTAAGTAGATGACATTTTGTTATTCACCTGGGGTATTTACTAAAAGAAAAAAGGCAGGATATCTCAGATATAGTAAATCTATCTTATACGTATTTATGGGGATGATAATAATGGAAAAGGGAGAATTATAAATACCACCTTGAGTTCACAGAACAAAAGAATATACACTTAAATGATAAGGTTATATCAGTATGCAGTACCAAGCTATAGTCCAAGGAGATGCTAGCTGGATTTACAGACCACAGTAAATCTGGATTAACAACGTACAATTGTTGGGTTCATATAACATGGTCTACTCAAACTCATAAAGCATATTATGACTTAATGTGGTGGTTTGGCTCCTACAACATGCTGATTCACAAATTACTAACCCCACATTAATCTAGTCTAACATGCTATGCAAAACTAATTACCAAGATAAAGGTTGAATATGATTTACCACCAGCCAGTAACATTACTTTTCTAGCAGAAACTGGTCTGTAATTATTCCATTGTTTCTTTAACTTTGGGTTGCAGGAAAAAAAAGACCAGCTGTTTTCAAGCAATATTTTAAACAAGCCATGGTTTACCTACTAAAACTTCATTCTGTCTCAACAAAATATGTAAGATTTTGATGAAGAAACATTTTATTCTAGCAAACAATGGTCGTAAACCTTTATATCTCAGCTCTCAGAACCTCAACTCATCTTCAACTGTAGGCTTTGGGAAACCTTTTCAAAGATTTTCTTTTATGGACAAAGGCCATATTAATCGGTGCACTTTTGCTTATAAGGAATTATGTTTGGTAGCCAGGCATCTTTTCACATGATCATCATCCAAGCTTGTATTCTTTGTTATGCATGCTTGTGACACCTGGGAGATCTCTTGGCCCATTATTTAGGGCAAATTTTTTTTAATAGAGGCTGTCGATACATGGCTGATTGACACTGCAGGGTGGTTGTTTCCCTAGGTTTAAGAAACCCCATCCCGGCGTCTCCTGTCAGGGCGTTGGGTAGACGGCGGAGGGAGGTGCTGCAGGGCAGACCTGCAGACCTTGGCTAAATGGCCCCTTTTGCCACAGCACCAGCAAATGGCCATTTTAAAATGGCAGAGTGACCTAGGGTGGTTTTCGCCACAACCCAGGCATGGTGCATGGGGCGGTCGCCTGGCAAGTTGGTCCTTGCATGTCTGGGATGACTGGAGGTGACTCATGTCATCTTCATCGTCTGGCATGTCATCGGACATGGCATCATCATGATGGACTGTGGCGGCTCAGTCTGAGGTGATTGGAGTTGGGGTCTGGTGCATCTCAGCTGTAGATTTGTTGGACATCTCGGACGTGCAGGCATCATCCAGCGCAGACTGTTGGGTGATGTCTTTTATATATATATATATATATATATATATATATATATATATATATATATATATATATATATATATATATATATATATATATATATATATATATATATATATATATATATATATATATATATATATAAACTTTAAAAAAAACTTAGGTTACAAATCTAAAATGTACTATAAATAACATAAAAATAAGTCTAAAACATCAAAATCAAATGTCATTGCTCCAAGAAAATCTCCAAACCACACTAAAATGACGTGTATTTTTTTTTGTTACACTTAGCCAATTATGCTTTCATCAATTTCCTTTTCAAAATTTAAAATTACTGGGATTAAACTCTTCCTTGACATGACCTTTTGAAAATCTCAATTAATGAGTCTTTTCTTCCCCATTTCCTCCCTGAACTCTTTCAAACCAAAGAGAATTGTACTTCTTAAAAGCCTATCCTTGCTTCTTCTGTAGCCTTATGTGATATACAAAGATACTAGATTATCTATTTTGTACAACATGAAGATTGGAAGGCAAGGACTTTCTGGGTCATTCAATGATGTTCCACTACTCAATTTAAGATACCTAATGGGAAAAAGGGTTGCAATGTTCCGGTGTTCCTCATGGGGCTGCTCTAGGAGCGGGAACAAAGAACGACTGTGATTGGCTGTTCCATTTGACAGCCGACTATAAAAGGAAGCTGTCAAACCGCGTTACCTCAGAGATCGCTGTTACTTGTTGTTTCCAGAGTTTAACAGAATAACGGAGTTGGAAGGGACCTTGGAGGTCTTCTAGTCCAACCCCCTGCGTTCTGTTAATAAACTTTATGTGTTAGCTCATAACACGGTGTCGCCTCAGTTATTGCACCCAGCCTGGCTCGTCCTACAGAGCAAGGGTGGCTTAGGGTGAGCTACATTTCACTTTGAACACTCAATAAGCAGCAGGGTCAGAGGTGGGCTCCTACCAGTTCTATCCGGTTCTTTAGAACCATTAGTAACTCGGCAATGACATCATGGAGCCGGTTCTGTCGGTGTCTCCATGGGCACCACCATCTTGGATTTTGCTTCTGCACATGCGCAGAAGCTAATTTTTGCTTCTGCGCATGTGCAGAAGCTATTTTTTTATTGCTACGGGCGCGCGCGCACGGCGTGACCCTGAGCGAACCGGCAGCAAAAGGATCCAGAACCCACCCCTGAGCAGGGTAATCTATTTACAAATAAAATAAAATATAAAATAAATAGCTAGAGATGAAGGAAGTTCAATGGAACCCACTGAACTATAATGAAATCTAATTTCCAATTTCCAACCAAATCATCAGGTTGTGGGTTTTAAGGGATGAACATTTCTGAAGAAGCTCTCCACCAAAAGTATCAAATATATATATGAACATCAACCTAATACTTCTGAAATGTGGTCTGCACCCACGTAATGTCTGGAATCTGAATCACATAAATACTTTGGAAGAGTTATTATGTCACATACACAAATGTTGGAAATGACCTATGCAGCCTAGCACCGCTTTTATATTCATTTCATTTTAATTTTAATGCCTCAAGAGAGCGTCAGCCAAACAGAATATATTAATTACAAGGCAATTTATATCTTCTATTTTCTAACATGACAGAGTCTTCAAATGTCTATTAACACTCTCTTAAAACTGTGAACGATACATAACTATGTCTTTTAATATAAGCTGAGGCTGGGAGCAGAACAAACTATGCTTTTTAAAATTAAATAACTGAGCACTGTTCAATGCAATAATACTCCACCATTTCATGTTTTACAATGTATTGTTCCTCTTCCGTCAAACCTTTAAATTTGAGGCAGTCTCCTCCACCCCCAATTGCAACAACCCTTGTGTTAACAATAGGTTAAACTCACAGTAAGTTTAGTAGATAAATAGAAATTTAACTGTCCTACCTAAAAATCTCTATTAAGAGGAAGCACTTGATATCTTCTAGGAGCCAAGGTGGCGCTGTGGTTAAAAGCAGCACTGCAACCCATTTCAGTGACTGCTAGTTCAGCAGTTCAGCTGTTCAAATCTCACCCGCTCAAGGTTGACTCAGCCTTCCATCCTTCTGAGGTCGGTAAAATGAGGACCCAGATTGTGGGGGGCAATATGCTGAACTCTGTAAACCGCTTAGAGAGGGCTGTAAAGCAGTATGAAGCGGTATATAAGTCTAAGTGCTATTGCTATTGCTATTCTAAGCTCCCTGATCAATTGTAATGTATTTATTTGTTTCTTTGTTTTAAATAGCAAGGTAGCATATTGCATAGCAAAATGCTGGCGTTCCAAATTATATTTACTTTCAAAAATACATCTGGCTTCACAGACTTTCTTTTAAAAAAAATAGAGGCATAGGGGGCCTGCAGTTTAGTGCTATGAGCGGAAGCTGCCAAGAAAAAAAAACCGAGGATAGTATTAAGCAGTTTACTTAAATATTATGTTGAGAGACAGCTTACTTTGTGCCATTTTGCGCCAGTAACCAATATTTAAAGTTCCAAATATGCACCAAATAGCTCCTCCCCCCATCTCAGTCTCTCATTTCCTTTTCTTAACAGATAAACAGAGTTGGAAGGGACCTTGTAGGTCATCTAGTCCAACCCCCTGCAGGAGACCCTACATCTGCCTCTACCTAGGATCGAACCCACACCCTCCTGATTGTGAGGCAAGAGCTCCACCTCTAGGCCACAGCAGCTTCTAGAAATTGGAATTGGTTTTAGGCATTTTAAGCAGTAATTGAAAAAGAAAAAACAGAATAAGCGATTGCTGAGCTATCGCACCGCTATGAGAAAAGAATCCAGGGAAAATCTTGTTCTTGAAATTTTAGGTGAAATACAGAAACAATATTTGCTAGCAATTCCCAAAAGCCAGTTCTTGAAATGGAATAGAGCACAACTATCCCCGTAGAGCTAATGACATTATTGGGCAACCTGCCATATTTACCGTATTTTTCGGAGTATAAGACGCACTGGAGTATAAGACACACCTTAGTTTTTGGGGTGGAAAATAGGGGGGGGATCTGCCTACCAGGTATTCATCTGGCTAGCATCCTTAGTCTGGTCAGCTTCAGCACATTATTTTATCCCCTGGTTAGGACTTAAAAAAACCTTCTGAGAGAGTAACAATGAAAGAGCATGCAAGCCAGTAAGAGCTGGGAAGATCGTTAGCACCTGGTTAGGGCTAGAAAAAAACTTATTCGGAGCAGCTGCAGCACATTATTTTATCTCCTGGTTAGGACTTAAAAAAAACCTTCTTCTGAGAGAATAACAATGAAAGAGCATGCAAGCCAGTAAGAGCTGGGAAGATCGTTAGCACCTGGTTAGGGCTAGAAAAAAACTTATTCGGAGCAGCTGCAGCACATTATTTTATCTCCTGGTTAGGACTTAAAAAAAACCTTCTTCTGAGAGAATAACAATGAAAGAGCCTGCAAGCCAGTAAGAGCTGGGAAGATCGTTAGCACCTGGTTAGGGCTAGAAAACAACCTCTTTGGAGCAAGTAGAGCAATGAAAAAAAACCCTGCAAAGACTTAGGGCTGGAAAAACATTCTTCTGAGAGAATAACAATGAAAGAGCATGCAAGCCAGCAAGAGCTGGGAAGATCGTTAGCACCTAGTTAGGGCTAGAAAAAAACTTATTCAGAGCAAGTAGAGTAATTAAAAAAACCTGCAAAGGGCTGGAAAAACATTCTTCTGAGAGAGTAACAATGAAAGAGCCTGCAAGCCAGCAAGAGCTGGGAAGATAGTTAGCACCTGGTTAGGGCTAGAAAAAAACTTATTCGGAGCAAGTAGAGCAATGAAAAAAAATTCTGCAAAGACTTAGGGCTGGAAAAACATTCTTTGGAGAGAGTAACAATGAAAAAGCCTGCAAGGTAAGAGCTGGGAAGATCTGTTAGCACCTAGTTAGGGCTGGAAAAAAAAGCTACATTCGAAGTATAAGACGCACCCAAATTTCAGCCACTTTTAGGGAGGAAAAAGGTGCGTCTTATACTCAGAAAAATACGGTATATCAAAATGAGACTTGTGTGTATGTGAATGCAGCCACACTTGAGTTTGCCTTTTTTCTGGGGTTTTCTTGCTTGTCTAATCAGAGAATGGGGGGGGACGTGGAACATAAATAAGAAATGCTGGACAGGTGTCAGGCTCCAAGAACCAAGAAAGATACGTAGAGTTACATCTGAGCAGTTTCCTTTATTGTTCCTCTCCTATAGACAGAAATCTTGCCAAAGTAAAGCAACTACTTGGATCATTAAAGATACACTTGGAGAATTGCTGGGGAAGAAATGTCTTAACTCTCTTTCTTCCAGCCAAATTATCTAAACGTTCCTGTCTCCTTGCCCTCTGGAATGCAGCCCTTCTCTCCTGGGAATCCAGTCTATTTTCCACCACAATTGCAGATCTAGAAAAATGTGTGCACAAAAAATGAATTGGGAAGGGGGGAAAAATACTAGGAGATTTGATATAGACAAGAGTGGAAGGAATGTATTACCCAGCATGAAAGAAAGAGGTGAAAAAAGAATCAATTAAAGTGGTTTATGTACAATTTTTTAAATAATATTTATGTGAATAATAATAGAGAACTATATGTTCTCTCGCCTTTGCTGGAAGACGTATGGTAGAAGAAGCCAGCAGTCGGTCCAGACACTTATTCGGGTGTCTCTGGGTGCAATTCAAGGTGTTGATCAGCATCTTTAAAGCCCTACATGGCTTAGGACCAGGTTACCTCCGGGACCGCATCCAACCTCACACCTTCGAACGGTTAGGTCCCACAGAGTGGGTCTCCTCCGCGTCCCATCAGTCAAACAATGCCGACTGGCGGGCCTAGGGGGAGGGCCTTCTGTGTAGGGGCCCCTGCTCTCTGGAATCAGCTTCCCCCAGAAATCCGAATCATCCCCACCTTGCTGGCCTTCCGAAAAGCCATTAAGACATGGCTCTTCCTGCAGGCGGGGTGATTTTGAGACGACCTTACATCTGAGGTCTCCCCCATGTATGCACAGTGTTGTATGTTTTAAAAAACTTTTTAAAATTGTGTTTAATGATTTTATTGTTTGGTGTTCTTTAAAATGCTGTACGCCGCCCTGAGTCCTTAGGGAGTAGGGCGGCATAGAAGAATTCCCAAATAACTAAATAAACAAATAAACAAATAAATAAATTCCCTTTGTGTATTCTTTTGCCTACAGTTTAGTTATGCTTGATTGTTAAATCATCATAGTCCTACCCTCTTCCTAACAAAAGCACAAATTCTGGTATATTAATTAACCACAGTAGTAAAAGTGACTTTTTGCTTCTCTGCTTTGGCTAGATCCTTCAGAGCAGGGGTGGGCTGCTGGGGCCTCACAGGGGTTCGGGAGAACCTCTAGCTAAGATTCTGTGCAGTTTGGAGAACCCCCAAATCCCACTCCTGGTTGGCCCCACCCACCCCGCCCCTCCCAGGAGTCCCCACACGGCCTGTTTTGGATGCAGGTAAGTGCAGGGCATGCGCGGAGGCTCGGGGAGAGCGAAAAATGGGCCTACTGGAAGTTTGGGAACGTTTCCGGCCTCCGGACCCTGGGGAGACTGCTTTTGCCCTCCCAGAGGCTCAAGGAAAGTCTCCAGAGCCCGGGGAGGGCAAAAACGCCCTCCCACTGTGGTGCAGGAGGCTGACTAGGCCACGCCCACCATGGCCACGCCCACCCAGCAACTGGGCAGATAACCCCGTGCTAAAAATTTTGAAGCCCACCCCTGCTTCAGAGGTTTACCCAACTGGATCAAATATGACAGGACAGCCAAAAACCTCATTCCAAACTGTCTTTTGAGAGGGCAGTTCATAATGATATGTATAATTATATCCTTACAGTGATCAGTGTGATGAAAACTCAAGATACCTAATCTTCTCCTATCAAAGGTCTATTGGGAGCTGCAAAAGTTACAGGGCTCCAGGTCAGCCTAACAAACAATATTGCAAAAGATTAATAGGAACATTTCATAATATCAGAGAAAGTACCTGGTTTTCAGCATCGTTGTTGTTGTTATTGTTGTTTTGGTCCCTTGAAATATGACCATGTGCCTATACAGTATACATATTGCCCTGTTCTATTTCCCACCAGTTTAAAAATAGCCTGTTCACTTCAGGTGAGAATTAAACACATTCAATTCATTATATAATTGAAGCTCTGAATTGATCTCGTTTGCTGAATGGAAGCAAATTTCGCACGTGGATAAACCCTAAAAATTGTCTGAGTTTTAATCAAATCGTCTTTAAATAAGCCCTCCACGTTTAAGCTTTGCACAGTCCCAGTAAATATGAAGACGACAAACTTTACTCTGCTTAAATATAGCTTTATTAAGCACCAATGTGATCTAACCACACTCCTGCAAGTTATTAACTTCTTTCAGTATTTCTTCTATTCCAGTGTTTCCCAACCTTGGCAACTTTAAGATGTCGGGACTACAACTCCCAGAATCCCCTAGCCAACACTAAAGTTGCAAAGTCTGAGAAACATTTTTCTTTCCTATAGTGATGAGCATTTCTTTAAGAGTGTGGAACCATGTACTTCACAAGAAGAGTATTATATTCCTCTGTTCACAACAGAATACCTTAGGAAACCAGACTTGAAATTTTGGGACTTGAAAATTTAGAACTACGCCGCCTTCGATCTGACCTAAGTGTAGCTCACAAAATTATCTGCCACAATGTCCTACCTGTTAACGACTACTTCAGCTTCAACCGCAATAATACACGAGCTCACAATAGATACAAACTTAATGTAAACCGTTCCAAACTTGATTGCAAAAAATTCGACTTCAACAACAGAGTGGTCAATGCCTGGAATACATTACCTGACTCAGTAGTTTCTTCCCCAAACCCCCAAAACTTCAACCTTAGATTATCTACCATCGACCTCACCTCATTCCTAAGAGGTCGGTAAGGGGCGTGCATAAGCGCACAATCGTGCCTACCGTTCCTGTCCTAATGTACCCATATATTCATACCTCTTTTACTCTTATTCATGCTTGTACTATTACATATATATTCGATCATGTTTTACTGTTTATACTTTGCTTATAATCATATATGCTTGACAAATAAACAAATACAAATACAAAATACACAAAAAATGTATTGCATTGTTTCAAACAACCAGGGTTTCTAATGCATTTCATGTTATTTTTGCTAGGATATTTACCATTTCTGTGTATAGCACAGATCTCAATGGCACAGTTTTTCCTTTACTGCTCATTCTGCAGCCTCTGAGTTCTCCTTCTCTTCTTTCCTCTGTTATCTGTGTCCTAACATCTCCCACCATAATCATTTCTAAGCTCTGAAGGTCATCAATATGAGTTCAACATCAGAAGAATAAGCCCTGGTCCCTGATCAGAGATATATTCCTACTGTGGACAGGACCACTTCTAACGCAAAACAGAATCTGGCACAACATATGCAAGCTTCCATCCTGTATTCCCAAGCTCATAAAGATAACTTGCAAGCATGCTAAATGATGTTCAAGAGCTGCAACAGATGTTCACCTTAATGTCACTGTAAAGCTCTATAATGCCAGCATTTGCCACTGCCTTGTGCCAAGATTTTATTATCATCTAATGAGACTGGACAAATTAGCCTGAAGAATATTAGAAAGAAATGTTTTGAGGTGGAAAGGGAGCAAATGGAAAATGCATTTCATTTTAATACATGATGACTCATCCTTATATTTTTTTTTCCTTTTTTGCGGCGTTGGTGGTGGAATGGCAAGAGGAATAAAAGAAAGAGAGAATTACTATCTTTCAAAAGGAGAATTTTCTTTTTTTTATTTTTTTTAAAGATTTTTTTAATTTTTTCACCAACTTTACATAAACATCCATATACCATAATATCAAAACATACATAATTATACATTTCTGTCCAAAATGCCATAAACAAATATCCTAAATTTGTACCTTTTGTACTTTTATCTCCGGTCTGTTTTCCTTCTATATTTCATACTACTCCCCTCCCTCTATCTCCCTCTTTCCTACTTCCCTCCTCCCTCTCTCCCCTTCCTTTCTACTTCCTCTTCCTCCCTCTTGTTCTTCTCTGAGTACATCTAATCATAATCCATTTTATAGTTAACAGATGAGCAATTCAAAACCCTGACTTCATTCCAGCATCGGTGCTACTCTTAAACTTATACCTTTACCTTTATCCATATATATATATAATATACTTCTAGGTTTATCTACTGTTATTCTAATGCTGCCTCCTTGCCTCCTATTTTTGTCGCCTGGGTCTACCACCTTTAATTTTAGATTTTCTTCCAAATTAATCGCTATAGCTAAAAAGGAGAATTTTCTCAGTGCAATGCAGACAAAAGATCTCTCCCTCTCTGGTTCACTCCGCCAATTTTTTAAATTTCCACCTGGAAATCAAGAATTCCCATTTGCCAATAATTCACTACAAAAGCTGCATGTAGACAATCAAAAGCAAAGCAGATTATGAACAATTTATCCATAGTTTTGCTGAATAAAGTACTATTGACTGAATTCAAAACATAATGAAGCAGAAATAAAGATACCATATTTGGGCTCATGCTGTGTACAAACCAGCGGTGGGTTGCTCCCGGTTCGGCCCGGTTCTAAGAACCGGTAGTGCTGGTAGTGGAAGGCTCCGCCCACCCACCCAGGACGCATGCGCAGAAGCATTGCACGTGCGCACAAGCACACACATAAACCAGTAGTAAAGGGTTTTAGAACCCACTAATGGTACAACAATAATTGTACCAATAATTGATTTTGTGTAGATCATGGTGTTTCCTGAAAGAGTGGTACAGTGGGCCTAGAGGTGGAGCTCTCACCTCACAATCAGGAGGCTGTGAGTTCGATCCTAGGTTGAGGCAGATATTCTCTCTCTGGGCACAATGAGAATATATCTGCTGAACAAAACACCGCATTGGCAACAGGAAGGGCATCCGGCCAGTAAACACTCTGCTAGGTCCATTCAGTTGCCCAGACTTCACCCTGCAAGGGATTATGGAATCGTTAAAAGATTATGATGATCCTGTTTCCTAAAAGGTTACAGGGGACCTTATCCCCACTGTTCTAGTTGCTAGTTTAGACCAACACAATATTTCACCATTATAGTTCATTTATTTGCCATATAGGTAGACACATGGATAACCAACCAATTTAAATATATAGTATAGGTCAGAGATGGCGAACCTATGGCACGGGTGCCACAGGTGGCACGCGGAGCCATATCTGCCGGCACGCGAGCCGTTGCCCTAGCTCAGCTCCAGTGCTGAGCTGATTTTTGGCTCACGCGGAGGCTCTGGGAGGGCGATTTGGGCCTCTGAAGGGCCTCCAGGGTGGCGGGGGGAGTGTTTTTGCCCTCCCCAAGCTCCAAAAAAGCCTCTGGAGGGTGAAAAATGGACCCACCGAGCCCACTGGAAGTCGGGAAATGGGGGAGTGGGGTGGTCACACATGCATGTGCAGGGGCAAGTGAGGGGCTTTGAATTATGGGTGTGGGCACGCATATGCTTGCAATAACATGCACGCGCACTATTTCGGCACCCGAGGAAAAAAAGGTTCGCCATCACTGGTATAGGTCATATACTATATACAGTAGTATAGTTCCTATAGGAACATGGATAAATATTTGAACTGTTGATAAGTGGCAAGCCATCAAATATTGACCATTTTGATTCATTTTAAAACACAAGATACATAACTATTTCATCTGTAGCATTTCCTCACAGGTGGGATCAACTTCTTATGCTTTTATCATCCATTATCACTATTGTTGGAGAAGATTTTGCAACTATTACTGTAATTCAGTAGTGTACAAATGACATGAACCATCCATGTACTCCTACAAACCTCCTGATGCCAATCTGGTTTCCTAGTCTAAAGCCAGGATATGAACATTCATTTCCTCAAATCTAAGCTATGGCCATCAAAAACTCTTTCACACTTATCATTAAACTATTTGAGTGAGTTTAAAAAGAAAATAAATAAATATATGCTTGAAACTGCTTCTATTACTGTACTTCATGGTATAGTTTCAGTTTAGAAATCCAGTTAGAGGTCCAATCAGCTGAATCATTGAATAAAATTGACTTTCTAAACTGGATACTTGTTTTGAATAAAACCGAGTCCATTGCTTCTAAATTGATCTAACAGTCTTATGGATCCCCCATTTTTTGGAAGCTGGGATCAGCTCTTTTTGACAAGCTAGTTTGGGGATCCGAAATGAATCAATGCTTTAACTGATCTGCTTCAGTATCTATACTCCTACCATTTAACTAAGCATAATGTTAACTAAACAAATTCAAATCAATTCAATCAAGTATTGAATTTTGTTCTGCCCAAGCCTAATGGTGTCCTTGCACCCAAAAATGTTGTCATCCCTTCATTTTAAGGTATATGACATCATCTTCTCACCCAAATTTTTCAAAATGTCTACTCAAATGAAAAGAAGAATGTTCTATTTTAAATTATCTGAGAATATCTCTTTTCATATATTATAAATAGTTTTTCAAAGCGACACATGCTGTATATTGTTGTGAGCTCAATATGGCAAATTTAATCATTCAGTGTCAATTACACTGTGGCAGGATTGTGACTTCAACAGTAATTTATGAACTTTAATTAAACTGATTTCCAGCTAATTTTTGGAAAATATCCCTCCAATTACAGAGGGCATCTGTTATAATGAGAGCTTTGGCAAATGCCTATTTGCTTTAAAGACTAGGTGCATTGTACAATTAAGCATGTATTACGTTTCAATGTATTTGAGAGAACACTGATGACCATGATGAGTTAGAAGCTTAAAGGATTGTGATAATAAAGAGTGAGAGAAAAGAGAGGGGAATTGTACATTAAGAAAACAGTACAGTTCATTATCTTCATTAACTGAACATTAACTTTTTTTCAACCAAAAAAGATAAAAAAATCTGATAAGTGGAGACCAAGAAACAAGATTACTTAATAACTATAGTTAAGTTTGCAAAATGAGCCGAGGTGGCGCAGCGGTTAGAAGCAGTACTGCAGGCCACTTTAGCTGACTGTGATCCGCCGGTCAGCAGTTCAAATCTCACCGGCTCAAGGTTGACTCAGCCTTCCATCCTTCCGAAGTAGGTAAAATGAGGACCCAGATTGTTGGGGACAATATAAATATACATTGCATACTGGTGTAAACCGCTTAGAGAGTGTTTGCACTGTGAGGCGGTATATAAATCTCATAAATAAATAAATAAATAAATAAATAAATAAATAAATAAATAAATAAATAAATAAATAAATAAATAAATAAATAAATAAATAAACAAACAAACAAACAAACAAACAAACAAACAAACAAACAAATAAATAAATAAATAAATAAATAAATAAATAAATAAACATTTATATCTTGTGAATAATGGTCCATTATGGTCTGGGAAAGATCACAACTGATGACCCAAACCCAGATTTGATTATTTATACATCAACTACAACAAGGGTGTCAAACTCACGTCATCACATCGTCACGTGATGTGTCGCGACTTTTCCCCCCTTCGCTAAACCAGGGTGTGTGTGGCCAACGCGTGACACATCCTGCCTGTGGGCCATGAGTTTGACACCCCTGAACTACAACATCAACATATTCACTTTACACAGGGGTGAAATTCAATTTTTTTCCCTACCGTTTCTGTGGGCGTGGCTTGATGGGCGTGGCAGGGGAAGGATACTGCAAAATCTCCATTCCCACCCCACTCTGGGGCCAGCCAGAGGTGATATTTGCCAGTTCTCCAAACTACTCAAAATTTTCTCTACCGGTTCTCCATAACCTGTCAGAACCTGCTGAATTTCACCCTGACTTTACAGTCCCTGATTGATGAGATCACTATGGAGAGAAACATCTAAAAGGACCAGTGACAAACCTGAGGAATGAAGGTGACACATAGTACCTACACTCAGAAAAGTTAATTTCCATCTTGCTCCCCAACCTGGAACAACAGGTGGAAAATGGGGAGTACTTGATGCTTTTTGAGCTTGTTTGTTTTCTTGCAGATATTTCATTGCCCAACTAGATAATCTCATCAGTGCAGTGACTGTGTTATCTAGTTAGGTAATGAGCCATGTGGTACAGTGGTTAGAATGTAGTATTGCAGGCAAACTCTGCCAACACCCAGGAGTTCGATCCTGACAGGACTCAAGGTTGACTCAGTCTTCCATCCTCCCAAAGTCAGTAAACCGAAGACCAAGATTGTTGGGGGCAATATGCAAATAATGCTTACATTGCAAACTGCCCAGAGAGTGCTGTAAAGCCTTATGGGGTGCTACGTAAGTCTAAGTCCTATGAAAAGTCTACAAAAAAAAACACTAAATTCAGAGAGAATTCGGCCCTGAGCTGCAAATATTCTATCAATACAGGTGTGAAGATGTAACACAACATTCAGATTGGTTGGGGGTTTTTTTTGGTTTAAACTTATCTTGTTAAATAATTGGAAGGCCTCTTTCTTTGAAAAAAGAGTGTCCCATATTTTCCTAGTTGCTGGAAAACTTACCCGCAAAAGTTATTGTTACTTTTCTCAGTTCTAATTACTAAGACATGGGCATTAACCCAGGCCGGAGTAATGTTTAATGGCAAGCTTCCAGCATGGAATTTTCCAGTGGCTGCTGACAGTCATAAAAAAAAAAAGAGCCTGCAAATCTTTTCAATGCAGAGTCATTAGAGCTCATACAAAGGGCAAACTACTTGACACTTTGCAGCAATGCACTGAGCAAAAAGCCAACTATCATATTAAGTAGAAGGAAAGCACCAAAGGGAAACTAGAAACAGTAGCTTGTGGGAACAACTCAGAAAGCACATAATGGCAGTTGGCTTTTTTTATGTAATTGCTTCAACAAAGTGTATAAACACTTTCTCACCTTTGTCCTCCCCATACAGGAACAAAAAAAAAGCTATACATTGTTCACCAGCTTCCTATTCTCCAGCCATACTAATTTTCCCCCTCAACCTTTCATTTCCCTTTGCTAAAGCCAGCTGGTGTTTTACTTTGCTACTGCTTAACTTGCAGCATCTTTCCCTGATTTACAGCCAAAATACCCTCAACCAGAAAGCAATTTTTAGTAATTAGTAGCTGGATGCCTCAAAGACAAGAGCGGTTGAGTTCTTCTAATTTTGCAAAGTTGATTTTATTTCCCTGCCTTTGCTCTCCGAATAAACTTCAGTGATGTTAATGGTTGCAGAGCCATTTGCAATTTACTGGGATGGCAAGACTGGGAAAGGGAGAAAGAGCAAAAGGAATTGAGTTTCTCACCAAGCCTCCTCCTCTTCCTCCTCTTTTGTACTTATGGTTTTTATTGAGGTAATTTAGTTGAAAGGCACTCAGGTGTTAAAAGAGATTAACAAGTAATGAGATCAGCTCTTTTCTAGGTTTTCAGAATACACCACTCTTCTTTAATTTGTCAGGATTTCCGGACAGGAATAGCTGGTTTGGTAGGCAATAGTGGTGGGCTTAGCTTTGCTGGACATCCTGGAAACTGGATTGTTTGTGTCTCAAACTCTCTGTGAATTTAAAAGCTTGAGGTATTTGTCCAGTAGGTAAAAGTGCAGGTGGGTGGCTTCTTATTAGTTATATAAACTCTAGTTATATGAACTCTGATTCAAAGATTTTATATCGGTTGCCAATCACTTACCCGTATTTTTCAGAGTATAAGACGCACCTTTTTACCCCCCCCCAAAAGAGGGTGAAAACTTGGGTGCATCTTATACACTGAATGTAGCCCCGCCCAGCCACCCCCACCCTTTGGCCTCTGCTTCCCAAGCAATTTACCTCTTTGCAGCAAACAGGGCAGAGCCTGAATAGCACAAGGGAGTGATTATCTGCCTCCCGACCCACAGCTGAGAGGCTGCAGCCACATGGTAAAATGAAACTAACTATGGTGGCTGCAAGGAGACAAATTGCTGGGAGATGAACTGCTGGCAATGTTGGACTGCTGAAACTGAAAGGAGGTAAGTTAATAACTATAAATGTTTGTAGAGTGTTCAAATTATTAGACTTATTTTTTAAAGACTGCTTTATTATTGTTCTATCAACTTAACAAAATAAAGAAGCTTTTTAAAATAAATGCTTGCTTTTGTATCTTCTTTTAAATAGCAGAGAATGTATACTTCCAGAAAGCCACATCAAATTTAAAGATCTGTAAAAGTATAATCTGAAATGTAACAGTGTCCTGTTTAGTATTAAGATAAGGCAGCTGAGTTAAACCCTCACTTAGTCATGTTTGGAGTAGATCTATTTAAATAATTGGGATGAGTTAATATGATTACATTTAAGAAAACTTTCTGGCATTATGTACATTTCTCCAATTCTTTGCTATTTCTATGGGTCAGGCATACATGCACAGAAATACACAGCAAACAGTGTATATCATATGTACTGTTTGCTGTTTGGCAAATTGCTGGGAGGCAGAGGCCTTTTTTCCTTGTTTTCCTCCCCCAAAACTAAGGTGCATCTTATACTCCGAAAAATGTGGTATTCTGTGCTGGAATGTAGTCTAGATTCCCAGGAGGAAAGGGCTGCAGGGAAGCGAGGGGCAACTCAGTTCAGATAATTTGTATAAGACAAAGACTGTGAAGAAGATGGCTCCACTCTAATAGTTCCCAGAGTATATGTTTGATGTAGGTAGAGTGTTTCAGTCTGGCAAGATTCTGTCCATAGCTGAGGAACAAGGAACATAGATGGGGCAGGGAATTATTGTTTTTACCCTTTGATACTCAGTTTTTATTTTTTTGTAAGCCACTAAGAGTCACTGAAAGTCAGTGGGCAGTCACATACTGTAAATTGTCTAAGTAAATCTGCTTGGAAGAATCACTAAGTGTCGTTCTTGGCTTTGGAGCCTGACACAAGCTACACTTTTCTAGCCCCTTCAGCAACTTTGGTGACTTGGCATAGCAAACAAAAATTTTTGTTTAACAAGGTGTTGAATGTCTTATCAGATGATTCTTTAAGTAGGACCTTAGGTTTGTGTCATCTGAACCCATACCAAATTCCCCATCCTGAAAGTCAGATGAAAAACTGAAAACATTTCTCCAAATTTCTCCAATTGCCAGAGAATCTCTCCGTTTCTCCTTTCTCTTTCTTTTTCCTTTTTTTCCCCTTTTTTCTTTTTTGAAATTAGAGTTCACAGAGATTTGTCAGCAGGAAAAGCTCATTCTTTTATGTTATTTTTTCCTGTCATTGCAAATAGTACCAGGAATAACAGCTATGGTAACCATGGCACTGTTTTATATACGTTGCAAAATTGCACTTTCAAAATTATCCCCCAGCATTTTTAGAATGAAATGTTAACCACTGCCCCCACCACCTCCAATAAATAACTAAATGGAGAATACTGAAAAAGTTCTGTAGAGAAAAAATGAGTAAGAAATTTTTGCTCAGTTCTACTGAAATAATGGAAATGAAAGTTATTCTGCAATGGCTATGAGTGATGGTCTCTGTAAAACTTCAGTTTTGTTTTTCCAAAATTGGATGTAATGTAATAGCATTAATAATAATAATAGTCATATTAATAGCTCATATGCTTATGAACAAGGGGGTTATCACAGGATTTAGTTAATATTATTAGGAAGTCTTTGATAGAGAGAAAATCTCTCCAAATAAATATAACCACTTCTTTTCTTTTCTTTTTCTTTTTCTTAAATTTATTTTAATGTTTTTCTTCATTCAATCATGTCTTAATTCTTAGAGACTGCATGGAGAGGTCCATGCAGTTTTCTTGGCAAGGTTTTCAGAAGTGGTTTCAGAAGAGAAAGAGAGTGGCTCAAACTCACCCAGCTGGTTTTGTTGCCTAAAACTGGACTAGAACTCCCAGTTTCTATCTTGGTGTCTTAACTACTATAATAAACTGCCTTTCTATTGATATGATATATGATACATGATACATATATGGGTACCTCCACCTGTTTATTGGACCCGTGCCCCTCCTGGCTGGTCTCGGCCAGCAGGGCGGTGGCACGCGGCTGGATCCAGGCGGTGATCACCGCTTCTCTGAGGGAGGGATCCGTACCGCAGTCGTTAAAAGCTGCGGTGGTGCGACCCCTCCTGAAGAAGCCTTCCCTGGATCCAGCTGATTTGAAGAACTATCGTCCAGTCTCCAACTTACCTATTTTAGGGAAAGTTGTGGAGAAGGTGGTGGTGACTCAGCTTCTGCAGCTCCTGGATGAAACAGATCATCTAGATCCTTATCAGTCGGGTTTCAGGCGCGGCTACAGTACAGAAACTGCCTTGGTCGCCCTGATGGATGATCTCTGGCGGGCCCGGGATGGGGGGAACTCCTCCATCCTGGTGCTACTTGACCTCTCAGCGGCTTTCGATACCATCGACCATGGTATCCTTCTGCATCGGCTCGGCGAGTTGGGAGTGGGAGGCACCGTTTTGCGGTGGTTCTCCTCTTATCTCGCCGATCGGATGCAGTCGGTGTTGGCAGGAGGGCAGAGATCGTCCCCTAGGCCCCTATCATGTGGGGTGCCTCAGGGGTCGGTTCTCTCGCCCATCCTGTTTAACATCTACATGAAACCGTTGGGTGAGGTCATTCGCAGACATGGGGTGCGTTTCCATCAGTACGCTGACGACACCCAGCTGTACATCACCACCCCGTCTGACTTCAGGGAGGCAGTTGATGTAATGTGCCGATGCCTGGACGACGTTAAGATCTGGATGGGGAGGAACAGACTCAGACTTAATCCCGACAAGACTGAGTGGCTGTGGATATTGCCTCCTAAGGACCATGACAACTATCCCTCCTTGGTCTTTGAGGGTGCGAAACTGACTCCCTCAGACCAGGCCCGCAACTTGGGGGTCCTCCTAGATCCACAGCTAAAATTGGACCACCATCTTTCTGCTGTGGCTAGGGGGGCCTTTGCACAGGTTCGCCTGGTGCACCAGCTGCGGCCATATTTGGAGAAGGAGGCTCTACTCACGGTCACTCATGCCCTTGTCACCTCGCGTTTGGACTACTGCAATGCGCTCTACATGGGGCTACCCTTGAAGAGTATCCGGAGACTTCAGCTGGTGCAAAATGCGGCTGCGCATGCTGTGGTGGGTGTGCCAAGGTACACCCATGTGACACCGATACTCCGCCAGCTGCATTGGTTGCCCATCGGTCTCCGGGTCCAATTCAAGGTGTTGATCACCATCTTTAAAGCCCTTCATGGCTTAGGACCAGGATATCTTCGGGACCGCATTCTGCCTCATACTTCCATCCGACCGGTTAGGGCCCACAGAGTTGGCCTCCTCCAGGTCCCGTCGGCCAAGCAATGCCGGCTGGCAGGCCCTAGGGGGAGAGCCTTCTCTGTGGCCGGCCCCGTGCTCTGGAACCAACTACCCGGACCATCCCCACTCTGCTGGCCCTCCGAAAAGCCGTTAAGACATGGCTTTTCCTGCAGGTGGGGGGGACAGCTTAGTCCACTCGAGCTCACCCCCCAAGTATGTATGGTGCTGAATGGATGTTGTTGTTTTAATACTGTTTTTAAATTTTGTACTTGTTTTTAATTATATGTAATTTTGTTTATTCTTGTATTTCTCTCTGTTGTATGCCGCCCTGAGTCCTTCGGGAGTTGGGCGGCATATAAGAATAACAAAATAAATAAATAAATAAATAAATACATGATACGAGATACGAGATTTGAGATACGAGATACAATGATATATGATAAGATATATGATATGATATGTGATATATAGCACTTAGCACTTAGACTTATATACCACTTCATAGTGCTTTACAGCCCTCTCTAAGCGGTTTACAGAGTTCAGCATATTGCCCCCAACAATCTGGGTCCTCATTTTACCGACCGCAGAAGGATGGAAGGCTGAGTCAACCTTGAGCCGGTGAGATTTGAACAGCTGAACTGCTGATCTGCATTTTAACCACTGCGCCACCTCGGCTCTATATTACATCATCACCATATGATAATGTAATATAATTCAATGTAATGTAATATAATAATATCAGCAACAAAGAGCAATTAGAAGAAGCTTGGAAGTGCAGTTTCAGAGACTTCATAATTGCATTGATCAAACATGTCTGGGATAATATAATAGTTCTATGTTTTTCCTCCTTTACATTAATCACTCAGTTTTATCACATCAGTATAACTTCCTTTTTTACCCTTATCATGCAAAAGGAGTATCCGAATTCCTAGAGTGTCTTGTTTTTATTAATATTTCACTTGGTGGATTCTTATTTGTTTCTTATTTCTTATTTATTTATTGGTCAACAAGTGCAAGGAAACAGGACACATGAAAAAAATGGCACAAATAAATGGATATAAAGAAGCAAAACATAGTCATAAACACACAAAATGAGTACATATAAATGGGGACAGTAGGACAGGGACGGTAGGCACGCTGGTGCGCTTATGCACGCCCCCTTAGGGACTTCTTAAGAAACAGGTAATGTCCAAGATAGACAGTTTAAGGTACAAGGTATGGGGGTTAGAGAAACTAACAACAGGATCACGTAAAGTGTTCATTTACCTGGATTTATTTATCATTTAATTTATCATTTAGAGGATTCTCTACTAAAGGCACCAATTACACAAACAGTAGGACTAGTAGTGCCATAGGAGAAGATATCATTGCATACTTCTGGTTAAGAGAATAGGGATATTAATGATATATTTGATACTTGGCAAATATTTCTCTGTATTTGCTTGTTGGCTGGAAGGGAAAAAGCAGAATGAAACCCATGTATTTTTCTGGTCACTGTTCTACCCTTAAAACATTGGAGAGAATTTGGCATTTAATGATATGCAAAGTGTTGTTCCTGCTTGATTGTTGCTTAGTATGTATGCCTTCGAGCATGACTTGAAGTAATTTAACAATGGGTATAACAGGCATTTGAGAAGAAACTAATTTCATACAAAGGCAGACTGCAAGTACAAGCTTTGTTCATTAAAAGTTTCCTTATTCTATAAAATGTTGGGTATCAACAGGATGGCCATGCAGTCTACTTTATAGATGGTCATGGAGTCTACTTTGTAGATGGTCATGTGTTTCCCTCTACAGGTAGTCTTCTATTTAAGTGACTTCCAATCATTGGTTTGAAGGTTAGATTCAAATTAACTGTTGTGCTCCATCCTAAAATTGCTCTGAAGTCAAACTGACACACAAACTGTGACAAAGAAACATTTCTTCAAGTAGATTGGCAAGTTTTTTTCTCTAACACGAGGCCCATTTACATTAAGCTTGACTAAGTTTTACTAAGGTTATAGAACAGGGGTGGGTTCCACTTACCTTCCCTACCGGTTCGCATCGCATCGGAAGTGCGTGTTTTGCTTTGCTCGCACGCTCGCCTACGTCACATCAGGGAAATGATCCTCTGCGCATGTACAGATGCCTTTACGCATGCGCAGAGGGTTCTTTGCCAGCTGCGGCAACTGGAGGACTGGTTCAGGGGTGTGGCCAGCCAGCCATCGCTGCCAGTTTGGCGAGCGGGGGCAAATTTCCGCCACCGGTTCGGGCGAACCGGTCCGAACTGGCAGCAACCGACCACTGTTATAGAACCTCAATCAACCACTAGATATCAATAGAAAAATACAGAGCAATCTACGTCTTTCTTGCCATCTGGTGTTTGCCTGGATTTTTACGATCCAGCTCTGGTTCTTTAGTTTAAAACATTTAATTATTTATTTATTTGTATTATTACATTTATTTACCACCCACCTCATTTCAAATGACCCTGAGTGGCTTACAACAAAAGATTTGCTTTGGGTATTGGGAAAGATGTACATAATGAGAAGTTAGTAAGAAAATATTTCAAAGATTAATTTTTTAAAAATGGAATATCTTCTTTAAGACAGAAGAAGAAAATCTACCAGTTTAGAGAAGATGACTTAGAATTCAATTTATCCCTTTTCTTTTTCCGAATGCAACATTTTGCAGTCACTTAAACAATATCTGATTTGCTGGTAGTTTCCTTCTTTGTTCAT
The DNA here is from genome assembly GCA_023053685.1 of Diadophis punctatus similis. Classification (NCBI taxonomy): domain Eukaryota; kingdom Metazoa; phylum Chordata; class Lepidosauria; order Squamata; family Dipsadidae; genus Diadophis; species Diadophis punctatus. Next base: position 8,179,798 of record JALIGW010000015.1, read on the forward strand.
TAAATTACCATCCTGGATCTTCAGTAACATGTCTGGATAATAGCTGGGAATAAAAAAAAAAGTGGCTCTACATAATTATAGTAATTCAGACAAAAAGTGTGTTATTCCCTCAAAACCAAATTAAGTTAAAAAAAATTAAGTAGGAAGTTCAACTGCAAAGCAGCAGTAGAAGTTACTGGACAGAATGTATACAGTATAAGAGAGAAATGTTAAGAGGAAGTAAATAAGATGGAGAATCTGTAGTGCTCAATTGGGAGGGTGGGAGGAAAGAAGGAAAGAAGCAGAGGTGAGATTTAGCAGGTTCTGACCAGTTCTGGAGAACCGGTAGCAGAAATTTTGAGTAGTTTGGAGAACCGGTAAATACCACCTCTGACTGGCCCCACCCCCATCTATTCTCTGCCTCCCGAGTCCCAGCTGATCGGGAGGAAATGGGTATTTTACAATATCCTTCCCCTGCCACACCTACCAAGCCACGCCCACCAAGCCATGCCATGACCACCAAGCCACGCCTACAGAACCGGTAGTAAAAAAAATTGAATCCCACCACTGGAAAGAAGGAATACAAATATAGACTAGGACAGGGGTAGGCAAAGTTGGCTCTTCTATGACTCGTGACTTCAACTCCCAGACTTTCTGAGCCGATCATGCTAGCTCAGGAATTCTGGGAGTTGAAGTCCACGAGTCATAGAAGAGCCAACTTTGCTTACCCCTGGACTAGGATATAAGGAAATAATCTTACCAAGAACCTAGTCCATATACCTCTTTGGATTAAAACCAAATTCTTCCAAAGACAGGAACACATAAGAAATAATCAAGTTGCAAAATCCAAAGTCAGTCCAGAGTTCACTTTTTACTGTTCTATTCATGTTTTATTCTTCGAACTGTGGATTGTCACTTCTGTGCAATGGGGGAAAGTACATTAAGAAAGTTAAGTTTGGTATGCCACTGGCAGGCAACACACGGGAAAATCCATGTCACATTCCATTCAATGAGAAAAACCAAGCAAGCATTCATAGGTTATTCTGAAAGACATTGGTTAGAGACAATATGTATAACATAATGCCCAATTACAATGCTAGTGTTCAATTTACTGAAATCCATTAGATTTAGAAGCCTGGGAAATTCAGGATCCTATATCAATTGCTTTAGCAGGACATTGTTGTCTTTGCATACAACCACTATGTTCAGGAATATGGAAAGAGACTCTGTTTGTTTTATTACTTTTCAAAGTCATCTTCTCATTACAAAAGCAATTTTAAGGAGCCTTGGGAAAAATATATGTATAACACGATCCTTCTGTAATTTGAGACACTTCTTCTCAAGCGACAGTTGTAATGATCTGTTGATTTAATGACAACCACTGAACATTGAGAGGGGATAATTAGCTTTTATACTCCCCATTTCCAGACTCTAAAGACTTATTTACCCATAAGCCTCCTACCCAGTGGTGAAATCCAATTTTTTACTACCGGTTCTGTGGGCGTGGTTTGGTGGGTGTGTTGTGGCTTGGTGGGCGTGGCTTGGTGGGTGTGGCGGGAAGGATACTGCAAAATCCCCATTCCAGGGGAAGGTTACTGCAAAATCCCCATTCCCACCTCACTCTGGGGCCAGCCAGAGGTTGCATTTGCCGTTTCTCCGAACCACTCAAAATTTCCACTACCGGTTCTCCAGAACCTGTCAGAACCTCCTGGATTTCACCCCTGCTCCTACCTCTATCTGTGGCAAGTCTTTGGCAGGCATTATACCCATCTCTGCCTGCAAACATAGCCTAACATAGAAGATTGCCATTGTAAACTATGTGTCTTCTTTGAATGAGGCCATCAGATTGATATAAACAAATGCTGTCTTACAAATTGGCAAAAAAAAAATCAGAATATAAAATACAAGCTGGATGGACATGATCTTGTAGATGCCCCTCATTCTGTCAAAGACCTTGAAGTACTCATCTCTAATGATCTAAGTGCCAGAGCCCACTGTAACTACATTGCCAAAAAGGCATTAAGAGTTGTTAATCTAATCTTGCATAGCTTCTTCTCTGGTAATATTGTACTACTAACTAGAGCATACAAAACATTTACTAGACCAATTCTTGAATACAGTTCATCTGCCTGGAACCCGCACTGCATATCGGACATTAATACAATTGAGAGAGTCCAGAGATATTTCATGAGAAGAGTCCTCCTCTCCTCTGTTCACAACAGAATACCTTATGCCACCAAACTTGAAATTTTGGGCTTAGACAACTTAGAACTACGTCGCCTTCAGTCTGACCTAAATGTAGTACATAAAATTATCTGCTACAATGTCCTACCTGTCAATGACTACTTCAGCTTCAACCACAAAAATACACGAGCACACAATAGATACAATCTTAAGGTAAACCGCTCCAAACTCGATTGTTACTGAAGAAATATTTTCTGCAGAGTGGTAAATGCCTGGAACTCACTACCTGACTCTGTGGTTTCTTCCCCAAACCCCCAAAACTTTAACCTTAGACTGTCTACAGTTGACCTCACCCCATTCCTAAGAGGTCAGTAAGGGGCGTGCATAAGCGCACCAACGTGCCTCCGTTCCTGTCCTAATGTTCCCTTTTATTCATAACCATTTCATGTATTCATAATCATGTTTATACATTTCATGTATTCACAATCATGTTTATAATTTTATCTGTAATCTTATATATGCTTGACAAATTAAATAAATAAATAAATAAATAAATAAATAAATAAATAAATAAATAAATAAATAAATAAATAAATAAAGCCAGAATTCTTATCGAAATCACCATAATCAATCGGCATGCCATGATAGAAAAATGACATCTAGGTCATAGCATTCTGAAACTATTTTATTGTCTTCACCCATTAACAGATGCCCACAAATCAGATTCCGAATAAGAACTCTGGGTGGCACAGAGTGAGGAATAGGTTGATCCATTTAGGTAATTAGAGTTGTGGTACATATAGGAGGTACAACATGGAAACCATTGGAATAGGTTCAGGTTTTTTTCATATATTGATTGCTTATTTGTACCCGGACTATCATTAAGTGTTGTACCTTATGATTCTTGACGAACGTATCTTTTCTTTTATGTACACTGAGAGCATATGCACCAAGAAAAATTCCTTGTGTGTCCAATCACACTTGGCCAATAAAATTCCATTCCATTCCATTCCATTCCATTCCATTCCATTCCATTCCATTCCATTCCATTCTATTCTATATATAATACAAACATAATTTATTCAGCACTCTTTGTCTATGAAACAATGCATGCTTGCAATACACCTAGAGCAGGGGTCAGCAACCTGCGGCTCTGGAGCCGCATGTGGCTCTTTCATCCCTCTGCTGTGGCTCCCTGTCGCCAGTCGGCACCACAACTTTGAGAAAAGCTTCTGGTTGAGGGAGGGGGAAAGCAGGGCGTGCCAGGAAGAGACTGTATGGTGGGGGAACTGGACTTCCGGTCAGCTCCAGAATTGAACGGGGGACTTCCGGTAGTGACCTTTGTGGCTCTTTGAGTGTTTAAGGTTGCTGACCCCTGACCTAGGAAAGGTGTTGAAATAGTTGCTTCATCCCTGTAGAAGTCCTGCTTTGTAAAATCCCACACTCTTGTCTTTGCACCAATATTTGGCATTTTGAGAAAGCATTTGAGGGCCAAGATCCTGGTAATGGATTTTTCTTAACTATCATATGACTTTTTATTTGACTGGTCCAAAATCTGTTGGGGAAAAAAATAAAGTTTAATAAATAAATAAGAGTTGTACATGCAGAAAGTTGTATATGTTGTATTTTCAAAGGTATAAATAAATGTGTTGAGATCATACACACTTCAAGCTGTAAATCAATAACTACAGATTTAGTGGTAGTTGTTTGTAGGCGAAGGAGAGGCAGAACTATGGGCAGAGTCAAGAGAGTAATCAGCCTAGAGTTGTTACATTCCCACAAGCTGTCTAATCCAACCCCAGCTAAATTCCGCTAACTCTTATCTAGTGCCAATTTGATGTGGGCCATTAGTTGACTAGATTCTTGTGTATAGGCATGAGAAAGAAATCACCTTAACTAGAATTTAATGTGGTCCTGATTCTTTACGCCTAACATTGTTATTGTTAAAGGTTTTGAAATAAATTACAGAAAGGGACTGGATTTCATTACAACTTCCATTCATTGTTACAAACAGAGGCAAGTGCATTTCACAGCAGATACATGAGGAAATAATAAAATGAATACAATTAATACAAAGAGTGACTTCTGCTCTTTAGCTCTTAATAAATAAACCATAGCTTGACCATGCAATTCACTGATACATTTATTCCATTTTAAATATTTATGTGGGTGAAGTTCTCTTATTAAAAGTTTGCCATGGCTTTTTCTTTTTAAAAAAAGATAATATTTTAAAAATAAATGATTTAAATAGAAATAGCATATCTCCTTGAAAGCTGTCATAAGATTGTTGCAAACCTACCTCCACTAGGGGGCAAGACTATTTCATTTTAGTATTATCAGTAAACTATGAATACCATTTCTTAACTTACTAAGACTTTCCACTCCAGTGGCATGTGGATTAAGTTAATCAAAGGAACATGTTGCTAGATGAAGGCATGTCTTTGTTTTGATCTAGTAGCAACTTCAAAAGCTGTTGCTGTAGCACCAGAACAAAAACTTGTCTAGATGTGTCAGCTTCCAGCGGTATCCTTCATTGTAAGTATGTAGATTCGCCAGATGTTCCAGATATGCATGAAAAACATACTTACATGTTGCTAATTTTGCTATAAGGAGAGTTAATTTGTTAATCTTTTTTGTTGTACTTAATTTTGTGTAAACTACTGCAAGGAAGAGTGATTACAAAATAACTTTATGGCTCAAAAGTAATATCTATGCCTTAGCTGATTTTTTTCCCCACTCTTTATTCTGTCTTTTGACAACCTCACCCGCCCTCCAACATCAACAAGCACCAATAAACAATTATTTGCTGTCTGATGTGCTTTTTCTGCTATTTGATTTTGATTTTTGGCTCCTGACTCTCAAAAGATGTTTGTGGTGATGTTGCTTTGGTTTAATCAATAAAACAGTATAGTAGTCCAACTCTGCTTCTACTCATGAGCCTGAAGCAGAAAGATTCATAATGTGCATTCATCCAATTTTACAAAAGCTTGAAGTGTACAAAGACTCTTCTGAACTTTTACCTGTAGAGCATTTATACTTTTATACATGTGTAGTACTACCATACTCCCATAATATTTTATCTGCAGTTCCTTACCCCTTATACACATGCATTAACTCAGTTGTATGGAACATAGCTCACTTTCATGACCATTCATTCATTGAGCTTGCAGGAGAGTTGTGTAAGTCTGCTTTAGTTATGAACTTCATGTCTGTATTTACAAAGTTAGACTAATAAAACCGATCCATTCTTAGGGATATTGTAAAGTGAAATGAAGTTAATTTAATAGGAAGGTCCTTGAACATTCATGCATCATATAACGCATTCACTGCACAGACAAATGTACTAATTGCCAATTTGTCCTTGCAAAAAGATTTTCACTGCTTCTATTGCTACTTTATGAGCAAAAAGTGCTACTAAGTTCTGTACTCCCCACTAGAATCATTTCTAAATATTAATAATCATTGTTCTGAATTCAATGAAAAGTATCATGGCAGATCTACTGTCACGATTCTGAATACAGGTAGTCCTTGATTTACAACTACGACTGAGCCCAGAATTTTGGACGTAAGCCATTGCATTTGTCAGGCCGAAGCCATTTTAGTTGGGGTCTTTGGCCTGCCACATTTTATGCTAGTTTAAAATGTATTCTTTGCTGTGGGAATTTGGGAGGGGCAGTTGCATGAGGGATGTCTGCATGTAGCCATAATAAATTCCTTCTAGATGGTCAAGGTCATCCTTTGTCCTCGCACTTCTGCACCTGCATGGAAGGAGATGGGAGTTGCTGCCAAGTTGGCAGATGAAGATTGGTCAACGTGATGGACTTGGGGATGTGGGGACAAGGGATTGAACTTTCAACTGGGTGGAGAAACCCCTGGGACTTCAGATTCGGGTTTCTCCCAGATGTGCCAATATGGCTCTGCTAATAAATTGGAACTTTGAGGAATACTTTGCCTCGGACTTTGATTTGATTTTCGATGCTATTTGGAACCCTGACAGCATTTTAAGTCAAGTTCACCACAGGATTGGACTCAATTTTATTTTTATGATGGTCATTAAGCAAGCCACAATGCAAATGTGATAACAGGATGCTGCAACTGGTCAGTGGCAGAGTGATTAGAATGTAATATTGCAGGCTACTCTGCCCACAGACAGGAGTTTGATCCTGATGGGGCTCAAGGTTGGTAAAATGAGGACCCAGATTGTTGGGGACAATATGCTGACTCTGTAAACTGCTTAGAGAGGGCTGCAAAAGCACTATGGGGCTGTATGTAAGTCTAAATGCTACTGCTATGGTTATAAATGTGAGGCAGCTGGCAAGTGCCCAAAATGTGATCATGTGACCACATAGTTGGTGCAGCAAGGACTGTTTTCAGTCTGTCATGACTCTGAAGCAAAGGTTGAAGACTACCTGGATTAATCATGCCAAGCAGCCAAAAAAAAAGGAAATTAAGGCCAAGTTGCACAGATGGTCAGAAGGCCTCTTGTATACTAGTTGCATTCTGTTGGCACCAGCAGGTGAACCAAGGAAGTTTCCTTGGGGAGAACTCAAGTAACATGAAGATTGGCAAGCTGCAAGATGTTTATTTTGACTTATTTCAAATTTCATCATTTAGTTGTCTCCCTTCAATGTTTACTCATGTAAAACAAACGAACAAAACAAGGTCCCCAAGAGTCCCTCTGAATATATCCGCACAGAAGCATTTTCTGTACTGCTCGAGCTGTCCAGAGGCACCATATGTTCTAACAATTGCTTACTACTCTCTAGTTTTTCGCAGCAGTCCCAGGTTACTCACTGTTCCAAATTGTTTGTCTTCTGGGGATCACATTTTAAATGTTAACAGGCAAGTTCCTAATCTTATTTTTCTTCCCCATGCTTTTATGTTATTATCTTCTGTGAGTACTCTAAAAATTAAGGTTGTAGTCCTATATTTATTTTATTTTATTAATGGTTCTTATAGGCCGCCAACTCCCGTAGGACTCAGGGCAGCGTACAGCATAGTCTAAGAACAATATAAAACAATAATAATAATTTAAAAGTTAAAAAAGTTAAAAAACACACCAACATTCATACATGGGGGATTGATCTCAATATCACCCCGCCTGCAGGAAGAGCCATGTTTTAATGGCTTTATGGAAGGCCAGCAGGGTGGGAATAGTCCAGATCTCTGGAGGGAGTTGGTTCCAGAGAGCCAGAGCCCCCACAGAGAAGGCTCTCCCCCACGGGTCCGCCAACCGACATTGTTTGGCTGAAGGAACCTGGAGGAGACCGAATCTGTGGGACCTAACTGGTCGTAGGGATGTATGAGGTAGGATGCAGTCCCGAAGATAACCTGGTCCTATGCCATGTAGGGCTTTAAAGATGATATTCAACACCTTGAATTGCACCCAGAGACCAATGGGCAACCAATGCGGCTGGCGGAGTATGGGTGTTATGTGGGTGTATCTAGAGACACCCACCACAGCTCGCACAGTCGCATTTTGTACCAGTTGCAGTCTCTGGATACTTTTTAAGGGTAGCCCCATGAAGAGTGCATTACAGTAGTCCAATCGAGAGGTGACAAGGGCATGAGTGACTGTGAGTAAAGCCTCCTTCTCCAAATATGGTCGCAATTGGTGCACCAGGTGAACCTGTGCAAAGGCGCCCCTAGCCACAGGCGTAAGATGATGGGTTATATCAGGGTTTTGAGGATGTAAGCTCTGCAGCATCATCATAAGTCCATGGGGATCTAGGAAAGAAAACATCCCACTACTCCTGGTCCATTAGAGTTTCCCATGGCCTTTTCACTCGAGATAGTTGTGTTACAGCATTTTAAGTCTTTAAGAGCATGAGAAAGAGATACGTGTACCGTGCTGCCATCAAGTCACACCATCAAGGTCAAGGACCTTGGAGTACTCATATCTAATGACCTAAGTGCCAGAGCCCACTGTAACCACATTGCCAAAAAGGCACTAAGAGTTGTTAATCTAATCTTGCATAGCTTTTTCTCTGGCAACATTACACTGCTAACCAGAGCATACAAAACATTTGCCAGACCAATCCTCGAATACAGTTCACCTGTCTGGAACCCGCACTGCATATCGGACATCAATACAATCGAGAGAGTCCAGAAATATTTCACAAGAAGAATTCTCCACTCCTCTGCTCGCAACAGAATACTTTATTCCACCAGACTTGAAATTTTGGGGTTAGATAGCTTAGAACGTCGATCTGACCTAAATGTAGTTCATAAAATCATCTATCACAATGTTCTACCTGTCAATGATTACTTCAGCTTTAACCGCAACAATACACGAGCACACAATAGATTCAAACTTAATGTAAACCGCTCCAAACTCGACTGCAGAAAATACGACTTCAGCAACAGAGTGATCAATGCCTGGAATGCACTATCTGACTCTGTGGTTTCTTCCCCAAACCCCAAAAACTTTAACCTTAGACTGTCTACAGTAGACCTCTCCCCGTTTCTAAGAGGTCTGTAAGGGGTGTGTTTATAAGTGCACCACTGTGCCTACCGTCCCTGTCCTATTGTCCTATTGTCCTCATTTACCTGTACTTACTTTGCTTATATTATTGTTTATACCTATACCTGCTATCTTGTACATGTTTGACAAACAAATAAAATAAATAAATAAAATAAATCCAATATGTTTGGAAGCATGAAAGATGAAGAAAGCATGAGGATAGGATAAAGCACCACCTAAGTTAACTGGCATGTTATGGAAAAATTGCAAAAAGTTAGCAAGAGCTAGAAACTGGGAGAAAAATGTACTTGTTTCATGTCTTAATTTAAAAAATTGAACTAGATGTACATATGCTTAATAACCATTTCAACAGAAAGAAATGGCAAGTTTTCTGAAAGTTACAATTGCCTGTTCTCTCTCTCCCTCTCTCTTGAAAAAAAACTATGAATGGTGCATTCATGAAAACAAATTTTCAAAAAGCATTGCATAAGGAGAGGAAAAAAGGTCTTTTTAAAAGGCATTCTTAGGAGAAATGAGTACCCAAACCCATAATAAATGTTAAAAAAACTCTATATAAAAGTTGAATAAAAATATATAAAAGGTGAATAAAAAGAATTAAAAAAAAGACAATTGATGAAGCCAACATTACAGATCTCCCAAAAACAGGAAAGGGGAGATGCAGTAACTAAACATGACCCATTCACTCATTTCAACTAAGGCATTTTTACTCTTTAGGATGGCACCTATCATTGTACTTACAGACCAAATACAGATCCTAACATCAAAATCCATCTACTTTGGGAAGATACTTTGAAATCCACTGTATTGCATTTTGAATGCATATTCAGCAATTTGTTGTGTGTACGCATCTTTCTCCATTTAGAAATAGCAGGCTGCTGCATTTTACCTATAGGGCAAAGTTATATAAACCTACCCCACTACCTCTATGCAGTTTTCTATTCATAGAATGCAAATTTTCTTTGTGTATCCTCCTTTCTCCTAAATCAAACCAATATATATTAAGAATTTGCTTTTAAAGTCTGAACAATATTTTTGCATTGGATTCCCCCACCCTCCGGAAAAAAAACCCTCCCGTAAATAAAATTGAGTATTCATAGCAATAAGCCTTATTTACTGATCACCTGCTGTGATGAAAATAACCTTAATATCCTCTGCTGAAAAACGCATTTCCATTTTGTGATTATTTTTCTTCACCTGAGCATTCCCGACTCGCTCAAAAAGAATGCTTTATTTCGTACGATGGGACTTAGAAATCCAAAAATGATCAGAAGCTGCAGCATATAATTTTAAGTCCATTTTTATGTATATTTATGCTAAGCCTAAATCATGTTCTTGATTTCCATAAGCAGCCGGCATGAGATGGCAACCTTCTGCCACATTCCTTTAAAAAAAAAAACGTAGACAGCTTTGATGAACAAAATTGATAGGTACGGGAGGAACAAAAGAATACTGATGACACAACCGCCAAGTGATGTTTGATCAAAAAAAGTGGAGAGCATGTCAGGTGGTCAGTCTAAAATTTCAGCTGCTTTGCAAAAGTTTGGAAGGATGTTAAAAGGAAAAAGAAAGGAAAGAAAGAAAATATGGGACACGGACAGTATATGAGGAAACTTCCACCCTGTATGTTTTATGTGTAAATTGGTTCTGAACTAAATATCAATGGTGCTGGGCTTATTCTGCCTTTATTTGGGGAAGGGGAAGGCTACTTGGTGATTTTAACAATGGATTATGTGTTACAAAATTGTTGGTTCATTCACTAACAACGAATAGATCATAGCTCCTTTCTCCATTTCTTAGACCAGGGGTCGGAAACCTTAAATCCTCAAAGAGCCACAAAGGTCCTAACCGGAAGCCCCCCGTTCAATTCTGGAGCCGACCGGACGTCCGGTTCCCCCACCATAGAGACTCCTCCTAGCGCGGCGTCCTTTTTCCTCTACCAGTCCTAACCCAAAGCCCTATCAATTGTGGAGCTGACCAGAAAATCTGCCCCTTGCCATAGAGTCTCCTCCTGGCATGCCCTGCTTCCTCCCCACCACACAAACCGGAAGCTCCTCTCAAAATTGTGGTGCCGACCGGCGATGGAGCCTCAGCAGAGAGATGAAAGAGCCACATTCGGCTCCAGAGCCGCAGGTTGCTGACCCCTGTCTTAGACCATTCTATTAAGCAACCTCTTGAATTCACATCTCAGAATGAATTTCCTACGACTTCGCCCAATATTTAACAGGCTCTGTAAGAATCCCTAGAAGTCAGCTAACCAGGAGATCCAAGTTCCAGATTGGCTGCCTTAAATTTCCTTTCTTGGAAGCTACACCCATCCCTCTTCAAAGACGTCTGTTGGGGGAGCTTGCTTGGCCTTCAAAGGATAAAGATAAGGGGCTTTCTTTGAATTTTGGAATTCTCCTCTTATTCCTCTGAGCCAAATGAATTCAAGATGGACTGGATCTCTTGTGGGCGGGAAGGGACTCGTGACTGATGACATGTTTGACCCTTCCCTCGGACTCAACCTGATCATCTCCTATACTTGCTTTGAAAATCCATGTTTAATCTATTCTGGTCTCTGCATCAGTGTTCCAAATTGGATCTAATCTAATCTAATCTAATCTAATCTAATCTAATCTAATCTAATCTAACCTGCGCACTGTTGGTTTCTATTTAATTGAACACTTTTAAGTGAGCAAAATGTTAAAAATAAATACATAAAAATATACAATAAAGTTAAGTCTTTATTTTTAGTCAAGTTATTTGTCAGTCATCATCAAGAGAAGGTAATTATCAGCCACTGAACTACAAAAACCTGTAACTTTCCAAGAGTTTATAAAGGAATGTATTCATTTTCTGACACTTGCAATATTTAGCTACTTGAACATGTGATTATGCCATGATAAATTAATCAGAAAAGATGAAACTTCTATATCAACTAATATAAGCATGTTCCAAGACAATGCTCCTTTTTTAATCAGTGAATAGTTTGCACATGCATCTTTATTTATCAAAGATAGATTAATAAGATATTGATGAATGGTTTGAAATGATAGTATACAGAATCACATTATGCTGCTTCAGAGCCTGTGAAAGAACAGACTTTAGCATCCAAACACAGCGCGTCTTATAAAATACACATATCTATTAATTCTACCTTAGATAGGATAATGGATTTCCCCATCCGCCGAGAATGATAGGCAAAGCGTACAAAACATATTGTGTTCAGATAATCTTCAATGAGTACCTATTTAAATCCACTTATAGATCATTCTGGTTGCCCATTAAGAAATAAGGTATTGCCTCTCCAGCCTTCAAGATTATGTATTGTTAATGTTAGCTTTGCTTTTGCATTAATCGCATCTATTATGCATGAGACAACCCAGAGGTAGAGGGTGTGTAGCAAGCTGTGGCTTGGAGACGAAAAGGTCTGTTTGAGGGCAACTGCAGGAAGCTTTATGAGGCTGTCCTGGAGCGATTGGTGTCAATCAGCCAACTGCATTCCTTTTCCACTGAATTACAACGAGATAGTGAGAAAGATTATTGTCACTGATGTCAGCATTATTTTTCTTTGGGGAAAGGAGCTGGGGGCTATATGTTGGGTACACAAAACCTCATAATATTTGTCTGCATCATGAGGTCATACCTGCATGAGAATAACAGTGCAGTCTATTCTGGCTTAAACATGTGTATATTACATATGTTAAGCCGAAGAACTGAAATGCGTGAAATGTTTCCCCCCCCCCCCCTTGGCCTCTGCTTTTATGCAATGTCTGCCCTTACTTCTTTTGGAAAAATAAAGTTGAATAGAATAGAATAGAATAGAATAGAATAGAATAGAATAGAATAGAATAGAATAGAATAGAATAGAATAGAATAGAATAGAATAGAATAGAATAGAATAGAATAGATGACACAATGTTTTGGGAAGTCTTCCTCTACTCTCCCGGACTGGTAACTCATAACTATAGTTTCTGCATAGTCTTCAGCTTTGGAAACCTTTCAGTTGGGTTCCTGTTTCTTTTTCCAAGAGAGAGTCAGATATATTTGGCCTTTTGGAGCAGGAGGCAGTTTCTCGCGGGGGTGGTGGTGGTGCAAAAAAAGCAATAGCACTTAGACTTATATACCGCTTCATAGTGCTTTACAGCCCTCTCTAAGCGGTTTACAGAGTTCAGCATATTGCCCCCAACAATCTGGGTCCTCATTTTACCGACCTCAGAAGGATGGAAGGCTGAGTCAACCTTGAGCCAGTGAGATTTGAACAGCTGAACTGCTGAACCAGCAGCCTGCAGTGCTGCATTTAACCACTGCGCCACCTTGGCTCTTGACAAAAAGGAAATAGAACATAGAACAGTGATGGCTAACCTTTTCGGCGCTGAGTGCCAATAATGCAATGAATGTGCGACACACACACCCGCGTGCCCCACCCCCAGGCATGTGCGTGCGACCCCCATGTGTGCCCTTCACATGCGTGTGACCCTTGCATATGCCCCATCCACCCTTATGCACATGTGAACCCACTGTGTGCACCTCCTGCATGCACGTGTGACCTCCCCACCCCACCTCCCTACATGCGCACGCATCTCCTGCATGCACCCCGCCCCCCGCACATGCGTAGCAAAGACCCGAAAACCAGCTGGCTGGCAGGAGGCATGTGTGCATGCTGAGCTGGGGTGATGGCTCATGTGCCCGCAGAGAGGGCTCTATGTGCCATCTGTGGCACGCATGCCATAGGTTCGCCATCACGGACATAGAACAACAATAGAATTGGAAGAGACCTTGGAGGTCTTCTAGTCTAACCCTCTCCTCAAGCAGGAGATCCTATACCATTTCAGACAAATGATTGTCCACTGTTTTTGAAAACCCCCACAATTTTTGAAGGCAAGTTATTCCATTGGTTGCTTCTCACTGTTAGGAAATTTCTCCTTAGTTCTTACCATCCATTGTTTCTTGCCTTGCCTTTTGGTGCTTTGGAAAATAGTTTAACCCCGTCATCTTTGTAGGAGGCCCTCAAATATTGGAACAACACTATCATGTCTCCCCTAATCCTTCTTTTAATCTCTCTCTCAATCTCTCATGAATGAAATATGAAACCATGAATGAAATATCTCTGAGATCTACAGAAATCATACCTGGGCCACCAAAAAAGAGGTATCCAACATTTCACTCTCAACTTACAGTACCTCTTGGAAAGATTGGGGGAAAGCTAGAAGTTGGGCATTTTGCTCTGAGACATTCTTGCTCTGTCTTACACATTGGCAAAAAGAATCAGAATGCAAAATACAAACTTGGAGGAAACAAACTTGTAGACGACCCTCACTCTGTCAAAGACCATGGAGTACTCATATCCAACGACCTAAGTGCCAAAGCCCACTGTAACAACATTGCCAAAAAGGCACTAAGAGTGGTTAATCTAATCTTGTGTAGCTTCTTCTCTGGCAATATTACACTGCTAACCAGAGCATACAAAACATTTGCCAGACCAATCCTCGAATACAGCTCACCTGTCTGGAACCCGCACTGCATATCAGAGATTAATACAATTGAGAGAGTCCAGAAATATTTCACAAGAAGAGTCCTCTGCTCGCAATAAAATTCCTTATTCCACCAGACTTGAAATATTGGGATTAGACAATTTAGAACTATGTCGCCTTCGTTCTGATCTAAATGTAGTTCATAAAATCATCTGCCACAATGTCCTACCTGTCAATGACTACTTCAGTTTCAACCGCAACAATACACGAGCACACAATACATACAAACTTAATGTAAACCGCTCCAAACTCGACTGCAGAAAATACGACTTCAGCAACAGAGTTTTCAATGCCTGGAATGCACTACCTGACTCTGTGCTTTCTTTGACTAGCCCCCAAAACTTTAACCTTAGACTGTCTACAGTAGACCTCTACCCATTTCTAAGAGGTCTGTAAGGGGCATGCATAAGTTCACCACCATGCCTACCGTCCCTGTCCTACTGTCCTCTTTTATCGGTACTTTTTACTTATGTTATGTTTATACAAACAACTACTATACTGTACATGTTTGACAAAATAAAAAATAAAAAAATAAAAAAATAAAAAATAAAAAAATAAAAAAATAAAAAATAAAAAATAAATAGATAGATAGATAGATAGATAGATAGATAGATAGATAGATAGATAGATAGATAGATAGATAGATAAATAAATAAATAAATAAATAAATAAATAAATAAATAAATAAATAAATAAATAAATAAATAAATAAAAAATTAATTCCTTATTTTGTATTTAGCTATTTCTGGTATTCTGGTTGTGAAGCACAATAAAAAACACAGGGTAGCCCAAAGAGATTTGGTGAATGAATACCAAATTGTTTTCTTTGGAAGGCTATTGTTATTCACACATATGTGCTAGTCGTTCCCGATTCTAGGGGGTGGTGCTCATCTCCGTTTCAAAGCCAAAGAGCCAAAAGGTGGTCCCTATGTTTCTACTTGCACTTTTTACGTGCTTTCGAACTGCTAGGTTGGCAGAAGCTGGGACAAGTAACAGGAGCTCACCCTGTTACGCAGTGCTAGGGATTCGAACTGCTGAACTGCTGACCTTTCGATCGACAAGCTCAGCATCTTAGCCACTGAGCCACTGCATCTCCATCTATATCTATGTTGTATGCAACAAAATCTGTGCACTTTGCAACATCACTTAAGGTATTATTATAATGCAAGTAGGAAAGATGTTGTAGTAATAGCTAACCTTGTTTCCTGTGAGAGCTTTCATCCTGATATCAGGGTTGTGATTTTGATCTTCCTGCTGATGAAAGCATACATTTCAGAATGACAGCCTCCTTGGATTACTCTAACAAATGTAGGTAGGCCATGCACTGAAGTAAGATGAAGTAAGATAAATTCCCGTAAATTGTTTCCTAGCTAAGCACTTAGCCTTTTCAAACACCGAGACCCGGATCACGTCTGCTTCAGTGCTGAGATGCAACTACTTTTTGCACAGTGTTAAAACTCTCTCGCTACGTTAAAAATAAAGATTCCATCCCAGGGAAGGATTTGGTAAGACAGAGTGTACCTCCTCAGTCCTCTTAACACCCAACCACCCTGAAGGTGTGCAGAATTTCTCTTTGCAAATTAGCATCTTTGCCAGATGCTTTGTTTTAACCAAATAGTTTGCAGTTGGTAGCTCCTATAAATTTGCTTTTGGGAGTGCTCAGTAACAAAATGCACATGCCAAAATACTCATGAAGGAAAAGGGCATAGAACCTTTCATTCCAAACTTCATAAATGGGCGGCTGGGAATCATGATAAATAGGGAATTTCAAAATCACCATGCATTAAGCTGATGACTAGTCAAATGATATTGAGTGGAAATATTTCCCAATTGTTTAGAGCGGTGTGGAAGAGGAAGAGGACTTCTAAGAAATTGAAATCTGTATTACTTTTTTGACCTTCCTTCCTTCCTTCCTTCCTTCCTTCCTTCCTTCCTTCCTTCCTTCCTTCCTCCCTTCCCTTCCCTTCCCTTCCCTTCCTTCCTTCCTTCCTTCCTTCCTTCCTTCCTCCCTCCCACCCTCCCTGTCAGGCAGTGATTTTATATTGCCTGTTACATGTATATGCAGGGGGATGCATCCCTATCAAATATAATGGTTTATTCCTGAGCACGTGATTAATATGTTCCTAGTACGCATGTGTACATTCCTTTCTTTTGTTCCTCCCTTCTTCTGCTTTTGTAAGGAGCAAGACCTTTTTTATAGCCAGGATGTGATTTATTTGTTTTTGTACCAAAATAAATATTTTATACTTTAGTATTTAAACTGCGGTTTTCTGTTTATAATGTCAGAGTTTAGGAAAAGATCTATTTCGCCTCTGATGAGAGTAATTCTTATCTAACACTCTCTCTCTCTCTCTCTCTCTCTCTCTCTCTTTTTTCTCTCACTGTTAGCATGCTTTTTTAGTATGATGGAGTTATTTTGCTTTATCTGATTTAACAACTGAATTTTCCCCCTAGATTATGATGGATATATATCCTTATACAGAAAAAGGAAACATTAAAGAATATATTCGATTACTATATTTTGGACAAAGTAAAATATTTCTGTGGCTTTGTCTAGATGAATGACACTCAGGGAAACTCACGATTAATCTCTTGCATGACACATCTTTACATATTGATATAGTGACATATTCCATCTTAACCTAAACCAATTTGTACACAAGGAACACTTACATTTCTATTCTTTGTGTCAAATAATGTAGAGATTACAAAAGTTATTGGCCAGGCAAATTGTGTGGTTTAAAGAGGGGAATGAATTGTTTATTTGTTTAGCGAATTAGCTAATGGAGAATTTAAAGGGAATTATTTTTGTCAAAAAGAAAAGAATGTGCCACTTGATAATTCAAAAAGAGAAAGAGAAAAATAAATGGCGGCAGCTTTAAACATGATGATGAGTCTTGTAGCTATGGAAGGAATAGGGGTTTTAGTGGTAAATGCTAACAGAGGGATTAAGTTTGGGATTAAGACCGAGCAACTAAATTTGGCAAGAATGCTACCAGGAACAATAACACAGCCATGATGTGAGTGAGGTAGAGTGGGAAAAATCCCTCTTTGAACATACGGTGTGAATGAATGCAAAAATAACACCTATTTTAATAAGGATCATGGAACATATACAAGACGATTTAATTCACGGGAACTTTCATGGATGCAATTATAATAAAACAGTAATAAATAAAACAAAACCAGGAATATATAAATTGTAGGGAGTAGAATCTCTCCTTTTAATCTGGGTCCTTCTAACGACTTGCCATATTACATTTGTTCATAGGGTAATTTATACCTCTGCTAAGTGGAAGCTGTTGTTTTTGTTGGTACTGTGTTTCAGGTGACAGTTGTCCGGTGTTAAAACCCCAACCTTTGCCAAAAAAAAAAAAAAGAGAGGAAAGAAATATTATTCTGCAGTACCCAAAGCAAAAGAAGATTGGTTTAAGACAGCTGATTTGCATGATGCTTTAGTATTCCACACAGATCCTGCCGTGTATAATCAAAGAGCTCTCTGCAAGCCGCCCTATTCATTTGTGAGCTGAGTGGGGAATAAAGTTTTCTGTGATCACAATAAATGAGATGAATCTAGGCAGGAAGGGAAGTATTTCAAGAAAGGAAGGGAAGAAAGTGTCTAAAAGCAAGGTCAATGGAACAAAACTGGGAGACACAGAGAGATTAAAAGGAGTTAGAAAAACTTGGAGGGGGGAGCATGAATAAATCATACCAAGAAGACGATAACATTGGGGTGGGGTGGGGAAGTGAAATGAAAGCATGCTTGCTAGCTGATAGAACAAGCAAGGGCTAGTCCACTGGTACGTGCTCGCTTAGGGCATGATTTTATATTTCAAATAAAAATGAGAAGACCGCTCTGTGGCAATTGGTCTCAAAGATACAAAGAAATCGAGGCCATGATATTATTTCTCTAATTTTCTTTTTCTTTTCCTTCCCATTTGCCTACAGGTGCAAGGTGATTAACAGTATTATGGTTAATAGTATTAAATATTTCCTTCTGAAAGCATCGTGATTTCAATTAGCTCCCCAGGAGAAAGAAAAAAGAGGGTGGGGAAAAACCCTTCCATTCAAAGGGAGTTTAAAGATGCTCACATTTTCTCAAAATCACAAGAAATGAGCGTTTTCCCACCTCCCCTTGTTAATTATTCCTTTCTTTGCTGTTACTTCATTATTTTAAAAAACCTCATCAATTTAGCTAATCAATCCTTAAAACCATATTTAAGTATTTCGTTTTCCCCCATTATTGCTTTCTTTTATTTGGTGCGGGTGAGATGTACTCTGAAATGTGGCCTAAAATCATTTAAATACATTTTAAATAAATTACTGTGTTTCCTATTGTTCATGGCAGGGAATCCAGCTGTTCCTTCTGCCTAGAACTCCTGCGTTTCCTGTTCTTAATATTTTTAAGCATTCTGCTTAGTGCCAGGATGAAAAAGTTCTCAAGCAATTTAAAGAAAGATTATTGCTTTCAAACTGTCTTTCAAAAGAGAAGACAATGTTAATAAAATGTGCATAGGTGTATTGGGGATAGACATGCATTTATTTCATCAATAGGTATCAAGTAAGTGAGAGTCATTTTATTGTAGTGATTAAGGCATCAGGCCAGAAACCGGGAGACTGTGAGTTCTAGTCCCATTTTCGGCACAATGCCAACTACGAGACCTTGAGCCAGTCACTTTCTCTTAGCCCCAGGAAGGAGGCAAGGGAAGAACTTCTGAAATATTGCTAAGAAAATAGCAGGGACTTGCCCAGGCAGTTGCCAGGAGTCACCATATTTTTCAGAGTATAAGACGCACATTAGTTTTTGGGGAGGAAAATAGGGGGGGAAATCTACCTATCAGGTATTCATCTGGCTAGCGTCCTTAGTCTGGTCAGCTTCAGCACATTATTTTATCCCCTGGTTAGAGCTGAAAAAAATAATATTTAGAGGGAAAGAGCTGAAGTGGTGCAGTGGTTAAATGCTGCGACTGCAGGCTGACTGCTAGTTCAGCAGTTCAGCTGTTCAAATCTCACTAGGCTCAAGGTAGACTCAGCCTTCCATCCTTCTGAGGTCGGTAAAATGAGGACCCAGATTGTTGGGGGCAATATGCTGAACTCTGTAAACCGCTTAGAGAGGGCTGTAAAGCACTATGAAGCGGTATATAAGTAAAGTGCTATATAATAGCAATGAAAACAAGCCTGCAAAGACTTAGGGCTGGGAAAAAACTTCTTTGGAGGGAAAAGCAATGAAAAAATCCTGCACGCCGGGGAAGATCGTTAGCACCTCGTTAGGGCTGAAAAAACCTTTTTCGGAGGGAGTAGAAATGAAAACAAGCCGGGAAGAGCCGGGAAGAGCCAGGAAGATTGTTAGCACCTCGTTAGGGCTGAGAAAAAAAGCTTCAAAAAAGCTACATTCGTAGTATAAGACGCACCCAAATTTTCAGCCTCTTTTGGGGGGGGAAGGTGCATCTTATACTCCGAAAAATATGGTAACTCTGATTCAAATGCATACACAAACACACACAGACACACAACCCTTAAACATCTATTCTGTATGTGTAATGCACTTGTCAGGGTTCCAAGTAACACCCCCAACCAGGGATGGTTTTCACTTACCTTCCCTACCGGTTCGCAAATGTGAGTGCGTGCCTCTGCACATGCACACAGCCTCCCACGCATGCGCTTTACTCATGCGCGAGCCTTCTGCACATGCGCCCGGCCTCAAAAATGTGCACAAATAGGATAGCATAGAGCCGGGGCAGGTGGGCAGGCCCATCCATGATTTCCGCTACCAGTTTGGGTGAACCAGTCCAAACCAGCTGAAGACCACCTCTGCCCCCAACCAAGTAAGACTCCGAGGCAAGCAATTCCTCAAAAGAAAGTCAAAGTCCCTTCCCCTGCACCCACATTGCCATCACATGGTCCAATGAATCCACCGTCCCAACTGGAGATGCCTCTCAGTCACGCCTCTCCAGGTGCAGGCTGAATGTCCTTGACTCTCAGAGAAAAGAATGTGGTTATGGTTAAATAACTCTACCAACTCCAGGCAACCCCCCTCCCACTTTCCCACAGCACTAAGTGTGGCACCCCTGAAGATCCAAAAGAAAAGATGGCCTCCAGGGCTGACAGCACTTTTGTAAGGGTATCCAGAACAATTCAGGAATAATTTTAAAAGTGTTTAAAAGAATGAATGAATGAATGAATGAATGAATGAATGAATGAATGAATGAATGAATGAATGATTTAATGCATGGGAAAGCCAGTTTGGGGTAATAGTTAAGGCAGTGATGGCAAACCTTTTTGGCACCGAGCGCCCAAACCGGAACATGCGTGCATGCCAGAGCCCCAGAAACTCAAAGACCAGCTGGCCGGTACGCATGCGTGTGGTAGTCACATAGTCTTCTGGTTTCTGGTGCACGCATGCACGCCAGCCAGCTGGTCCGCATGCGCGTTGGAGCCCCGGAAACTCAAAAACCAGCTGGATGGTGTGCATGCGCGCACCAGCTACCTAGTCTTCTGGTTTCCAATGCGCACACGCGTGCCGGCCAGCTGGTGTTTGCACGTGCCGGAGCGCAGGAAACCCAAAGACCAGGGCACGCCGGCCAGCTGGTCTTTGGGTTTCCGGGATTCCGGCATGCACACCGGAAACCAGCTGGTGACGGTGTGCATGCCCACAGAGAGCTGGCGATGGCGTGCATGCCCAGAGAGGGCTCTGCATGCTACCTCTGGCACACGTGCCATAGGTTCGCCATCACAGAGTTAAGGGCACCACACTAGAAACCAGGATACCATGAGTTCTAACCTTGCCCTAGGCCCAAGCCAGAAAAATCTAGGGATTTGTCCAGGCCGTCTCCAAGAATGAGCTGTTTTTTGTGCCTAAGGCAGGATTAGAACTCAGGGTCTCTCAATTTCTAGCCAAATGTCTTAACCACTACAGTAAACTGGCTCTCACACTAGCTGTAAATGGTTTTTTTAAACTCTGCAACCTTTTAAAGCATCTTTTCAATACAGATTACACAGTCAGATATGGAGGATAGCCATGTAATTCTGACAAAAGAGGTGACTGTAGGCAGGGCCTGGATCTGTTTCTCTGTGGATTCCAAAGCTCCTTTTTGGAACTGATTCTGAAACTCCAGATGTGGGTTCCTTCCGGTTTGGACCGGTTCACCCGAACCGGTAGTGACCCGCTGGTGATGTCATGATGACATCACAGAACCGGTTCAGTCAGTGCCGGTCCATGGGCACCGCCATCTTTTTTAAAAAAATTTAAAAAAAATTATTGAATTTGTTTGATTTTTTTTCTTTTGAGCATGCACAGAAGCTGAGTTTCCAGCACTGCGCATGCATCACCATCTTATTTTTGGCTTTTTTTATTTTGGGGGGATTTTTCTGTACTGCGCATGCACGCGTGCGCCCTAGTGGCATGCCCACGCGGCGCTGGAGGAAGTGAACCAGCAGCGAGGTAAGTTAGAACCCACCCCTGTGAAACTCCGTAAAGTCCTAATAGTTAACCAGATTCCTTTGTCTACTATTTGTCTGAATCTAATCTCAGAATAATATTTGTGGGCTCTAAGATAAACCTGGGCTTATACTAACGTAGGGGAAAGGGATAGAAGAACCAGTTCATCATCTGTATAACTTACATTTATTTATTTATTTATTTATTTTGTTATTCTTATATGCCGCCCAACTCCCGAAGGACTCAGGGCGGCGTACAACAAAGAAAAATACAAGAATAATCAAAATTACATATAATTAAGAACAAATACAAAATTTAAAAAAACAGTATAAAAACAACAACATCCATTCAGCACCATACATACTTGGGGGGTGAGCTCGAGTGGATTAAGCTGTCCCCCCCACCTGCAGGAAAAGCCATGTCTTAACGGCTTTTCAGAAGGCCAGCAGAGTGGGGATGGTTCGGGTCTCTGGGGGTAGTTGGTTCCAGAGCACGGGGCCGGCCACAGAGAAGGCTCTCCCCCTAGGGCCCGCCAGCCGGCATTGCTTGGCCAATGGGACCTGGAGGAGGCCAACTCTGTGGGCCCTAACCGGTCGGAGGGAAGTATGAGGCAGAATGCGGTCCCGAAGATATCCTGGTCCTAAGCCATGAAGGGCTTTAAAGATGGTGATCAACACCTTGAATTGGACCCGGAGACCGATGGGCAACCAATGCAGCTGGCGGAGTATCGGTGTCACGTGGGTGTACCTTGGCACACCCACCACAGCACGCGCAGCCGCATTTTGCACCAACTGAAGTCTCCGGATACTCTTCAAGGGTAGCCCCATGTAGAGCGCATTGCAGTAGTTTGTATTTATACTCCAAATTTTATATCACTATGAAGCGGTTCATGGAAAAGGCTCATGTTTAGAACATTAAAATTAAAATCTTAAGACGAATAAATTTTTTATGAGAACATATAACAAATAATTGGAGGAAAACACTGCATAATAAAGATGAAAGGGGAAATTATCCTTGTGCATTTTAAAGCTGAAGAATAAAGAGTATTACATTAATAACACTTAATTGTACCATTAAATATTTAGAATTACTTTGTCTAATAAATGTTGTTTTTACTTAACATATTTCTTTCCTTTTCATCTGTTACTTTGGAAAATTTGTTGCAAAAAAAACAAAACCCTGCAAGTTTTTACCTAGAAAGCAAAGACAATACTTTCACTCTTTTCAGTGAATTTAAACCTTTGTGTTATGGATGAACAACAGACAGTTTTGGGATCAGATATAGATTTTATGAGTAAAAGTTTCATGATGCGTTCATAGGTGAAAATTTGGGAATTTGGGAATTTAACCATCAGTAATTTGTTTCTTCAAAACATAAAGTTGAAAAAGCACACAGTAGCTTAGCATGTTGAAGTTTCTGTATTTAAACACGGCTGTTTATTAATACAGACTTAGAACTGGGCTGCTATATCTCAGCTGGAGAAACATAGGCTGGCTGAAAAGAATTAGAGTTTCTTTATCTCTTTACTATGATCTAGTGGTTATCTGGATGTTTCTAATTCACATATTTATTTTTTATTTATTTCATTTATTTATTTATTTGTCAAACATGTATAGGATAGTAGTAGTTTGTATAAACATAAGTAAAAAGTAACGATAAAAGAGGACAATAGGACAGTAGGACAGGGATGGTAGGCACAGTGGTGCGCTTATGCATGCCCCTTACAGACCTCTTAGGAATGGGGTGAGGTCAACTGTAGACAGTCTAAGGTTAAAGTTTTTGGGGTTTGGGGAAGAAACCACAGAGTCGGGTAGTGCATTTCAGGCATTGATCACTCTGTTGCTGAAGTCGTATTTTCTGCAGTCGAGTTTGGAGCAGTTTACATTAAGTTTGAATCTATTACGTGCTCGTGTATTGCTGCGGTTGAAGCTGAAGTAGTCATTAACAGGAAGGACATTTTGGTATATGATTTTATGAACATATGGTAGCCTTTAAAAAACCCCATCCTTTCTAGATGGAAAAAAGGCACGTCGGTCTAGTAATTCCAGATTTTCTACTCCCAACAGATCTTAAAAGGATTGATGAAGGTAATACTGGTAATCCTCATTTAGTGGCTGCTTCATTTAGCAACTTGTTTGATGAAAAAATAACTTTGTGGCCAGTTGTCACATTTACAACTTTATCGGGTCTGTAAAGCAGAGGAAGAAAGTTGAAGTAAGTTTGTAAGCACAGGATAACAGAAATTACGAAACCAGAAATAGATATAAAACCAGAAACATTTCTGCTGGGAATTATCAATCAGAAAATGGAGAAGAAACACTTTTATATTATGCTGCCCATACTAACCGCAGCAAGAATAACTATTGCACAACATTGGAAACAGAATGATGTCCCAAATGAAAGTATTGCAATTAGGAAAATTTTGGAATGTGCAGAAGCAGATAAATTGACAATGGAATTAAAAGGAAAGGAGGACTCTGAGTACTATGAAATTTGGAATACATTTTATGATTGGTACGAAAAACAAAAACAAAAATGATTAATATAAGATATACAAATATAAATTATATAAGATTATGTATAATTATATCTAAGACATATTTGAAAAAATCAGGTTATTATACTGTACACACACACACACATAATATTACAATATTAAGAAGAATTTTACTCTTTTTTTGTATCTATCAATATTTATTATATATGTTATACAAATATTTAAGACAAATGAATTAAAAATTATATAGATATAAATTGTCAATATAAAATTGCTGTAAGATAACCAGAGAGGTTGAAGTTTTACAGCTGTATGTGTTTTTTTTATATTTGTTATGTATTTGTTGCTGTCTTTTCCTTTTTATATGTTTTTTTTAAAATGTAAATAACTTAATAAAAATTATTTTTTTAAAAAAAAAAAAGTTTGTAAGCACAGTTGTGATTTAACTTAGGGACTGTTTCACTTAACAATCAAGTTGCTGGTCCCAATTTTCATTGCTAAATGAGGACTACCTGTACTCAGGAACAATTGGCTGATTTAATACAATTGGTTGATTTAATACAAAGAAGTTTCATGGATAGGAATTACTTTCCTTAAAACGGAACTTTCCTGCCCAAGGCAGATAGGCTGACTGTGTCTTTTCCTTCTCCCTGAATCAAATTTTTTCTCTAGGCAAGGAATTCCAAAATATATTGGAATAAAATGGGTTGGTGAGACCATAATTTGTGGTTTAGCACACAAAGTCTGCAGGCACAATTCTGAATATCTTCAGCTGAAAAGAGATATCAAAATATATCAAAAAGTCCTTCCTGTCAATGACTACTTCAGCTTCAACCGCAACAATACACGAGCACATAATAGATTCAAACTTAATGTAAACCGCTCCAAACTCGACTGCAGAAAATACGACTTCAGCAACAGAGTGATCAATGCCTGGAATGCACTACCTGACTTTGTGGTTTCCTCCCCAAACCCCCAAAACTTTAACCTTAGACTGTCTACTGTCGACCTCACCCCATTCCTAAGAGGTCTGTAAGGGGCGTGCATAAGCGCACCACTGTGCCTACCGTCCCTGTCTTACTGTCCTATTGTCGTCTTTTATTGTTACTTTTTTTACTTATGTTATGTTTATTCAAACAACTACTATCCTGTACATGTTTGACAAATAAAATAAATAAATAAAATAAAATAGAAGCAAGTGAAATGAAAAACTGAGTATATTCACTGCATCAATCCATCATGCATGGTTTGTTTGGTTGTGGCTTAGCATGTTATGTCAAGACAGCCACTGTAAATTACCCAATAAACCACGATGAAACTAAGAGTGATTTAATGAAATACGGAATACGTATTACCTTCTTAATATGGAGAGCCTCTATTAATCAGAAATGACATGGCTAACTTAGCTGGACAAACAGAAGACACCCAAAAAGCAGATGGCTTATAGTTATTGATCAGAATGAGGGAATAAACAAAGACTGAGTTGAACTTTGTGGAGCAAAATACAAACCTTGGTCATGTGCCTTAACATCTTAGAGCACTCCGGGGGCCTTTGAAAGTGACAGATTTGAAGTGCCCCCACTATCTTTTAATCCAATCCATTAGCAGAAAGTTTCCCTGCTCTCCAACATCACACAGACTGAAATGATGACATTCTTGACTATGGCTCTCATGCTAAGAGTACTCTTTCAACTGAATTGCCATCAGTTATATCTTTCTATTCCAGACTGCTGATAGCTCTTCTTAATATGCTGCGATGACATTTATATCAATGTCTTAGTTGACTCTGCAAAGAAACCTACAGCGAATAATTAAATTGGTTATTAATTTATTAAAAGCGCATCGGAGGAAAATACAGTACCTTTACAATATATTTAATTTGAAAGAAGAACAAAGGAATTTTTAATATAAATTTACATACTTGGCAACTTTGTTTGGGCATGGAAGTTTAACCGAGACCCTCCTGATTAATTCCAGGGGACACAAGGAGTATAGTCAAGATTGGGACAAACATCCTGGGAAAAAAACACTTCCAGACTAACGGACATGTCTATGAGATCATCAGAAGCTGAACTTAACTCGGACGAAACTTATCTTATGCATAAATAGAAACACACTTCTCCACCCAAATATACAACCCAATTCGGCACTGCAAATTAATCTTAGCAAGTTTATTTCCTACGGAAAATCAATGCTGTTTTTACATGCCTGCAAACAATTAAAATGGCAAGATGTGTCATCGATACGGCTTTTGAGGAAAAAAAAATTACACATGTTATAGACTGCTTTGGGATTTTAAAATCTTGGAACGGGGGAAGGAGGGAAATATATCAACCTGCTTAGTTATCACACACTAGAGGGCACTTGAAGCAGAGCAAAAGATGTGTATTTGCAGCCTTTGAAATCGAAACTTTCCCCTAGACAAGATACATTGCAAACCAACAGCATAGGAGTAGATCTTTTATTTATTTTTTTCCCTTCTCATTTTGCATCCACCAAAATTAAGGCGGGAAGAATAGGGTAGCAAAGTGTTTTGCTTGATCTATTGCTATTCGGTTAGAAATGTTATGATTTCCCGTAATGTGTATTTCTTTGCTCCTAATACTCCACCTGACAGCAAGAAAGCAAAATTGCAAATAGCATCTTAGGAATGCTAGGCAGTTTTCATTACGCACCCACTGTTCTGGCATAGTGCTGTACAATATTAGCGAAAGGTAAGAAACCATCCTAATGTGTAAATGAATGTCATCCTTCACATTTCAAGTGAGCTTTCTCTTGGGACCTCGCTTCTAAGGTGTGTCAGTTTATAAAGCAATGTTCCTGGCAAAAGAAACTGGGGATTTACCCTGCTCCACCAATCCAGCAGCCATCAACAAAGACATAAAATTTTTAAACAGACACCTTATTTTTATTCCTCTTTCTCTTTCCTGCCTCTGGGGAGGAAGTAAAAGCAGTCAAAAGAAATCAGTGGTGAGATTCAAAATGTGAACCCAGCGGTGGCTGAAATATCCTCGTGTCTTATCCTAAGTGAAGAATAGCAGGAGAAACACTTTCTGCTCTTTTACCTTGTTTTCTGCCTGATATCCTGACCATTTAATTTTTTAAAAATGATTCAGAATCCACACCTTCATATACTCAGCAAGCCGTCACAAAGTTAGATGATCTCAGTTTGATAGGAGAGAAGTAAAATGCAGCGGGGTGAATTATACCCCTTGAATAATACTACTTGAATGTTCCTTCAGATTAAACTAATATTAATAAATTTTTCAGGAAAAAAATGGATATCGATAGGGGAGAAGAAAAATAAGTATTTCTATCCCTAAAACCCAATGCTTTACTGCTAATTTTAACCAATAAGAGGCTATAGAGTTCAAGCAAAAATCTATAATTCAGATTGTAAAAGAAGACAGTTTTCTGTAATTTAAGAATAATCATTTCTCTTTCTTTATAGCGTCATTGTGAGGTTGACAATGTTGAAGAAGATGCAACTTTATATACCCAAATTATTGCTAAATATTCCAATAATTTATTGCTCACCACTTGGTTGACTATAATGACAATTGACTTTCTGCATCTCAGCCTTGCTCTCTCCTTTTTCCTTTTTGAAGAAGACAATAACAGACTTGGAAGGGACCTTGAAGGTCTTCTAGTCCAACCACCTGCTCAGCGGGAAACCCTATACCATTTCAGACAAATGGTTGTCCAATCTCTTCTTAAAAACCTCCAGTGTTGGAGCACCCACAACTTCTGGAGGCAAGTTGTTCCACTGATTAATTGTTCTAACTGTCAGAAATTTCTCCTTGGTTCTAGGTTGCTTCTCTCCTTGATTAGCTTCCATCCATTGCTTCTTGTCCTACCCTCAGGTGCTTTGGAGAATTTTATTTATTTATTTTATTTATTTTGTCAAGTACGTGTTGGTAATATACATAGATGTAACATTGTTTATATACATAAGATTGGTACTGAAAGAGGGAACATTAGGACAGGGACGGTAGGCACGCTGGTACACTTATGCACGCCCCTTACTGACCTCTTAGGAATCGGGTGAGGTCAACAGTGGACAGTCTAAGGGTAAAGTTTTGGGGTTTGGTGATGAAACCACAGTCAGGTAGTGAGTTCCAGGCATTAACCACGCTGTTGCTAAAGTCGTATTTTCTACAGTCAAGTTTGGAGCGGTTCACTTTGAGTTGTATCTGTTGTGTGCTCGTGTATTGTTGTGGTTGAAGCTGAATTAGTCGTTGACTGGAAGGACGCTGTAGCAGATAATTTTATGAGGTATGCTTAGGTCGTGCCGAAGCCGACGTAGTTCTAAGCTTTCTAAGCCCAGGATTTCAAGTCTGGTTGCGTAAGGTATTCTGTTGCGAGTAGATGAGTGGAGGACTCTTCTTGAAAAGTATCTCTGGACAATAGCTTGACTTCTTGTTCAAAAAAAGTTTGTACTTTCTTTCATGAAATCTGACTGATTTGAAGAAGAGGAAGGATTGGTACAGTATGAGAAAAAAATATCATGATCAGTTCTGTCATTTATTCAGATCAACAGCATAGGAAAATGGACTTTAGTCTTTAAAGATTGAGACAGTTCTTAAACTTTATAAAGTCTTAATAAGCTTGGAATGAGGATTGCAAAAAATCATCCAATACTTAATTTTAATCACTGATTTGATTCCACAAGTTGAGTCAATCTGAGTCATTGCTTTGATTTTATCTGTCAAGTTTTCATTCAGTTCATTGATCAGAGTCATCAAATCAAAGTGATTCACCTAAAGTACTGATTTGGTTAAAAGTGTATTGGCACACACACCTTAAATCTCTAAATTAATTCAAATGCACACAATTCACTTTCACCCCTGAAAGTGATTTAATGATTCACTTCAGAATTTTCGTTTTGAACCACCTTCTAATAGAGCCACTGAGTCACTTTCTCACTAATAATTTTAATCAATTCTTTACATGGCACCACAGTTAGTCCTTGACGTACGACCACGACGGAGCCCAACATTTAGGTTGCTAAGTGAAACATCTGTTAAGTGAGTTTTGTCCCATTTTACAACTTTTCTTGCCACTCTTGTTAAGTGACTCACTGCAGTTGTTAAGTTTAGTAACACGGTTGTTAAGTGAACCTGGCTTCCCCATTGACTTCGCTTGTCAGGCGGTCCCAAAAGGGGATCACACATGATCCCAGAATGCAACAACCGTCATAAATATGAACCAGTTTCCAAGCCATCTGAATTTGGATCTCATGACCATGCTGCAGTGGTTGTAAGTGCGAAAAATGGTCATAAGTCACTTTTTTCAGTGCCGTTGTAACTTTGAATGGCAACTGTTAATTGTAATTGTTTCCTGACTGCTATTTGTACCCTATGACAATCATTAAGTGTTGTACCTCAAGATTCTGGACAAATGTACCTTTTCTTTTATGTACATTGAGAGCATATGCACCAAAGACAAATTCCTTGTATGTCCAATCACACTTGGCCAATAAAGAATTCTATTCTATTCTATTCTATTCTATTCTATTCTATTCTATTCTATTCTATTCTATTCTATTCTATTCTATTCTATTCTATTCACTCTATTTTGTTCTATTCTATTCTGTTCTGTTCTATTTTCTATTCTATTCTATTCTATTCTATTCTATTCTATTCTATTCTATTCTATTCTATTCTATTCTATTCTATTCTACTCTACTCTACTCTACTCTACTCTACTCTACTCTACTCTACTCTACTCTACTCTACTCTACTCTACTCTACTCTACTCTATTCTATTCTATTCTATTCTATTCTATTCTATTCTGTCCTGGTACTGAAGAGGCTTGGAGACAGGATTTGACTAACAGCTCTTTATTGCATAGCACAGAGATCCTGCAAAGGATCCAGCCGGGCAGCTCTCTCTTTAAATAGAGGGCTGCCGGCTGGTTCAATCAATCAGCGATCTCTATTTTCCCGCTTGCTAAAGCGGACCTTGGAATAAACAGTTCAACTTCAAACCTTAATACATAACAGTAACTAAATAAACCATTCATTTAGCCAAGAACTATCTGTACTTAGAACCAGGTGAGCTAACATACCTTTACGTGTTTGTGTATGTTCACCTTACTATTCATCCTTCTCGTTTCAAGTGTCAAAGCCAGGTCAAGAGAGAAAATTGGCGGCAAGGCAGATCATCTTTTTGGTGAGCGCACAAGAGCTGCGGAAAACCATTCCATTTTAACCACTGTTTGTTAAACATCAGCAGCATTTCCTGACTAGCTAACTGGCTGGGACTTCTCCCCTGGAATTGGGACAGGAAGGAGCCCTGGAGGGGGCTGCTGGGAAATGTAGTCCCCAGCAGAGGAAGGAAGTGCTAGGGAGTAGGAGGATGGATTTGAGCAGCTAAAGGGGAAAAAATGACTCAAAATAGAGTGAAAGGTACGAAGCTGCTGTGAAGAAAAGAGGCTGCACTCCTTCAGAAAGACAGAGAGGGGGGGAGGGAGGGAGGGAGGGAGAGAGGGAGAGGGAGAGAGAGATTGAGATATTGAGATACTGAAGAGCAACAAAAATGATTAGGGGACTGAAGGCTAAAACATATGAAGAACGGTTGCAGGAACTGCGTATGACTAGTCTTATGAAAAGAAGGATTGGGGGAGACATGATAGCAGTGTTCCAATATCTCAGGGGTTTCCACAAAGAAGAGGGAGTCAAGCTATTCTCCAAAGCACCTGAGGGTAGGACAAGAAGCAATGGGTGGAAACTAAACAAGGAGAGAAGCAACTTAGAACTAAGGAGAAATTTCCTGACAGTTAGAACAATTAATCCGTGGAACAGCTTGCCTCCAGAAGTTGTGAATGCTCCAATACTGGAAGTTTTTAAGAAGATGTTGGATAACCATTTGTCTGAAGTAGTGTAGGGTTTCCTGCCTAAGCAGGGGGTTGGACTAGAAGACCTCCAAGGTCCCTTCCAACTCTGTTATTATTATTAACACTAACCACTTCTCAGAGTAAGTTTAGGTTCATAATTTGAAAGACATTCTGGAACAGCCTGAAAATAAAATTCCAAAAGAACCACACCTTACTTTGAAGGGAAAGAAAATCTTTGAGAAATCTCAAGGCAAAATTTGGTAGTGTTGAGAACTTCTGATCTTTATTCCTGTTGCTTTACCTGCAATTTATTATTCCACTTAGTTATTTTTTTTCCATTCTCAGCAAGTGAAATATATTTACACTGCTATTCTTTCCTTTAACACTGCACTTTATTATTTTATTTCTTGGGAACTGACAAGTCAATGTAAGTTATTTTGGCCAGCCTAAATATATATGGAAATAAAATCAATAGGAAGGCAACTTTCTGAAAAACAGATGTTTCTACTGAAAATGCGTTTTGAGTTCAGTAAATGCATACTTGAAGGTCTACTTTTTCCCCAAATAATGTAACAATAGTGTCTTAAACATAAAAGATTGGATGTTTCAGAATTGCATCTCAATCACAATCGTAGTTTGTTATTCTGTTTGATCACTGCAGGTGAAATTGGAAAATCACAATTAGATTTTCTGTTTAATTAAATAAGGGATCCTGTTCTAATGGCACAAAGGTTTAACTTGCTCTATCAGACAAACCATTGAGGAGCAAATGAACAGTCCATTATAGATTGGTTCTTAATCCAAATCAATATAAGACAATTTAAAGTAACTGCAGGTAAGTTTTTTCTCAAACCTCCACTGCCATGTTTTCTCTCCCCAGCAACAGTCTGACTCCAGTTCCAAAGCTTGATCTGCACTTTCTTTAAGCAGTAACTATATCTTCCTTATTTTTTTTTATAGACCATTCTTTTAACCTTTTAGTCAATCAGAAAAGGTCCTTAGCCCTAGTTTCAATTTCTCCTTAATTGCAAGATAGCTAGGATGAACTTCTGCACTTCCGTTTCCCGTGACCACATTTCCTTTATTAAATAGGAAAATCTTCTTATTAATGCCAAATAACATTTTTGTTACTTTTGAACTCCTGGCCAGCATATTCCCACAAGCTAATAGCAAGCATTCTGCAAACTCAAGAACCAAAGGCAAGACTATGTTCACATCATGCACTGAATAGATAATTAGCCAATCATTTCTGGTTTTTCTCCTGCTAAATTGTATAATCCCATCCTGTGTGGTCATCTCATTGCTTTCAGTATTGCATATGATACTGGAATATTGGCTTTAGTAACCCATGAATACTTTACTTTAATAGTGGACAATACTAATATAGTCAAAATGATTTTAAGTTCCATAATTTTATACCCCTACATACAACAAAAATTATGTATCCTGGAATAAGTTAGCTCCATTCAGGAGAATAGGAGTTTTTGTAATAGTTGATGTTCTCTCTCTCTCTCTCCCTCTCCCTCTCCCTCTCCCCCCCTCTCTCCCATCCATCCATCCATCCATCCATCCATCCATCCATCCTTCTATCCATCATCTATCCATCATCTATCTTTTGTCTATCATCTCTCTGTCATCTATTGATCTTCTTGTGTGTTTTTCTCAAGCACTAAAAATAAGACAAAAAAATAACTTCAGTCTATTGTTGTATTCTTGCCATACTTGCTGGCTATCTTGTTTCATTCGCAATTAGTCAGTTTTACAATTCATCTTGGAAGAAAAGGAGAAAATTAGTTTTATAATAAAGAACTAACTTGATTTCCAAATGGTGTGAGTTGTATCATTTAGTACAGTGAATTCTTATAGAAATTGCTGAGAGAACCATTAATCAAAAATCAAAGAGATAGTAGATGACAGGGTTTTCCCCCCTGAACTGGGTCATATACAGCTATAAGCAACTGAGTGGCTGAACAATATATGATACCATTTGTCCTTTTGGGCCACTTTCTAGTGAACATTTTGAGAACATATGGCTAATCTTGCAAACTATCTACCTGCAAAGCATGTCCATTCAAAACAAGGTTGCAATAATGAACATCCCCAATCCCATAGAATTTACACAATGGTCTCTCCCAGAAGGTGGCTTTATATTACATCTGCTTAACATTGGGCATACTTTTTCTTGATATATGAGTATATTTCCAAAGTATTTGCTTGCAGCTACTTATTATTTCATTTTGGAATTGTTGGAAATAAAAAATAATAATGTTGCAGAGACACCTGCATTTGAATTATTATTTTTTTAACATGCCAGCTTTGCAATTATGGTGAAATTAAAATATTTTTAAATGCAAAAATCAAGGGAGGGGCAGAGTGAGGATTGAGGGAATGGCCCCAGACACATTTATGTCCCAAGGTATAATAATAATAATAATAATAATAATAATAATAATAATAATAATAATAATAATAATAATAATAATAATAATGATGATGATGATGATGATGATGATGATGATGATGATGATGATGATGATGATGATGATGATGATGATGATAATCATCATCTAGTCTAATCTAATCTAATCTAATAATCTAATCTAATCTAATATAATAATATAATAATATAATAATCTAATCTAATCTAATCTAATCTAATCTAATCTAATCTAATCTAATCTAATCTAATCTAATCTAATATAATATAATATAATATAATAATCTAATATAATAATCTAATCTAATCTAATCTAATCTAATCTAATCTAATCTAATCTAATCTAATAATCTAATCTAATCTAATCTAATCTAATCTAATCTAATCTAATCTAATATAATATAATATAATATAATAATAATATAATAATATAATATAATATAATATAATATAATATAATATAATATAATATAATATAATATAATATAATATAATATAATATAATATAATATAATATAATATAATATAATAATAATCAGAGTTGGAAGGGACCTTGGAGGTCTTCTAGTCCAACCCACTGCTTAGACAGGAAACCCTACACTATAATGTGTATAATGTGGAGAAATCACTTCTTAGAGAATTGAGGACCCTTGAGTATATACACATAAGTTGGCCATCTTGATTATTCATACACAACACCAGAGTATTTAAACTATTTATCGCATGATAGTTAAAACTAAGCCACCAGAGTATCTTTTGAAGTAAAAAAAAAGCATGCGGAATACAGAGGAAAACTTTCACTAGAGTATCTACATTCTCATTCTCATTCAGCAAATGAAAGCATAAGTGCAGAGGGAGTTACACCAAAAGATTTTTTTTTAATTCCAATGCACATCCAGAACATACATACATACATACATACACACACACACACACACACACACACACACAAACAAACAAACAAACAAACAAACAAACAAACAAATAAATAAATAAATAAATAAATAAATAAATAAATAAATAAAGGAAAGCCATATTCTCTGATGTTATTTCTTTCAGTGTCTGATGTCTTTATGGTGGCTCAAGGAAATCAATTCAATCCTAGGACGTAATACAGCACTGTCTAGTAAATCTAACCACTGAACAGGAAATATATACCCTAGCTACAGATATAGAGATACACCTACATATATAGTTTTCAGATTAGCAATAATCTCAAAAATAAGAATGGATTATTAAATTTAAATTAAATTAAAAAATCTAGAGGAAGATAATTAAAAAAAGAAACTCAAAATATTTTCCTATGCTCATGAGAAAATTTCAAATTTAAAAAAAATGACTTAGACTTACATACCGCTTCATAGTGCTTTACAGCCCTCTCTAAGCGGTTTACAGAGTTCAACATATTGCCCCCAACAATCTGGGTCCTCATTTTACCGACCTCAGAAGGATGGAAGGCTGAGTCAACCTTGAGCCGGTGAGATTTGAACTGCTGAACTGCTGAACTAGCAGTCAGCTGAAGTAGGTTGCAGTGCTGCACTTTAACCACTGCGCCACCTCGGCTCCTACTTAAAATTAATTAAAGTAAATAAATTTCTCTTCTTTGAAGTTCAGAGACTTTTATATATCATTCTGGTGGCCTGAATGACCCAGTTGGCTTCTGAGCCTAAAAGAAGACTAGTATCTGAATCCCCTTTCCTAATTCAGTACCTTAATCGGAATCCCACACTGACTCTCACGCTCCTTACATAAAAACTATAAATAAATCTGATCATACAAGGACTCTTAATAATATAGAATTATGGCAGCCCACCCAAAGATGCATGATTTGAAAAATCAAAATAAAATGTCAGCTCAATGATAAGCAGAGATAAACAGAAAGAATAGTGAAAGGGAAGAAGATGATCTAGGATATGTGAAGGTGAAACGATATGGGAAGTTGGCTTTTGGCATTTTGAATGTACAGTATGTAGTCATCTCATCCATCCATATCTTCTGAGAAGCAAGCTCTATTAATCTTAGTGGGACTTATGCCAAGTAAGCATGTATAGGATTTAGTCTTCACACAAGTTATGGTCAATTAATTTTTTTTTACAGAACAATCCTCTTCATGTTTATTTGAAAGTAGGTCTCATCAAGGTCTTTCTTAAAATTTTGAAAGGCCTAGAGGCAGAACATTTATGTATAGTCTTTCTCTGTCTTTACTATTCCTTGACTCCTACATCAATATATTTTTCTTCGCTTAAATTTCAGAACACACCTCCCTGATTAAAGTCTGGTGAACGACTGAATTAAGCCATTTAACTTTCTTGCCAGGATTTTTGGTTATCGTTTGCCACTACCTCCTTCCTAGGGCTGAGAGAGTGTGACGGGCATAAGGTCACCCAGCCTACTTGTGCCTAAGGCAAGATTGGAACTCATGGAATTCTGGTTTCCAGTGTAACTTTAACCACTGTACCAAACTGGCTTTTCCATGCATTAAATAGGTTTCTTTCTTTCTTTCTTTCTTTCTTTCTTTCTTTCTTTCTTTCTTTCTTTCTTTCTTTCTTTCTTTTTTCTTTCTTCTTTCTTTCTTTCTTTCTTTTTTCTTTCTTTCTTTCTTCCTTCTTTCTTTCATTCATTCATTTTTAATACCCAGTATTTTAAAGTTTTTTTTTTAAAAAAGAACCCATTCCCTTAACTGCTCTGGACAACTTACAAAAACACATTACATATGCAGAATAGCTGTTTAAGGGTTATGTGTGCATGTGTGTTTGTGCATGCATGCCTTTGAATCAGTCTTGACTCCTGGAAACTGAAACAGAAAGAGAACAGAGTTGGAAGGGACCTTGGAGGTCTTCTAGTCCAACCCCCTGCTCAAGCAGGAGACCCTATACCATTTCAGACAATGGCTGTCCAGTCTCTTCTTTAAAAAAAAAAGCCTCCAGTGCAGGATCACCCACAACGGCAAGCCATTCCACTATTGTTCTATTGTTCTCACTGTTGGGAAATTTCTCCTTAGTTCTAGATCGCTTCTTTCCTTGATTAGTTTCCATCCATTATTTCTTATCTTGACTTCTGGTGCTTTGGAAAATAGGTCGACCCCCGGTCTCCTTTGTGGCAGCCCCTCAGATGTTGGAACACTGCTATGATATCACCCCTAGTCCTTCTTTTCACTAGACTAGACAAACCCAATTCTTGAAACCGTTCTTCCTATGTTTTAGCCTCCAGCTCCATAATACTCTTTGTTTGTACATCTTTGTTGGGATGAGAATAAAATCTCATAGAGGCGATTTAGATCTTTTCTTAGAATTCAGACAGTTAGAAATAAAACCAAGATTAAAAGTCTAATAGAAAATATTTATTTCAGTACAAAAACAATAAATCCTGAATAATTACATCTTTGCTAAGAAAACGCGACCATTCAGGTCAAGAGTTAAGGCAGAAGAGAAATAATGGTGACTTAGGAATGCACACATGTGTACAACTCATATCACGTGTTCTGCTTGTATTGGAATATACCATAATATTAGATAGGGGTGCATCACCCTGCATAGACATACAACCGACAATATTCACACCGT
Source organism: Diadophis punctatus similis (assembly GCA_023053685.1). NCBI lineage: Eukaryota > Metazoa > Chordata > Lepidosauria > Squamata > Dipsadidae > Diadophis > Diadophis punctatus. Next base: position 8,216,732 of record JALIGW010000015.1, read on the forward strand.
GACAATCTTTCCCTGTAGAGTTCCTGCTGTTGGTATTTTTAAGGCAAGATTTCAGAATTGGTTTGCCGTTGCCTCTTTCCTACAGCTGAGAGAGCATGACTGAATCAAGATCATCCAACTGGCTTTGTGCTTAAGGAAGGGCTAGAACTTGTAGTTTTCTGGTTTCTAGCCTGATGCCTTAATCATGACAACAAACTGAATCCTCTCTGGAGTGGACAGATCAGGACTGTTTGGGGTGCGCTTTGTGGTCATCTGGCGGCTTAGAAACTTTGAACCCTGAGACTCCCGCCGCCATTACGAGGAGAGGGAGGACACGCTTCCAGGCACCAGTGCCATTCGGAGAAGCCCGAAGAAACAGAAAAGATCAGGAGTGGCCCTTTATTACCATCTGTTTGGTGAGCCTGTGAAAGAACTCTGGAACTGGTACCCATTGAGGACAACCAGCGCCAAAACTGCCCCTGAGGGCTTCAACCCTCTCCCCCCCCCTTGTTGCTCCTAGCTTATATCCAGAGACTTTTTTTACATCTATGGAGTTTTTTCTTTCCTGGACGCTGTGCTTAATTTTACCCCTATTCCCACGGATGTCCCTGCTTATTTTAAAGATCATTGCATGCAGGGAGAAGATGCTGAATCCCCCCTCGGATAGAAATCGATCACATACCGAGGGGGGTAGGACTATATACTCCCAATGTCATCAGAGTAAGGGAGGCTCTCCGTCATCCTGGGACTATAGATCAATAGGGAGGCTAAGCAGAACCAGGGAACCTGCCTCCCCAGCACACCCTTACCTGGACGAACTTGCCTTCATTTTAAAATCTTTTAACTTATCCTCCCCTTCTGAGACGTGGTATGGGTGTGATTGATTATGGGGATGAGTGAGTTGAGTGTCTGATTGTTAATGAATGTATGTACGAAAAAGAAATGGAAAAGCCGGGGGCTGCGATCCTGACCCCCCTCGCTGAGTGTGGAAACAGAAGCGGGGGGGCGGGGGCGCAGTGACCCCAGCCTGTGAGAATGGTATGTATGACCTGCAGGAAATGAGGAGGACCAGCGGGGAGGGGGAGGGGATCTCTGGTGGGGATGAGAGCCGGACCATCTCGGTCATAATGGGAAGAGGCAGATATGGCGGGAGCAGAGGGGAGGGCCGCTCTCGGGGAATAAGACCTCGCTGTTTACAAGCGATCCCTTGTTCCGGCCCCTCTGATCTGGTTCCATCTTGCTCAACCCGGATACCTGGCAACCAGGGTTTTCAGGGCCCTGGGCTCAGGATGCTGCTGCTTAACGCCAGGTCAATTATCAACAAAGCCCCCCTGATACGTGATTTAATCACAGAGGAGGGGGCAGACCTGGTATGTGTTACCGAGACCTGGCTAGGGCAGGAGGGGGGAGTAGCCCTCTCCGAGATATGCCCAGCCGGTTTCTCGGTGCAGCACCATTCTCGACCCCAGGGAAGGGGGGGAGGAGTGGCAATTATAACGCGTGGAAATCTGCATCCTCGTAGGATCCCTGCCCCGGAGATTGTTGGGTGTGAGACGCTCCTTCTGAAGTTGGACTTAGGGGTTCAGGTGGGCCTTTTCTTAACGTACCTGCCTCCCAGCTGCGTAAGTAAGGCCCTGCCTGAGTTGCTCGAGGCAGTAGCCGACTTGGCGGTTGAGTTCCCTAGGCTTATAGTACTGGGGGACTTCAACTTGCCATCTGCTGGCGAAACCTCTGGGGTAGCTCAGGAGTTCATGGATTCCATGACAACCATGGACCTGACCCAAGTAATTCAGGGTCCGACTCATGAGGGTGGTCACACGCTTGACCTAGTGTTTCTTTCGGGGCAGTGGAGAGATGATCTGAAGATAAGGGATATAGTCATCACCCCACTGTCATGGTCAGATCATTTCCTACTGAGGCTGGATTTCACAACCCCACTCCTCCCCCGCAGGGAGGCGGGACCGACTAGGTGGTTCCGCCCCAGGCACCTAATGGAGCCGGAAGGATTCCAGAGGGAACTTGGGGAGATACCTGAAACCCTGGTACACAATTCGGCTGACTCCCTGGTGGCTGCTTGGAACACCGCAGCATCAGGGGCTCTAGACCGAATTGCGCCTAAGCGACCTCTCCGTGGCAGTGGATCCCGGAAAGCTCCCTGGTTCACCGAGGAGCTCCGGGAGATGAAACGCCAAAAGAGACGTCTGGAGCACCGCTGGAGGACCAAGAGGGCCGAATCTGACCGAACACTATTAAGAATTTACATCAGATCTTATTTAGTGGCGATAAGGGCGGCAAGACGATCCTATCTTTCCGCTCTTATTGCGTCCGCAGATTCTCGTCCAGCTGCCTTGTTTAGGGTGACTCGCTCCCTCCTTGGAAAAGGGGGGAGCGAGGAACACTTACAAGGCAGAGCTGAGGAATTTGCTGAGTTTCTGTCGGATAAAGTCGCTCAGATTCGGTCAAACTTGGACTCTGGCAGGGCAGAGTCCATAGAGGTGACAGGGGCAAGTCCTAGTCCATCATTGTGGGAGGAGTTTGGGCCTGTTTCTCCCGATGATGTGGACAGGGCTATGGGAGCGATGGGTACCTCCACCTGTTTATTGGACCCATGCCCCTCCTGGCTGGTCTCGGCCAGCAGGTCGGTGGCACGCGGCTGGATCACCGCTTCTTTGAGGGAGGGATCCGTACCGCAGTCGTTAAAAGCTGCGGTGGTGCGACCCCTCCTGAAGAAGCCTTCCCTGGATCCAGCTGATTTGAAGAACTATCGTCCAGTCTCCAACTTACCTTTCTTAGGGAAAGTTGTGGAGAAGGTGGTGGTGACTCAGCTTCTGCAGCTCCTGGATGAAACAGACCATCTAGATCCTTACCAGTCGGGCTTCAGGCGCGGCTACAGTACAGAAACTGCCTTGGTTGCCCTGATGGATGATCTCTGGCGAGCCCGGGATGGAGGAAATTCCTCCATCCTGGTGCTACTTGACCTCTCAGCGGCTTTCGATACCATCGACCATGGTATCCTTCTGCATCGGCTCGGCGAGTTGGGAGTGGGAGGCACTGTTTTGCGGTGGTTGTCCTCTTATCTCGCCGATCGGATGCAGTCAGTGTTGGCAGGTGGGCAGAGATCGTCCCCTAGGCCCCTATCATGTGGGGTGCCTCAGGGGTCGGTTCTCTCGCCCATCCTGTTTAATATCTACATGAAACCGTTGGGTGAGATCATTCGCAGACATGGGGTGTGTTTCCATCAGTACGCTGACGACACCCAGCTGTACATCACCACCCCGTCTGACTTCAGGGAGGCAGTTGATGTAATGTGCCGCTGCCTGAACGACGTTAAGATCTGGATGGGGAGGAACAGACTCAGACTCAATCCCGACAAGACTGAGTGGCTGTGGATATTGCCTCCTAAGGACCATGACAACTATCCCTCCTTGGTCTTTGAGGGTGCGAAACTGACTCCCTCAGACCAGGTCCGCAACTTGGGGGTCCTCCTAGATCCACAGCTAAAATTGGATCACCATCTTTCTGCTGTGGCTAGGGGGGCCTTTGCACAGGTTCGCCTGGTGCACCAGTTGCGGCCATACTTGGAGAAGGAGGCTCTACTCACGGTCACTCATGCCCTTGTCACCTCGCGTTTGGACTACTGCAATGCGCTCTACATGGGGCTACCCTTGAAGAGTATCCGGAGACTTCAGCTGGTACAAAATGCGGCTGCGCGTGCTGTGGTGGGTGTGCCAAGGTACACCCACGTGACACCAATACTCCGCCAGCTGCATTGGTTGCCCATCGGTCTCCGGGTCCAATTCAAGGTGTTGATCACCATCTTTAAAGCCCTTCATGGCTTAGGACCAGGATATCTTCGGGACCGCATTCTGCCTCATACTTCCCTCCGACCGGTTAGGGCCCACAGAGTTGGCCTCCTCCAGGTCCCGTCGGCCAAACAATGCCGGCTGGCGGGCCCTAGGGGGAGAGCCTTCTCTGTGGCTGGCCCCGTGCTCTGGAACCAACTTCCCCCAGAGACCCGAACCATCCCCACTCTGCTGGCCTTCCGAAAAGCCGTTAAAACATGGCTTTTCCTGCAGGTGGGGGGGATAGCTTAATCCACCTGAGATCACCCCCCAAGTATGTATGATATCGAATGAATGTTGCTGTTTTAATATTGTTTTTAATAATTTGTATTTGTTTTTTAATCACTTGCATTTTGATTATTCTTGTATTTTTTTTCCTGTTGTACGCCGCCCTGAGTCCTTCGGGAGTTGGGCGGCATATAAGAATAACAAAATAAATAAATAAATAAATAAATAAATTTCATGCTGTTTGAGTCACAAATTAGATACAAGTGATACACCAATGAAATTACAATTATAGTAACCAATGGACCCAATCTGCGTAAAATAATTTTGCCACAGGCAAGTTACTTTTATCATACCTTGTGCTTTTGTTTTATTAAAAATGCCCCTTTATTGTTCCCATTTTAATTCCGGTGTTTTTCTTTGCTTTTTTTTTGTCCTTTTCCTATTTGCCCTGGCAAAATAATATCAAAATAATATCCCATGTTTTCCCCTTCATCTTTCAGTCAGTTCCCACCCGTGTGTTTATCCACTGTTCTTTGCGTTCATTGTAATATGATTATTGGCAAGGCACGAACTTATTCCTTTGGAATACTTGTTATTTTAGAAGCCTAATCCATGGACATTACAAATGGGGGTGGGAATATATCAAACTGCACTTTGGTGTATGGCAAAACACTTAACAATGTCAGGCACAAAATAATACAGCGAGGAAACAAGTCAAGGCTAATTGAGAGTTGGTAAACAGATAGCAACCATTTTCTGGTAACTTTAGGGTTTTATACCTGTGCTGCTTTCAGTAACAGGCCATTAGCTGCTTGCAGTGTTCTTATTCATTTAGTCTTGCAGAGGAAAAGTTACTTATCACTTCTGCTTTTTAAATGAACAGTTCTTCACCTGGGCAGACACTGACTCTGTATTTTTGATGCCTTAAAGCAGTGGTGGCCAACCTTAAGCATACCATGCGCCAATTTTTTCACAGACAAGTTCAGATGTGCCATACAACTCAAGCACGTTTTTACCTTCTTACTTTCACGTTTGGTGTTGTAAAATAGGGATAGGGGTAGGATCTGCTTTGCTTAAGGGAGGAAAAGGAATAACTCAATCATGCAATTCAATTAATTAATTTACGCCATTTCAAAATTTAACAAACGCAATATATATTTAATCTTGAATCTGTCTTTCAATCACTCTCAATACAAATACCACGCTAGTACACTCAATAAAACACTGCTTCAAACTCCATGCCACGATGGCTCACTCAGAACTGACTGACCATATCGAACGCTCGCTGCTCATTCGCACGTGACTTCAAACACATGATGTGCTGCTAGTGCGTGGTGTTTGCGATCATTTGAGTAGGAACGCGCAATGGAAACACCGATAAAAATATTCATACGTTTGTAAACCCGCCTAAAGTAACATCTCACAAGTTCCATTCTAAGTTTCAGACACCGAGAAGTTGAACAATAACGAAGGCTGTACGAATTGAACTGAGATCATTTTGGTGTTGAAAATATTCAGTTATGACACCTATTTTTTAAAAATAAGGATGCACAAGGATGCAATGCACCACTTGTAATCATCCAATGCACCACGGTTTGGCCACCCCGCCTTAAAGTCTTGGTAGACAGCGATGGAGTTACCGAATTGAGGCTGTCCAGATCCAGATGTCCAGTACATGACAGCAAACAGTAAATGTTCTAGATCTTTTTTTCTCCATCTGTTATCATTTGGATTTTTTCAGTCCAATTCTAGTAGCCTGGTTCTCTTTCAAAGGGAAACTTTCTCACTGGTCCAGGATATCCACTAAAGATGTACTTTGTGATTTCCAAGCCGCATTACACAAAATACAGTAAGTTAAAAAAAAACCACGTACTTAAATAATAATTGTAGTTGATATTTATAGAAAATTGTAGCTATTTGACTGCTAAAAATATTTTCCTTTGATATATTGTTTTATTTTTTAAAGCACTTTGATGTGTTTTTTTCTTTTAACAATGTATGTATTTTTATCTTTATGTTCTGTTCCCCCCCTTTTTATCATTTTTTAAAAGCAAAAAACAAAACAAAGGAATGAATAAAAACAAAAACAAAAGAGATGACTCTGGTGGGGCAGGAAGGGAGTGAAAGCAGTAATAGGTTGAGCTCATATAGTACCCATTAATCCATAGTTGTTTGGTTTAAATTGAGTATATTGTATAAACCAAGCCAGTGCCAATCATAACTTAAGTCTCAATACTTACAAATCCAGCCAAATGTTGTTTAATCAATGGACCATGGTTCCACAAATTATGCTTTGGCCATTAGCACTTAGCAGGTGTTCACATGGGTATTGGTGCCTGTAAAGGAGAAAAAGAAAGCTATGTTTAAAAGAGAACTAAGAAGACCCATCCATGACTGGCCCAATGAGAGGCAATCTCAACTGTACCTGTTCAGGCTGATGGAAGCATAGCTAAAGAGCATTATTAGCAGGCATTACGTATGTAATCAATCCTATGGCCCTAAAGAAAGGGACACCATTCTTTGTTCTTGAGTGGATTTATCTTACTATACTGCCAACAAAACTCTCAGTGGTTTACCAAATGATGTCTTCAAACCTGGAACAAAAGGGCTATTCTATTAAAAGAAAAAGAAAGTGAATTTCTCCTCCAGTAGCGTTCTATAACATTCGTAGTCTGGAACTGGCGACTCATTTGTTTTGTTCTTGCTGGTCTTGGCCTCTCTCCTGCCCTTCTCCTTCAGCCTCTTCTTGGCAGGCTTCCCACCTTTTGTGCTTCATAGGTTACCTCTACTGCTCTCTTTCACTTCCTTATCTGTTGTCCTCATTTGGCTCTCCTTGCCCACTTTTCTCTGCTACAAACGATTTGCATATATTTCTGGTTAATTTTTTTCTTTTTCCCCTTTCTTTTGCAACTTTATTCCTTTCCTGTTTTGCCTTTTTTCTGGGTTTCTTTCTGCCTTCTTGAACTGAGCATGAACGCTCAACTTCTTCCAACTGTTCCTTCCTTCCTTCCTTCCTTCCTTTCCTTCCTTCCTTCCTTCCCTCCTTCCTTCCCCCCTCCCTCCCTGCTTCCCTGCCTGCCTCCTTCTGTCTCTCTGTCTCTTTCTCTCTCACACTGTTAGCACGTTTTCTTAGTATGATGTTTTGCATGTGAAATATTGCAAATTTTAGCTTCATCTTCTTCTGACATTGGAAAAGGTGCCTAGTCACAAATTTTAGAGAGCCACTGATTAGCCGTGAAAACAAAATTCAGCTACAGCCATCATCTTTCCAGAGAATGGTCCTTGGGGGGAAAAGATTTTGGATGTATCTTCAATCAGGTTTCAACTACACACTCAAATATGGTTGATATGGAGCTTAGCAATTTGCACAGAGTTGAAGAGATAACCGCAGAGAAGCAATGTAAACAAAACAGTGTCTCTTGACAGACACTTGTCTGAATAGTTTCACTTCCAATAGGAATATCCAGAAGAGAAGTTAAATCCAGCTTGAAAGTCAGATAGCCAAGTTGCATTTGTCAGCCAGTCCAAGGATAGAACACATGAGTGTCACACAATAGTCGGAGATCAGACAATTGTTCCAGCAAAAGAACAATTTTGTCAGGGCTGCCTTTTAAATCAGGCTGCAACAAGCTGTCACTAATCAAGATTTGCAAGCATTGTATGGCAAGGTGCCTCATAGAAGACCTTTGCTCTGCTTTCCTCTCTACACTCCAACTTACATTACCCTCATCTGAATGCTCCAACTCTTCAGGTGGCAGCTATGTTTGTTCAGCCTCATGTCATTCTTGGCTTTGTGTCCTGAGGCTGACCTTCCACAGGTCCTGCTGGATCAGCTTCTTCATATTCAGAGCCATCATCTGATTCCTGGATCATGACAGGATGGGTGCTGATGAGGCAAGTCTCCAATTGTTCTCGCATTTTCCACACTATTCAAAGACCATCTTGTTATACATATACATATACATACAGGGGCGGGTTCCTAAACTTTTTACTACCACTCTGGGCGTGGCTTAATTTTGTGGGCATGGCTTAGTTTTGTGAGTGGCTTGGTTTTGTAGGTGTGGCTTGATGGTCATGTGACTGGGTTGGAGTGGCTTGACGGTCATGTGACTGGACGGGCATGGCTTCATAATCATGTGACTGGGCAGGTGTGGCTAAGTGGTCACGATCCTAGTTCCCCCTACGAGGATTCCTGCATCCGGACCTTTTACAATCCCCCAAAGGATTAAAAGAAACCAGATTCCATACAACTCTGAACCCTTAAGGCAAACCAAATACAAGTGGTCCTCGCTTAATGGCCGGTTGCTTAGCAAGTGTTCAAATTTATGACTGACCTCCTCAGAGCTACTTGACCTGTTTTTGGAGTTTTGACAGTCTTATGCATGCACACATGTACGCACGCACGCACACATACACATTTATGACCAGTTACAACATCCGTGACATCACCAGCCGGTCGCTACCGGTGCTATAGAGTGGACCGCACCGGTAGGAACCCACCACTGTATACATATACATATACATATACATATACATATACATATACATATACATATACATATACATATACATATACATATACATATACATAGAGAGAGAGGGAGAGAGAGAGGGAGAGGGAGAGGGAGAGGGAGAGGGAGAGAGAGAGACTCTGTGAGGTTCCTATTACCTATGGAGGAAGTCGGGTAATTGTGAAGTGTCTGAAAACCGGCACAGTAGCAAATAAATATTGGCAAACAAAGAGGGCCACCACTTTTATGCTGGTATAACTTTCTGCTAACTCAACAATGGATGGATCTTTTAGCTTAGTACTGTAGAAAGAAAATTATCTGTAGATGTGTTTAAGCTGAATACATCAATGGACTTATTTAAACAGGACAAAGTTTCCATGGAATTTGCTGCCACCATATATGGTGACTCACTGGAGAAGAGCCTAATGCTGGGAATGATTGAGGGCAAAAGAAGAAGGGGACAACAGAGAATGAGGTGGCTGGATGGAGTCACTGAAGCAGTCGGCGTCAGCTTAAATGGACTCCAGAGGATGGTAGAGGACAGGAAGGCCTGGAGGAACGTTGTCCATGGGGCCGCGATGGGTCGGACACAACTTTGCAACAACAACAACAACAAATATATGGTGATGGCCACAACTTAGGAAGTTTTAAAGAAGGAACTAGATAAATTCATGAATGTCAGTTCCATCCATGCTTACTCTTCCAAATGGCTGTCTACAGCATTACAAGTCAAGGCACACATTTCTTTGAGTTGAGTTGACTCCAGAAAACTTAATTTGCAAGTTATAATTTTTGAGTTTATAAACATGTTAAGCCAAATTGAAGCAAATCACATCATACCTTAGCTCGGTCCATGAGTATATTGAATATCTTAAGTACTATATTGAATATCCCAGAGTATATTCATTCCTTTAGTAGTAATGGGGGTACGGATGGACCAAATCCACATTAGAAAAACACATGACCCAGTCACACAAAAATTTCAAAGAGCCCCTAAATTTCACTCTTTGGGACGGGTTTGTGTGTGTTCTCTTGTGTTTGGAAGCTTTGAGATACCTGAGGCATTTGAAATAAAGACAAAAAATGATGCCAGACTGAAATTAATCTCTCTCTTTGCCTCTCATAACTTTACACCTTAGAAGATATTCAAAAGAGAGTAACAATAAACTAAAGGAGGACAATGAATATCATACAATGCACTGTGATTTTTTTTTAAAAAAATAATAATTTCAGAAGGCAAGGAGATTTATCTCTGTGATCAAGGAATTCATATTCTTTTCTTTACTGGAAGCAGAATTGTATTGCTTCGTGTCTCAGCAGGTGACAGAATTTGCTTATTGGAAATGGGATGTGCCTTCTTAGTACTTGGATGGGACTTGTGAAATGGTATTCATTGATCCAAAAATAAAATATGAATATAAGAGTAAGAGTAACACATATATAGATGTATGATTATTTGAACTTTTGTGCTTTCTCTATCTCTTTTTGCAAATGGTTATGAAGAAGGAGAGGAGGAAGAAAGGAAGACATTGAGAGAAAATGTATGCTGGCTGATACAGGCAGAAGGGAAAACCTCATCAGAGCACTGATGATGTTACCTAGTTTGGGTAATGAAACGTCTGCAAGAAAACAACCAAACTCAGGAAGCACCAAGGACTCCCCTCATTTCAACCCTGAGCTACAAATATATCTATCCAAACAACCCTCATGAAAAGTTGGCACTCACTGAAATTAAATGGCCAGATATATATTTTTTTGCGGGGGAAGGAAGGGGTCACTTAAAAATAAACAGCCTTTACTGAAGAGAACTTTTGGCTTATTGGGGGGGGGGAATTCTTCTGGATAAGAAGAGACACCAGTATCACTTTCAGGAGAAACCAGATTCATCCTGTGGCCCTGCTGGGAGCTGAAGGCTGAGTTTTTGATCAAGATCTGAATGTTGCCCACCCATTCTGAAAATCCTATCTAAAACTTTCGCCCTTCATCTTTCTCCTGTAAGTGAAGTCAACAGGATGATGATTACCCGTATTTTTTCGGAGTATAAGACGCACCTTTCCTGCCCCCTAAAAGAGGCTGAAAATTTGGGTGCGTCTTATACTCCGAATGTAGCTTTTTCGAAGCTTTTTTCCCCAGCCCTAATGAGGTGCTAACGATCTTCCCTGCTTGCAGGATTTTTTCATTGCTACTCCCTCCAAAGAAGTTTTTTTTCCAGCCCTAAGTCTTTGCAGGCTTGTTTTCATTGCTATTCCCTCCAAAAAAGGTTTTTTTCAGCCCTAACCAGGGGATAAAATAATGTGCTGAAGCTGACCAGACTAAGGGCGCTAGCCAGATGAATACCTGGTAGGTAGATTTCCCCCCCTATTTTCCTCCCCCAAAACTAAGGTGCGTCTTATACTCTGAAAAATACAGTACATGCCACCCAGTTCTTGTTGACTCTTTGACGGAGTGTATCCAGAATGATCTGCCTCTAATCTCCATCACCACTGAAGCTGAGTCTATCCATCTACCGATTGTCTTCTTCTCTTTCCTTCCTTCTTGCCCAGCATTAGAGCCTTCTCCAGAGATCCAAATCTCCAAAGTAGGACAACTGGAGCTGGCCATTTATGCCTCAGGTGAGAAGTTTGGGTTGATCTGTTCAATGATCCATCGGTTTGTCTATGGAGATTCTCAGTCATCCAGGTCATGTTTGTCCCAAAGGTGTTCCCCCCCACCTTTCAAAAGGCAGCTGGACTTTGGTTTTTCCTTGAAGACCTGTGGCTCCTCACCCAAGAAGCTTCTTGGATGAGAAAATAAATATTGATTTATGAATAGATAGAAATGTATAATGTCTTTTTAAAGTTTTTAAAATTGTTTTTAATAATTTTACTGTTTAGTTGTTCTTTAAAATGTTGTATGCCGCCCTGAGTCCTCAGGGAGTAGGGCGGCATAGAAGAACGCTAAATAAAAATAAAATAAAATATAATATAATATAATTATGTATGTTTTGATATGACTTATGGTATATGCATTGATGTGTATATGGAAATTGTGGGAAAATTTTTTTTTAAAAAAAGGAAAATAAAGTCCAGTTGCCTTTTGAAAAATCACCTTTGGGATCCATCCATTTGTTTTCTTGGCTGTCTTCGCATCCTGGACATAAATTGTTTCAACTCCTACCCTCCAAACGTCGCTATAGAGCACTGCACACCAAGACAACTAGACACAAGAACAGTTTTTTCCCGAATGCCATCACTCTGCTAAACAAATAATTCCCTCACCACTGTCTAACTATTCACCAGGCTGCATTACTATTACTATTAGTTTTTCTCATCGTTCCTATCACCCATCTCCTCCCACTTATGACTGTATGACTGTAACTTGTTGCTTGTATCCTTACGATTTATATTAATATTGATTGTTTCCTGATTGCTTACTTGAACCCTATGACAACCATTCTTGACAAATGTATCTTTTCTTTGATGTACACTGAGAGCATATGCACCAAAGACAAATTCCTTGTGTGTCCAATCACACTTGGCCAATAAAGAATTCTATTCTATTCTATTCTATTCTATTCTATTCTATTCTATTCTATTCTATTCTATTCTATTCTATTCTATTCTATTCTAAAGACTCTTCTCCCACTCCAAAATTCAAAAGCAAAGGAATGCAGGTTAGAAAGAGAAAACCCCCACAAGCGCTAACTAATTATCACCACAAGGCTTCCTTTGGGCTCCCTGAACTTGTTGCTGTTGTTATTGTTTTGCAGACGTTTCATTACACCATCATCAATGCAAGGGAGAGAAGAAAGCTCTACTACCTGTCCAATGCCCTCCTCTTATTTTATTTATTTATTTTGTCAAGTACGTGTTAGTAATATACATAGAGGTAACATTGTTTATATACATATATAAGATGGGTACTGATAAGAGGGAACATTAGGACAGGGCCGGTAGGCACGCTGGTGCGCTTATGAACGCCCCTTACTGACCTCTTAGGAATCGGGTGAGGTCAACAGTGGACAGTCTAAGGGTAAAGTTTTGGGGGTTTGGTGACAAAACCACAGAGTCAGGTAGTGAGTTCCAGGCATTTACCACTCTGTTGCTAAAGTCATATTTTCTACAGTCAAGTCTGGAGCGGTTCACTTTCAGTTTGTATCTGTTGTGTGCTTGTGTATTGTTGTGGTTGAAGCTAAAGTAGTTCTCTGGTTCTCAACTCCTTCCCCCCCCCCTCACTCTCATTTCTGGCCCGACCCCCGCCCTCCTCAAGGCATTCCCTAGGAAGGGGATTCCCACCAGGCATTCCAACAGGCGGAATTCGCTGCGGAAGAAAGAGAAACAACAACCACCACCACCACTCTGTAAAGCCAGGTAAAGCACGGCTTTCTGGCAGGTAAGAGGGGGGTCTTTAAACACAAGCCAACCCACCCACCCTTATTACCAAGAGGACTAAGAAAGTTGAGCGTTACCTAGCCTGGGCGGAGAAGCGGGCGAGGGAAAGCGGGAGGGTGCGCGGGGAAGCCCCCACCTCTCTCTCTCCCCCCTCCCCACTTTCTCTCCAGCAGCCTTTTAGACCGGCCTCCCAAGCCGGCCGAATCAGAAGTCTCAGGGGAGGAGGAAGAGGAAGGAAGGAAGGAGGAGGAGGAGGAGGAGGAGGATTCGTCTCACTCATTTCCCTCACTCACTTTTCCCACCTCGCGCTTCCCTTTCGGCGGGCGCGAGCGTCGGGGCGCGAGGGGCGCTCGCTCGCGCGGTGGGGGGGAGGGAGCGCGGGCGCGCGCGCGGAGCCCGCCGGCGTCTGAATGAGCGGATTTATTTCGGAATCTCCCTCCCTCCCTCCCTCCCTCCTCCCGCCCGCCCGCTCGCGTCGCCGGAGATGGGCTTTCGCAGCCGCGCTTGCTGCTGCTGCTGCTGCTGTTGCCGTTGCAGCCGCCGCCGCCGCCGGAAAACCTCGCGCCGTCAGACGAAGCCCCGGCACTGAGGGGAAAAGAAAAAGAAAAAGAGAGAGAGAAGGAGAGAAACGGCCGTGAGGGGGCTAAAGCCACAACTCCGCCGCCCTTTCGCCCCGAAGGAGAGCGAGGGAGCCCGAGGGACCCTCCGAAAGTGAAGCGAGAGAGCGCCGGAGCCCCCCCCGGAAAGCAAGGCGAGACAGCCGGGGGGGTTGTGGGGAAGAGCAACACTTGCGCCTCGCAACCCGACAGCCGACGCCGAGAGGCAGGTGGTGGCTGGCTGGCGGCGCTCGGGCAAGCTCGCCCGGACTGGCCACCGTTCGCCTCCCGTCGACCGAAGGGGCAAGGCAAGGCGACGCCGGCGGACAAGTCTTCCAGCCACCCAGCACCCCAAGCTTTGGAAGCGAATCGGGTTATCCTGGATTGAGCCGCCGTCTTTCTTTCTTTCTCCCCCGAAGTGGTGGGACTTCGCCAGACGGTGTTTTTTTTTCTCTCTCTCTCCGTCGAACCTCGAAGCGAAACAACCCCGTAAGTCCTGCTTTTGAGTCATTATTATGAGTGTTATCATCATCATCATCATCATCATCATCATCATCATCTTCATCTTCCTTCTCCTCCTCCTCCTCCTCCTCATCATCTTCGCCTCCCCCCCCCCATCAGCAGCGACGGCTTTCTCCCTATTCAAGGAAGGGTCTCACGTCAGAAGTAACACCCGGGAAAGAGGAAGAGGGGTGGAGGGTGGGGGGCTCCGTCGGGTTGGAAGGCAAAAGTGTATCTTAACTCGGATCGCTCAGCTACGAATTTTTTCTGCCTCCTTCCTGGCTCTGCCGTTCCTGGGGATTCCTGGCTTTCGGAGAAGATGGGGGGGGGAGAGAAACGGCGGAAGGTGCCAGTTTTGCGGTGGGAGGTGCACTTATTGAAGGTGGGGGCTTTGGTTCTCAAGCTCTAGCGCACTAGCTTCTTCCTCTTCCTCTCCCCCCCTCTTCCATCCTTATTTTCCACCAGCTTGAAGATAGGCGTACAGCCAAACCTTGAAAGACATTACCTGGTTGCCGGTATACTGAAATTAACCCCCCCTCCCTTACACACATAGAAAAAGAATGAAAAAGAAAAGAAAAAAAGAAGGGGGAGGAAGCCATCCATTCATCAGGTCCATAGATGATGGAGGAGAAAGGTGCAATGGATGGAAAGAGAGGAACCCTTTCTCTTTTCAAAATAGCATCGCCTCCAGGACCCGCTCTGAAGGAGGAATCCTAGAATCTTTAGGGATGGAAGGGACCGTGGAGGTCTTCTAGTCCTCATCCCATCTTTGACAAATGAATGTCCGATCTTTTCTTGAAAGCCTCCCTTGATGGAGCTCCCACAACTCCGGGAGGGAAGCTGTTCCCTTGCTTAATAGTTCTCACCGTCAGGAAATTCCTCTTATGCCCAGGTTGGATCTCCTTCTCAGGAGCTTCCATCCATTCATTGCTTCTTGCCCAGGAGAACCAGAACTAGCTGGCCAGTCTCCTCCCGATTTCCCAAAGCGGGCAGTATTTGAGTTATGCAATGGAGAGCATCCCTGCAGAAAACCGTCTTTCTTATCTACAAGTTGTTTCTCTCCTCCTCTATTTATTCACTAGGCTGCCTACTTCAGAAGCAGAGCAGCTAATGCAACATGAAACTTGCAGGAATCACCTTAGCTCTGGTCCCATGTTAATGGCATCTTTGCCAATAGAGGAAGCTTCAGTAGACATTCAAACAGCAGCTCTTCTTAATCTGTCTCTCCCCTCCACCCCCCCCCCCCTTTCAGCATTTCATTCTGAATCAAGGAAGGGTCAGGGCTTGGAAGAATATCGTGTTCTTTTGCATCTCTGCTTAAATCTCACAGCTTCTGGAGGTAACATCCCCAGCAAGCTGTCAGTCTTCCCTGCAGAGTACAGTGAGCCATAGCAGAACATTTTGTTCAGCTGGGGAAAAAAAAAAAAGCAAATCAGATGAAGGCTCAGCGGCTAGGGAGGGCTGCCTGCAGATCTGCCCTTTCCTGTGGGTGATGGTGGTGATGATGGTGAAAGACTATTTAGGGAGGGGGGAAAAATCCCTTGTGGGCTGACAGCATTAGTAAATGCAGATTCCATGGTGATTTGAAGCTTACAGCTTCTATCTTAACTTGAACAGCTTGAAGCGGGAACAAGATGGAACCATTCCAAAGCCAAATGAAACACGGATGCCAACAGGTACCAAACTCTGTTCAGTCTAAACCCCATTTTTAAATCCCCTTTCCCTTGGCTGGAGAAACGCCTGTGATGCATGGTTAGCTTGAAAACTATTGATCCTTCAGAAGGGTCAAGAGGTCAAGAGAGACAGGAGGTTGACTGTTGATACCCAGGGATATCTCTGCTTCTTTATATGGTTGACTCCCATAGTGTTAAGAGCTGGTGGTCTCAAAGCTTAACTGTGTTTGCAGAAACAGAAATCTAACCGTTGCCCACTTCAGTTGCAAGGAAACAGTGCGAGAGTTGAGGGAGTTGTGCCAAAACCTTTTAAAGTTCATTCACCCTTTAAAAAAAAAAGAATCCCAAAGAAATTTCTTGGGGGTGGAATAAGGCTCTTAGTTTTAACAAATGGATTGGGTTTTCCCAAAATCCTGTTTCCCTTGGCATTGTTGCAACTTCTTTGGAAGTAGACTTGTGTGGAATTTGTCCTGTGTGAGGTTTTGTGAAGAGGCAAGGAATCCAGCAAGGATTCTTTGCAAATTAAAATCAACAACAGTATGGACACTGGGAATGCCTCCCCCAGAAATACAAGTTTGCTTAAAGTATCCAAGCCAGAATGATGGTATCAGTTATGAGGCTGGTTAGAAAAGCTATAGTATGAGAAGGGACGAAAGCTGAAGATTGTGATAGTGTCGTGCTGCAATGGCACTAAAGCGTCACTCATTATTCACTAAATGAAAACACTATCAAGAAATAAGCATAAATCAATCCATGCTTATCATAACTGTTGTGTAAGCTTTTTGCTGACCACTTTGGCTTTAACAAAATGAGAAGGGGAGAGGGGGGAAAAAAATCCTGCGGAGGAAACAAAGGGTAGCTATGAAGTAGTTTAATCTTTGCATACCTATCTTCATCTATGCAGACCCAATATCAGAAAGCAGAGCCTTCCCTGTGAAATGCAGTTGACTCTGGTCCTCCTTTTGCAATATTGTTCTTTATAGCTGTCATCCTCTCGCCTTCCTTTGACAAGTATATGATGCATCTTATAACAGGTAACCATGATCAGACAGGTACTTGGTTGAAACTGGGGAGGGGGGGGGCTTATGATATCAGGTAGGAAATAAATAGCAGCCGTCGCTTGTCATCAACAGTGTGTTTATAGTGCTTACATTTTTTGTTCCCACTAAATGGAATCCGTTGACCCCTCAAAAGAAGGCAAACGTGCCTTTTAAATCAAAGGTCAGAGTTCTTGACAAATAACAGTTTAAATAAATCTCTCAAGCTCACATTCTATCGGCTGCATACAATCCACTTTTTTTTCCTTTTTCCCTTAAAAAAAGAATCTTTCCCTAACACCCTGGCAGGGAGCTCTGCTATGATAACTTATAAATAATATGGTCCTTATTTGAATTTCATTTTTAGATGCAATTAAAAGGTTTCTAAGGTAGCTCGAGTCCAGTCTAGGATCTATTTTTGGTTTGGTTTGGGTTTATATCCATATAAAATAGCCCCAACTGTATTTTATCACTGCAGTGGATAGAATACTGTCAGCATTATTGGCTTTTTATATAAAATTGTTCTCTGCAAGTTTTATTTATTTGGAGAAAATAAGTAGAGATGTATAGAGCTTGATATTTTTCCAGCCATATATGTGTACAAACACACATGCATGCACTAACATTTATGTCTAGATGCTATTGGTACATTTTTTTTCTGGGAAAAATAAATAGATCCAGGCATTTTTATCACCTGGTTTCCCAGGTACATTTATTGTCGAGAGATTAAATTGTCTTTTTTTGGGGGGAATAGAACTTTAACATAAACAAGTCGAAAGATTTCTGAGAATTATGTGTCTCCCAACAGAGTCTTCCAGTTGGGCATCTTTGATCACTGGAGAAATGCTTTAAATCAATGGTCAAATCTAGGATGGCTAGTCATGCATAACATAGATTTAACATTTTAATGGGGAAATAATGCAATGTTGGTCAACCAAGATGTTGTCATGATAAGAGATAAAGTCAACAAGGGAAAGAAAATCCATAAGAAGGGAATGCTTTCAACAGAGTTGAGGGGATTGAAAACTGTTGCTGGCACTGGACCTACATGAATGCTTTGTTTTACAACATAGCAGCACTGAAGTAGGAAACAAAACTCAGGCTGACCTTTAAGGATTGACAGCTACCTACAGAATTGTGATTGTGAAACACAGGTTTTACCTTTCTTTTTTGTTATTGAACTCACTTATTTACATCAAATAGATGGCTTGGCATTGATAGTGCTCTAGTCTTGCCATTTAATGTTTCAGATTTTTAAGCACAGAGAGATCATGAATGAATGAGTGAATGAATGAATGGAATGCGAAGAAATATAACTTGTGTTCCTCGTATTCTACTTCGTAGTTATGTTTTCGCTTTGATCTTGAATAGTTCAGGAAGACCAATAGTAAAAGTTGAGTGATAACAGTTTGTGTTTATGGAGAATCCAATTTAATAGTGACTCCAGAGCTCTCTAATCTTATATAAGAGAAATATACATACTTGTAACTTCTTTAAATTCTTTGTTTTAAGTACTTTGTTTAAAATGATTTTTACTTTTACTTTACAGACATAATTTTTGACACACATTTGCACGCTTTATTATTATCAATAGAGTAATTTATGTTGTATTTTACTATAGAGTTTATGCTATGTTGGCACTCTGCTTTCTTAATTTGATTTGATTTTTATTTGATTTCTTAGGTTGTATACGTTCTAGACTACTAGACATTGAATAAACTTACTGGTAACTATATAAGGGTTCATTGAACTTTTGAGCTGTTAAATTATCAGAATTTTATATGGTAATGAACTCTATATACCAATAGAAACAGCAGAGCAAATTTTGAGTATGGGGCTTGATTCAAAGGTGTTTGGAAGAAGGAATAGCATCTGTTAAACTATGGATACCATTTATATAGTTCTTCCCTTGCTTTAGCATGGATTTTTTAGTTATTATTTTGTAGATAGATTTATTGTAGGGATTTGAATTTTATCAGAGAAAAACTCTGACTCAAATTGTGTTGGAGTTTGTTGCTTGTGTTCAGGAATCCAATAATTAAATTTCTAGTGCTTAAATTTAATTCTTGGGAAATAGCTGGTGTTCATATTTAACTGGGCTGATCTGATTCTCTTTCTTTGTCTTTGCCGTTGATGAGTGAGTATTTCTATGTTATATCAGCAGTAAGAATATAAAAGTGTTACTCCCACCAAAAGGTAGACATATGCCTCCGAGATACCTAGAAGCAGATTATGAAGGCAAAGAGGGTTTTTTTTTAAACCACTTTGCAATTTCTGTAATTTGAAAAGCAAATGCATGCAGGACATTGATAGTGTTAGACAACATTAAATACAGTTAGTGTTTAGAAGCCACATATGACAAACTTGTTTTACAAATCACATTCTGTTCAAAGATTTTCTTTTTAAGGAATCAATGTTCATTGTTCTTTACATTTTCATGCTGAACAGTTGAGATTTAGGATGTGACTGGAAGGTCAACAGAACTATAGAATTTGACTTCGGGAGATGTGATGAAGGTATATATATATATATATATATATATATATATATATATATATATATATATATATATATATATATATATATATATATATATATATATACATCATACATACATACATACATACATACATACATACATACATACATACATACATACATATATATATATATATATACACACACGGGAGAGAGAAAATGAGATTAGCCTGGCAACTAAAGAGGGTCAGAGGGAGAAACCAGTTAAAGGTCTTTCATCTATGATATAAATCTTTTCAGATATCACAGTCTGATCCAGAAACTGTGTGTGTGTGTTTGTGTGTGTGTGAGAGAGAGAGGGGGGGGAGGGAGGGAGGGAGAAAGAGAGGGCACACAGTTTTCTCTCAATGAACCCTGAATAGATTTTCTGGAATCCTATATATAATATCAGATTTTGCAGAAATATGTATGTTTGAATACAAACACAATCTTCGTTTCTTGAAGCAACAATGCAAAAGTTAGTATATTTATACACCAGCCTGTTTGCCTTGTCTCTGCAATATCAGTATCTTTTTAAAGATCTGTTTCTAGTCTGTATATTTAACACAGTCGGATGGGGAAGTTGTCTATCTCAAGCTGTAGAATGTATTCCTTTAATACAACTGGTTTAAGGCTGGTAGGTCTTCGAAACTGGATGTTCGTTTCTTCTTGATCTATGGCAAAATCTGAAGTAACCCACAGGGAAGCTGAGGCATTACTTCTTCATTACTTCATCAGAGTAATGCAGTGACAAACTATTGGTGAGCAGACTTTATTATGGATAATCTGCAATGTGTCTTGGCCCTAAAGAGAGCTGAATTGTCAACCACCATCCGTTTTCAGCAAATAAAATCCCAATTTCATTCATGTTAGTTTTGCAGAATCTCCTCAATGGAGAAGAGGCACAACCTGGTGACCGAAAGCTTCTTGTTTCCTTCACTGAGCTTAGCATATTCCACTTTCTAGCTTTCTCCATTTAAAATGACACACTTGTTTGGAACAATATGCTTCCGATAACGTCAAACATAGATGAGAAGAAGCAGAGATTGCTAGATTACCTTGTTGTATTACTTTATGGGGAAATGAAGACAGTCTGTGTACAGCCACAAAATAGGACTGCAATCATTGGATGAAAAGAAGGGAAAGGGGAAAACAAAGAGCTTAACTAGATTCAGTCCAGTTCAAACATTATTCAAGTGAAGCCTTTCTTCAGCTTGATATAGTCTAGATATAATACCTACTGTATTTTTTTTTTTAACTAGCATTGGCAATGCTAGTTAAGCATTGGTAGGAGTTGTGGTCCAACACAATTGGAAATGCTAATATGGGGAAAGCTGGTGGAATGTACTTTATGCATGAATTTGGAGCATAAAATATAAGTGTGACAAATTTATATTTTGCTGCGACCATGGAGTTGTTATAACCATTTATGACCTACTTTAAATATACAGTTACAAGCATGAACATGCTCACAACGCTGTTTGATTGACGACAGAACGTATGAGTTGACTGCATTTAAAAGCATTATGGCCTGAGATACTGTAAGATCCACCCACATTAGATTTATAATTGTAAATTCATACAGTTTGTCCCTTGATATTATAGCCATGCAATTGGCTGATGTTTACTGATGACGGGGAGTCAATTTTTGGCACATGAAGAAATCTGAAAGTGGGCCCCTTTGTCTTATAGACCACTTTGTGTGGGACAAAAGAACCTAGCTGGTCTTACATCTCTAGTTAAGGTGGCATAATTTGATGCAAAACCAAATTAAACTAATTTCATTGTTTAATTTAATTATTGATTTATCTGCCTCACAATTCCAGAATAACTCTGGTCAGCTCATAATATAGCAAACAGAATAAAACACAATTGTTTGGAACAAAGACACTTGGGATAGAAAAATTAACTTACAGAGTTGCTTTCAGCAGCTCGTATAAGGTTTGCATGCCAAAAATAGTTTGCAGAAACAGTTGTTTTAGGTAGCACTTTCCACAAGGGGCACTGTTTCACTTGCTCCAAATGTCATATTCACGTATTTTAAAAGCAATAGATTTCTGAGTGAAGCAGAGATGTTGGAGGGGAAGGCATTTCAAACCTTGCACTACATATGGACCTATCAGTAAAAGCTGTTGTCTATATCTTTTAAATGGTAAGTATCATTATAGAGTAGAATAGAATTCTTTATTGGCCAAGGGTAATTGGACACACAAGGAATTTGTCTTTGGTGCATATGCTCTCAGTGTACATAAAAGAAAAGATACATATAGGATATCACCCCCATATAATTGATTGCTACTAGGTTCCTTCTGATTTTAATACATACTTTTGTGATTCAGGTGGAATAGCAATAGTTTTTAGACTTATATATTGCTTCATACTGGTAGTGATTTACAGCCCTCTCTAAGCGGTTTACACAGTCAGCATATCTGGGTTCACGTTTTACCAACCTCAAAAGGATGGAAGGCTGAGTCAATCTTGAGCCAGTCAGGATTGAACCCTGCAATACTGCCTTCTAACCCTGTGCCACCACAGCTCTTAAATGCAAATTTTTGCCAGTTGCACATAAAAATGTCTAATGCGTTTTTTTCACCAGTTAGGCAAAATCAACAAAAACAACCCCCATCTCCTTCAAAATGAAAGGAATAAGTGGATTAATTTTGGATAAGAAAACAGGAACATGTTAATTTTCTTGATATTTTGATATTAAAAGGCAATTCACCTGGAATGCCACTTTTGATATGCAAGGCTGATCATCTCCTCCTCCTCCTCCTCCTCCTCCTCCTCCTCCTCCTCCTCCTCCTCCTCCTCCTCCTCCTCCTCTTAAAAAACCCTCACAACAATTATGTGTGGTTGATGGTTAGGCAATTTTTTTTGTTTTATTTTGAAAAATGGACCATTACAACTTCAGTGAGAAAAAGTATAAGTGATGTAGAATTGCTAAGATTAGCTGAATGTTCAGATTAAAACTATCCTGAATGACTGCAGTGGTACTTCTTTGATGTAGTAAATCAATCACGGGTGGAAAACTTTTGGCCCTCAGGATATGGGAGCCATCAATACATTTCTGTAGTCTGCAGAACCTCTGCAATTTCCTAAAATTAGTAGCATGGTTTTCTGACACAAAAATGCATTATGCACAAAAATTGCACAGTTAGGTGGAAATCTAGATTCAGACTTTTTTTTAATATCAACTTCCAAACTCTTCCTACACCTCTGAAGTATGTATGTATGTATGTATGTATGTATGTATGTATGTATGTATGTATGTATGATGTGTATATATACTGGTATATACCGTGTTTCCCCAAAAATAAGACCCTGTCTTATATTTTTTTGAACCCTGAAATAAGTGCTTGGCCTTATTGCCATGCACTCAAAAGCCCGATTGGGCTTATTATCAGGGGATGTCTTATTTTGGGGAAAATAGGTGTGAATAAATATATATATTCACACCTGTTTGTAGACTTCCAAAAGCATCCTCCTTCTCCCATAAATTATTAATTACAGGTAGTCCTTGGTTAATAATAATAATTGGCACCAGAATTTCTGTTGCTAAGCAACATGGTTCTAAAGCTCACCAACGCATGACTGCGCTGCTTATTGGCAATATTTCTGACATTTCCATTGTCGCTAAGCAAATCCTGCCTGTCATTAAGCGTGACATCACAGAGTCACCCTATACGTCCTTCTGCTTGTCTTCCCCATTGATTTTGCTTGTCGGTAGTGAAGATTACAGATGAAGATCACATGACCTCAGGAGTGCTCTAATGTCTACAACTAGGATTGGTGGAAAGATCAGGGCTGTCGTAAGTTCAAATAGTAGCTGAAAGAGGAGTTGTTAAACAAGGGATACCTTCTTTGGATTTCATCTCTGTTGGGATTAATTGGTCAAACAGCGTGAGGGGAAAAACAGACTCTTGTTATTGAGTTTATCAATGTCTCTATATAATAGCCAATGTCCCAATGGTGTGATATTTAGGTATGTGCAGTTTCTCCAAAATTATAGTTACGGGTGGGGACACAGGAGCATCAAAAGGTTGAAAAAATAGCATACATCCTCTTCCATGCAAAACACTGTTTTCAAAGGTAAACTTATGTAGGGCATTAAAAAGAAAAAGAAACCCATAGCTAAAAACAGAGTATTAGTGCTTCCGGTAGCATCTTTTTTTTGGATACATTTTTTGGATAAATTCTTTTATGTCTGTCCTTTGTGACATTAAGCACTTGAGATGATCCATTTGCTTTAGTAATGGCTTCCTTTATCATAATAAATAGGGCCCATTTTTAGCGTAGCAATCAGAGATGGGAAAAATAACAATTTGTTGAATGAATAGTTTACATACCGTAAATATTGTGGCTTTATTCTTTGCGTGCACATAAACATCCTTTCCAAATATATATTTTCCCCTCATTTAGTAGATGGCTTCATACATAATATATTCTTCAAAGGACACTTGAAAGTAAAAGAACTGAGAAATAAAATAGGAGCTGGAAGTTTTTGGCTTTTTTTCTCCAGCACCACGCTGGGAAAGAGAAAAAATAAAACAAGAAGCAACTTGTAACCTATCAAGCTGAACGCAGACCACCCAGCCATGCACTTTACTAGAGCTTGACAGCTCCTGAATTTGAAGTCCCAAGTGTGCGACAAAGCCCGAAATATATCAAGTCACTTGAGGCCATAAATGGCTGACTGGCTATGTTGAGTTCTGGTGCATCACACGTCTCCTCTGAACTAGCAAACTTCCCACTGTCCCTCCCAGCCTTACGTTATCCTGACCAGCATGGATAAAAAGTCCATGTTTTGATAAAAAAAATAATGCTGAACATCTTTAAAAAAATGAAATTGCTTTTATATTCACTGAACTTGGCAAAGGCAACATCTGTTGCTGGCAGACTGCAGAGTTAGAAAAGGTAGGTGTCTAGTTTGAGGGATCCCTGGCAGGGGTGGGTTCTTATTTTCTTCACTGCTGGTTCGCACCTTGAGGTGCTGCGCGCGCATGCGCAGTGCTAAAAACCCAGTACGAACCGGCAGGAACCCACCTCTGATCCCTGGTGCTGTCTAAGCTGGGTTGATTTCTTGCAAACATTTCATTACTCAACTAGATGATATCATCAGTTGTAACAGCACTGATGATATTATCTAATTTGGATAATGAAATGTCTGCAAGAAGACAACCAATCTTAGAGAGTCCAATTTGTTTTCAAGGGTCTGGATGAGTTGTGAAGCCACTGTATTCTGCTCAGAATATCATTGTTGTCTTTGTGGATTACCAGTACTGGTAATTTCATTTTATAAACACATTTGTATTTTATGTAGAAAAAAATGTTAGGCCTTTTACCTGTTTAACAATTCTGGACAGCTTGCAAAAATGTAGCAACATTATTAAAAAGAAAAAAAAATAACTTCATATGTACATATAACAAATACTCAACATTAAAAAAATGCAACATTAAAATCCTTGCACTAATAAGTAAGACTTTAGTCTCTTCTTAAATTGTAACAAAGAAGAGAATTTTCTCAAAACCAAATGGCAATTTGTTACATAAAATGTCCCTGCTTCAGAGAAAGAAGTCATAACTTAAAGGTGTCAAACTTATTATTGGGAAGACTTGCAATAGATCATGCCATTGATGGCCTAAGTATATCGAGGAATTATAGGGGAAGCACATATTCTTGTAAATAACTTTTGACGAAAGTCATCTGAAGATTTATATATCATTATGGGCAGTTTGCATTGGACTTGAAAACTAACTGGCAGCCAGTGAACTAGTTTCTGCATAGGAGTTATGCAAGACATGGTTTAACACTCACACCTTCTGGGCTATCTTCAAGAGCTGACTCAAAAGAGTACACCACAACAGTCCAATCTTAACATTATCAATTCATGAATCACTAGCTCACTTTTCCCCCCTTCTGGGTATATCTTTAGAATAGAATAGAATTACAGAGTTGGAAGGGACCTTGGAGGTCTTCTAGTCCAACCCCCTGCTTAGGCAGGAAACCCTACACCACTTCAAACAAATGGTTATCCAACATCTTCTTAAAAATTTCCAGTGTTGGAGCATTCACAACTTCTGGAGGCAAGCTGTTCCACTGATTAATTGTTCTAACTGTCAGGAAATTTCTCCTTAGTTCTAAGTTACTTCTCTCCTTGTTTAGTTTCCACCCATTGCTTCTTGTTCTATCCTTAGGTGCTTTGGAGAATAGTTTGACTCCCTCTTCTTTGTAGCAACCCCTGAGATATTGGAACACTGCTATCATGTCTCCCCTAGTCCTTCTTTTCATTAAACTAGACATACCCAGTTCCTGCAACCGTTCTTCATATGTTTTAGCCTCCAGTCCCCTAATCATTTTTGTTGCTCTTGTCTGCACTTTCTAGAGTCTCAACATCCTTTTTACATCGTAAAAAGCACCTGCACCTGATGTTAACTAACTGTCCAGCATGAATATTCTGTCCCAGAGAACTTGAGAGCTGTAATCTTGATTCTTCAGGGAGAGTTCCATTCCATCCAGCACAGTTGTCTCTCTTAGAAACCCTATCCACGCTGTCTTATCCACCTGATTTTTCCACTTCTGGATGTTATGTATATTTATCTTCCTCATAAGTGGCAAAAAAGCTAAGGAAAGAAAACTTTGCCAATGCTCTTAATCTTTACTGCATTCCCCAATATATGACAAGTTGGAAGTTTGGAATTGCAGTTTAAATCTCACAAGTTGTTATTCTTTTTTCCCTCATTATTTGGAAAAACCAAAATGCCTTTCTACTTTTTCAGATCAAATGTTGTGTTGCGTTTTGTGTGTTGAGGGAGTAGGGAAACAGAGGGAGAGGGAGGGAGAAAGAGAGGACACAAAACAGAATTCTTTCAAAGTGGTTCATCCCATATAATACCCTCAAAAGGTAGTTATGTTTACGTGTGCCAAAGTTAATTTTTTTTAAAAAAACCATTTATTTAGGCATATGCTAATAATTTTTTACTTAGTGGTCTACTTGGTGTCTACCTTTCTCTGACTTGCACCCAAGAACAATATTGCCCTTATTTTTGCAGTCCCCACACAATTAACAATTGGGGGGAAAAATTGGGAGAAAATTTGGTCATGATACATTTGGCTGTGGGTATCTTTGCTCTCACTGTAAATAATCATTCAATTGTGTGATCAGTTCAAAAGCAACAAGAATAAGAAAAAGAAGGAAAAGTTTAAAAACACAGTGGCAGTTTCTGTGTTGTGTGGTTTTCAGTTGTGTGACTTTTTTTACTGAACGAATAACTTGGTCAGGTGAAATTAATTAATGCATTATCTATCCATTTATCTACCATTATTCTTATCTATAACATTTTTGTTTCAACTTGAAAACACACCCGAGTCTTGTGGACTGGGATAGTTTTTGCTTTAATTGTCAATAATCCAGAAATTCCAATTGTTGCTGGTATTCTAGCACATAAATGTTTAAAATCTAAATGGTAATGATGGTGATAAAAGAGACAACTTTTCTCAAACCTCATCCAGTATTTTAAACGTTCATATTCTCCTTTTCTGGAGCTGTGCCAAAAGGAGAACTATGGCTTCAGGTTACAAAAGAGCTAGAGATGGCCTGACTGATATATTATTTTTCCCCCAAGCAATAGATTCCCATTGATTAGAATCGTAAAACTGTTCTGCCTTAGAGAACTTGTGTCCATTTTCAATAGGTATCTTGAAATCTTTTGTTCGATGCTTTGAAGATGGGTTACGACTACAATACCCAGAATTCTAAAATAGCATGGTCAAAAAGACCATGCTGAATTGGCATTCTGAGTGTTATAGTCCTGACACAACTGGAGGATAACAGATTGAAGAATGTGATTTTTAGATCCTTGCAATGAACAAAGATAACAAGTAACAGGGGGCATAGTTTGAATAAAGTCTAGAAGTGAGTAGGGTAATAAGCTCATGTAATTACCGAGAGAAAGCACTCAGGTTCTTCCATTAAGGAAACTACTGAAAACATTTAAAGTTTTGCATTTGTGTACGCATCAAATTAGCAAGCTTAATGCCGGATTGCTGCAATGAACAAGAACTATTCATTTCATCGCTCCTTAGTGTGTGTTTCTAATCTGTTCTTCTCTGGTATATACTGCCTGCACTGTTAGAAAAAGAAGACTGGTCCAAATTCTTAAAGGAGATGAAGGGAGGGAGGGAGGGAGGGAAAGGGAAAGGGAAAAGGAAAGGAAAGGAAAGGAAAAGGAAGAAAAAGGGAAGGGAAGGAAAGGGAAGGAAAGGAAAGGAAAGAAGAGAAGGAAAGGAAAGGAAAGGAAAGGAAAGGAAAGGAAAGGAAAGGAAAGAATGAAAGGAAAGGAAAGAAGGAAAGGAAAAGAAAAGAAAAGAAAGAAAAAGGAAGAAAAAGAAAGGAAAAGGAAAGGAAAAGGAAAGGAAAGGGAAAGGGAAAGGGAAAGGGAAAGGGAAAGGGAAAGGGAAAGGGAAAGGGAAAGGGAAAGGGAAAGGGAAAGGAAAGGAAATGGAAAGGAAAGGAAATGGAAAGGAAAGGAAAGGAAAGAATGAAAGGAAAGGAAAGAAGGAAAGGAAAAGAAAAGAAAAGAAAGAAAAAGGAAGAAAAAGAAAGGAAAAGGAAAGGGAAAGGAAAGGGAAAGGAAAGGGAAAGGGAAAGGGAAAGGAAAGGAAAGGAAAGGAAAAGGAAAGGAAAAAGAAAGGAAAAGGAAAGGAAAAGGAAAGGAAAAGGAAAAGAAAGGAAAGGAAAGAAAAAGGAAAGGAAAGGAAAAAGGAAAGGAAAGGAAAGGAAAGGAAAGGAAAGGAAAGAAGGAAAAAGCTATGGCTCAAATGTTCTCTTAAGGACTAGGGGGAAAAAAGAATAAAAGGGGGTTCGTAAGACTTTGCACAATGCCTGTGTATGACAATTGGTAGGAAAAGAGACATTGTGACTTTATTTCAGTAGCAATGCACAGTGTCTTGCCATTAGTCGGGAACACTGAGAGTCCCCTGTTTGCTGTTTAGATACTAACTTCTGAAGCTCCTCCATCTGTCGCACAGGAAATGATCTGCATGTCTCCTCAACCCTGAAAGGTGTAGTTTGCTCCTTTCAGAGCAAATGGTAAAACACACACACACAAACACACACACACACAAAACAAACCCACCATCTCTTCTTTAACCCTTCTGTTGTTGTTGACTGACTTGAAGATACTGCCTTAAAAAAAAACCAACTCTGATTGAATTGTTGCAAGGTTGCAATTGTTGCCCAAACTGTCTTCCTCATTATCCTCATCTCGGGGTAAATCCCATGGATGAAAATTCTTTAAACTGAGGGCTTTTTTTGTGGTCCAAAAGCCCTTTAAACCAATGAAGAAGGTGCCACATTAGTTTTCTTTTCTTTTCCTTTACGTCAGAATAGGGAGACTTTGATATATGGCTATATTTGGAATTTAGAGAGCAAAGCAGGAGTGTTTCCACAATATAAATGTGGGATGGATAGGAACTGAATATTCATATAAAGGTTGCCCTAATCTACAGGACCAGCCAGAGAAAATTCAATTTGCCAGAGGATAAACTGGTAATATTATTCCCAAACGCCACCATCTCCCTCGATGCTATTTTCTGTGCCTGTTTACCTTATCTCCAAAGAAAATGCTGGCCTATAGCCACTCCCTGTATATGCAGATACGTTAAGAATGTCTATGGGTTCAAATAGTACCACAGGCATTGTTGCACATTAAAAAAAAAATAATGTTACGGTTTTCCTTCTGGCAAGCCAGTTTCTTTTTTTTTAATTTAAAATAATATTTTGGGGGCAGAGGGTGAGAAGCCTGGTGAATGAAAGAACATGTGGGTCTCAATTTATGCATTCAGTTTGATTTCCTTGAAATAAATGATTGCCAGTTTCAGGAAATATCCAAAGCGTTCAAGGAAAAGAAAGGGCAGAGCCATGGAACACTGAAGATGAACAGAATTGTGAGGAATGGTTAGCAAAGGGAGTCAGTATTTTTTTACAGTGTTATGTGTGTGAGAGAGGATGACAGTGAAAATGACAGGGTCCTTCCAGGATAATTGTTAGAATGCTGTAAAGGTAAAGATAAAGGTTCCCGTCGCGCATATGTGCTAGTCATTCCTGACTCTAGGGGGCGGTGCTCATCTCCGTTTCAAAGCCGAAGAGCCAGCGCTGTCTGAAGACGTGGTCATGTGGCCGGCATGACTAAACGCCAAAGGCGCACATGGAATGCTGTTACCTTCCCACCAAAGTGGTCCCTATTTTTCTACTTGCATTTTTTACATGCTTTCGAACTAGTTTGGCAGAAGCTGGGACAAGTAATGGGAACGCTCTACTGCAGGCTAACTCACTGCCCACTGCCACCAGATCGATTCTGACCGGCTCAAGATTGACTCAACCTTCCATCCTTCCTTCCGGTAAAATGAGGACCCAGAGTGTTGGGGGCAATATAAATATACATTACATGGTTCAGTGGAGCGAAAAAAACCAACAACCTTGCAATGGCATCAAAAATCTCAGATGCAGCAGAAGTCTGTCTAAAAAAATCATTCTCTTAGAACCCCCATTAAACCTGGCTGGCTGGGGGATTCTGGGAGTTGAAGTCCAAACATTTTAAGATTGCCAAAGTTGAATAACATGGCTTTATATTTTCTTTTGGTAAATGTGCCTAACAGTGGTATTTTTGTATTTTATGATTGTTGGCCACCTTTAATAGAGCCGAGGTGGCGCAGTGGTTAGAGTGCAGCACTGCAGGCTACTTCAGCTGACTGCTAGCTGCAGTTCAGCTGTTCAAATCTCACCGGCTCAAGGTTGACTCAGCCTTCCATCCTTCCGAGGTGGGTAAAATGAGGACCCAGAGTGTTGGGGGCAATATGCGGACTCTGTAACCCCTTAGAGAGGGCTGTAAAGCACTATGAAGCAATATACAAGTCTAAGTTCTATTGCTATAATCAAGTAACTCAAGGCACAGAATTAGGACTATGTCCAATTTTACCTAATGAGTTGTCCAAACCTCATATCAGAAAATGAATTCCAGGAGGGGAAAAACAAGAGAATGGCCAAAGATCGTTGTCTTTCCTCTTCATTCCAACACTTGGCGTTTCTCTACCTCACACCTAAATGTACAAACTCGCTATACTTAACCGTACTGAAGTTTGAAATGGTGTGAAGTGTGACTCCTTATATATGTTACCTATCTAGATCTGTTTTGATATCTTTTAATCATTACCCATTCCAGAAGATACCGCATAAAGTACTTCTTTACAACAAATGAACTTGCTTCTGAAGCACTGGCAATGCCATCTTTATTAATTAGTCAATAATATTCAAGCTCTCAAGGATCCATTACATGAAGATAGATTTTCAGCCTCTTAGGTAAAATATACTGTGATATACTTAATCCTACTTTATTACTTATACTGTTGGTATTCATATATTATTTAGATTTTAATCTTATCTTTAGTTTACAAAACAATACACTTTCAGTCGCATAAGACTAATCTATGAATATTGAAAAAAACTAACCTAATTTTATGATGCCTGTGAATCCCCTCTTCACTGATTTTGTGCTTTATTCTTTTCTCTCTCTCTTCGTTTGTCTGTTTTCTTTCTTTTTTAACTTTTAAAAAGTACTTATTTTTTGAAATGCCAGGTTTAATTTGGCAGATGCTCAGTAAACACATGGAAAAGGTTTGTTATCTGACCTTAATTCTTTTTTTTTTCAGCATAATGTATTCAATTGGGTCTAAGTATATCAATTTTGATCTGTTTATTCATACTGTGGAAGACCACAAATATTTTATGTAATGCTACTCTGTACGTTCAGGCAGCTTCAGTGTTTTGAAAAATATTTTTAAAAAAAATCAAAACTGCGATAATAAGGATGAAGACAGCGACACTGACTTGCCAGCACTAATGCTTAGAGACCAGGCTATTTAAAGGAATCTCCAACATTGCTTATAAACAATGTAATACAAAGATTAATAAACTATAAAAATTTATGGCTACTTATATTGTCTATTTATACTGTATTCTAGGCCAAACACATATGTGTAATTCTGCATCAGTTCACTGCTATTATAAAAATAGGAATGCAAATTCTCATGCATTTCCAAGTTTACATGCAGAAACAATTCACTGTTTCAATGTACATTTTTTTCTAATAGTCACAATTTTTGGTGGTGGTGGTGGGGAAATCAGCAATTTTCGCTTCTCTAGCCATTCTCAACTCAGATTTCTTAAGCCATGCATCCAGCATGCATTTTACATTGTACAACTGCGTTACTGAGTTTGGGAACTCAAACCCCAGTTTGGATATTAATTCCAGAATGCAAAACAGACTGATTCATAGTATAATGAAGAATATGCAAATTTCTTTCCCTTCTGAGATTGTTATTATTTTAAGAATCTTTTTAAAAGAATATTGCTTTCTCAAATGTGAAAATATGGTATGTAACTTCTCACTTCTCGCCCCTTTGTTTTAGGCTTCACATAAATTTTAATTTGGGCACTTTATATTTTAGTTTGCACAGTTAGTACAAATTAGAACACTTAAGGAGAATTAACCCCTGCTGCAAGGAATACTGATTATACCTAGGAAGTAAATGGTTGTTGAATAACAAATCTTGGCATGAATTTTTTGTTCAGTGATATCTGGTGGGTCACATGTCCCCATCAATGCTGTAGATTATATTTTAATTCTTCGTAATGTTAAAGCATGTGGAAGTATGTGTTAACCAATGTTAAAGCATGTGGAAGTATGTGTTAACCATTGTTAAAGCATGTGGAAGACGCAGGCATTCCACACCGTAGGCATAAGGTATTTAGAAATGTAGGTAGTCCTTAACTTATGACCACAATTGAGCCCAAAATTTCTCTTGCAAAATGAGACAGCTGTTAAATGAATTTGCCCCACTTTGCCCCACTTTACAACCTTCCTTGCCGCAGTTGTTAAGTGAATCACTGCAGTTGTGAAGTTAGTAACTTCATTGTTAAGTGAATCTGGTTTCCCCATTGACTTTGTTTGTCAGAAGGTTGCAAAAGATAAATCACATGACCCCCTGGGACCCTGCAATCGTCATAAATGTGAATCGGTTGCCAAGAGTCTAAATTTTGATCGCATGACCATGGAGATGTTGCAACAGTTGTAGGGTGTGAAAAATGGTCATAAGTCATTCCCCCCACCAGTGCCGTTGTAACTTTGAACGGTCACTGAATGAACTGTTGTAAGTCCAGGACTACCTCTGTGTCATGGGAAAAGGTAATGATAAATTATATCTGTATTATTGCCAAGAAAGCTACATGGATCTATCTGTTTAACTCCCAGAAATCAAGCTAAACTCAAGAGGTTTGTGTGTGTGCGCGCGCACGCATGTGCACGCATGCTTTCAAGTCAAATTTTTACTCCAGGCAAATGCCTGAATTAGTCTCTGCAGTTATCTTGGTAAGGTTTTTTGCATGTGGTTTTCCATTGCCTCCTTCCTAGAACTGAGATAATATGACAGGCACAAGATCATCCAGCTGGCTTTGCGCCTAAGGCAAACTAGACCTCATGGTTTCCTGGTTTCTACCCTGATGTCTTAATCATTACACTCAATTCTTTATAAAGCAAAAGTAAATGAAAACCAGGGACTGAATTTGAGTAGGAATAAAGGAATCCGCCTTGAATGATTGATTTAGATTTATTAATTAGAGTTGCAAAGGACCTTGTAGGTCATCTATTCCAATCCCCTGCTCAAACAGGAGTTCCTACACCATTTGAGACAGATGGCCTGACCCCCTCCTCTCTGTGGCATCCCCTCAAGTATTGCAACACTGCTATCATGTCACCCCTGGTCCTTCTCTTTGCCAGACTGGCCAAGCTCAGTTCCTGCAACCGCTCTTTGTATGTTTTATTTTCCAGACCCTTTATCATCCTGGTTGCTCTCTTCTGCACTTTCTCTAGGGTTTCAATGTCTTTTTTGTAGTGTGGTGACCAAAACTGGTCTTCCTCTTGACTTCTTCTCCTACCTTGAATGATGCCAAGCTGATAGTTGACTACTCCTTACTGGTGTGTCTTCTCAAACATTGCTTCTGCCGTAGGTCCCTACGAAAAGAGCTATCAAACAAAGTTTTTAATTGTTTACCCTTGGCAGTGTAATTTATTTCAATAAAATCAATACCGCAGCATTAGAAATGTAACAACAAATGTCTGGGAATCGATTGAACGCACCTTAATGAATTGTTGAGGTCAGAGGATTTATCTATAACTTGTAATCACAATGATCAACAAGACAGCAATGAATGTGAAATGGAATTAGCAATGGATTACCCCCGAAAGGAAGTGTTATTTGTAAACAGGTCCCCACTCCCAAGATATGTTATAAAAATGTGCAACCCTGGGGATTACAATGCAAATCAATGTGCAAATATGTGATGAACGCTTATTTGATTAAAAAAAGCCAGTTTGTAGTTTAAGACAGCCTTAAAAACGATTTTGCAGCTATTTATTAAAAAGGGTTGTTCATTACACATCTTAAAAATTACTTTATTTGTCTTTAAGATTTTTGTGTGTGCAGTTCTTCCTTTTATGCAGTGAGTTTCTGAAATACTCCAAAGGAAGTTAATAATGGAGTTTTTAAATGCATCACTTTTCTTATTACAACGGCCCCTAAGTACAAAACTGCATTGTTTGTATATTACACCATAAAGATCAATGCACTTAAGTGCATTTTATATGATCATATGCATTGTCTTAACCTGGAAAATCAATTAGATGATATATGCAAGTACATTTAGTCATATTTCATCCTTGTGCTTATACCCTAAGCATGTTATGTAGATTTAAATCTCATTGATTCAAGAGAACAACTACTTCAATGAAACAAATACAGAAATAGCTTCATCGTTCCCACCTGATAGATTTGGTCTTATAGCACAAACCTATATATGGTTATCTGAATGGAAGCCCTTTGGTTTTATGGGATTATTTCTAAATAAGAAATGTTCTACACCAGTGTTTCCCAACCTTGGCAACTTGAAGATATCTGGACTTCAACTCCCAGAATTCCCCAGCCAGCATTCGCTGGCTGGGGAATTCTGGGAGTTGAAGTCCAGATATCTTCAAGTTGCCAAGGTTGGGAAACACTGCTCTACACTATCACTTATGTATTAATAACTTGAGACTTATGCAGAAGCATGGAAGAGATAAGATGCTGTCAATGAATACATCTTTAAATGTTGACATCTGACTGGTAAATCTCTCCTCTTTATTCTGGAGTTTAGGAGATGATCCTACTGAGATCAGAGTAGGACATCATCTAGGGTGGTGTCCTAGGAAGAGGTAGGGCAGTCAGTGACTCCTCATAATTCTTCCCTCTAATTCAGGGGTGTCAAACTTGATTTCATTGAGGGCCACATCAGGGTTGTGTTTGACCTTGGGGGGGGGCAGGGGGGCATGGCCAGCTCAACATCACTCTTGTCGGGGGCGCCTGTGGAGGCACAAGCGCTCTGCCAGCGAAAACGGGCTCCTGAGCTTCGTTTTCAACTGCAATGGCCTCATGCAACTCTCTGCCAGTGAAAACGGAGCTCAGAGGGCTTCTTGCAGCCCTCCCGAGCTCCGTTTTCACTGGCAGACGCACTGAGGACCAGTCCTTCGCTGTTTCCAAGGCAGCCCTGAAGGCCAGATCCAGTGGTGGGATTCAATTTTTTTTACTGCCGGTTCTGTGGGCGTGGCTTGGTGGGTGTGGTGTGGCTTGGTGGGCGTGGCTTGGTGGGCGTGGCAGGGGAAGGTTACTGCAAAATCTCCATTCCCACCCAACTCCAGGGGAAGGTTACTGCAAAATCCCCACTTCCTCCTGATCAGCTGAGACTCGGGAGACAGAGAATAGATGGGGCAGGGGCAGTCAGAGGTGGTATTTACCAGTTCTCTGAACTACTCAAAATTTCTGCTACCGGTTCTTCAGAACTGGTCAGAACCTGCTGAAACCCACCTCTGGCCAGATCTAAGCCAGATCTGAGGTTGATACCCCTGCTCTAATTATATTAGGTGTACAAATTGGATACTCCTTTTCTATAAATGCCTTTTGTTCTCATGTAATCCTACCAAAGCGGTTTTTATAACACAACTCTATAACCATTAGGGTGATAACGTATTTCTTTATATCTGTCAACAGAGTTGCCTGTCATCTACTGAATTAATTTCAGGTTCCTGATAATTACTAATAGCAAACCCATTTCCACATACTAGGGAACCTTGCTTTTGCTACCAGAAAAACAAACACCTGATTCTTCTGTCTATAGGGACCACATTTCAGAAACTCCTTACTATTGTTATCTGAGGAGAAATCACTCCCTCTCGCATATGGCCGTTATTGTTTGTTGTGTGCCTGAAATACAGGAAAAGCAGAGTTTATAAAATAAATGAACCAAGAACATTTCAGCCAAATGGGTTCCTTGGCATCAAAACAAGCTAGCATCCAGACGCTGTCATGTTGTGATGATAACCCTCTACTGATACATTTTATGGTTCACGCTCGCCTAAAATAACTCAAGAATCAAGTTAGGTTTAATGTAAAATCCATTTAAATCGTGGCTCTTGTTTCTTCTCTCTGTTGTGGTTGATGCTGCTTTTTGTGAGTCTGGCCATACTAGCAATTCCTACAGAGCTATTCCAAGAACTGGATTCAATTGTGGCTAATGAATCTTGATGCATTAGTGATGGCTCAATGGAAACTTAATTGAACACTTCTGAGTTGAGAGAGAGAAAAGTCTAAATCTCCTGTCAAATGCGGTTTGTGTGTATAATATGAGTGCATACGTGCCTTTAAAAGCACCTGAACAGACATCATGTTTGCAAAAATAGCACTTCTAGTCAGCTAATTCCTTTTCTCCATAGTGGGTGGCGCTAGCCTCCAAGAGTGGGAAGACACATTCCATCAGCCAATCAGGACTGAGTCTGACTTCATATAAAAGCTGCCCTCTTATCACACTCCCCCTCTTTCGACTCAGTCCTAGGCTAGGACTTGTGTCTCCCCAGTTTCCTATTGCTTCTGACTATTCTACCATCTTCTGAGAAAATTGATCAGCTTCATCGTTCTTGTGAGTGATTGATACCCCACGCCATTAACCGTCATCTGCTGGCGAAAGGGGGGGGGGAGTATAAGGGCCTTCGCCCGGCCTACTGCCATCTGGCTTTTCGCCAGCCTGGTAGGCCTTCACCCTTTTTTTCCCCCAAGCGGCCTGGCCTATCCACTACCTGGGTTCTCCAAGTCACAGAAGCCTGGCGCTTGGGTGACCACCGGCCAGGGCGGCTCTGCCGCACACCGCTGGGAGTGAGAGGCCTCCAAGACTGATTGCCATCACGCCGCAGAAGCCCAGCGCTTGGGCGGCTGTGGCCTCTCCTCCAGAACAGATCGTGTTGCCTCTGTGCCCTTGATCTGCCTGCCACACGGGGATCTCCGTCTCCTGGGCCTGGGAGCATCGCGCGCCGCCCGACGGCCGTTGGGGCCTTCGCTTCGTTCCCCTGAGGCCTAGTTGATCGGATCCTGTCAGCCGACGCCCCGCCTCTCACCTGTTCGGCGGGAATCCGCCTACGCATGCGCACTGCTGCCTGGTGACGTCGCCTTCATCAGAGGATCGGCGGAGGCTTCCCCGACCCCCAGCTGGCCCGCGGAGCTTGCGCAGGCGCAGACGGAGGCGCCAACGTCACAGAGAACCGAGGGCTTTCCCCGCCCTCCTACAGGAACTCTCGAGCCCGCGCGCAAGCGCAGACGACTGCTGCCGGCCGATCGCGTCATTGAGAGGGCGGAGAGGATTCCCCCGCCCTCCAGCTGGGCTGCGCTCACCGCGCCACCGCCGCCAGCGGCTTCTGGGTCCTTCCTGCGGCAGATTCACACCGGAGCCGAGCCAGCCGTCGCCCTGAGCGCAGAGCAGGCTAGCTTGCACACCGGATCCCCAGTCAGGCGTCTGGGACTGCAGCACCACCGCGACGCCAACGAGAGGCTCCCTGGGCTAACATCTCCACCGAGCCCCTCCGTGCTCGCCTGCACATATTGCCCTCCGTCATGGCCGATAAGCACTCCAAAAATAAAGCTAAAATGCCTCATACGGACGTGCCGGCCTCGGAGGGGAGGGCTAGGGCTTCCTCCACACCTCCCTCCTCTCACAGAGACAGATCCCCCCTCAGACAGACCACAGGGGGCGAGGGCAAGAAGGGATCACAGAGTGAGGCCAGACACCGCTCTAAGGCCGTCGATAAGGCCTCCCCAAGGGTGGACAAGCCACGCCCCCCAACCCCCCACACCACTACGGCTCCGCAGGAGTCTGGGGGCTCCCAGGCCTCCAGGTCCAGGCGCTCCTCTGGGGCTCTTTCACTGGACAACCCTGACCTTTGCCTGGGCACCAGCGACATTTGGGAGGACCCATGTTCGGAGGACATCGTCCCCAGGACCACACCCTCCACATCTGCGTTGGCCCAGTTCCAGAGCCCTGAGGTTCAGGCCATGATCCAGGCCGCCATTAAGGAAGGCATCGCAGCGGGTATGCAGCACATGGCAGCATCCCTTCCTTCAACCTCAACAACAGTGGCCAGTCTTCCTCCCCGGCCTCAGGACCCACCCTCCCCGGCCTTGGTGGCACCCTTGACCCTGGATGCGGATGTCCAGCAGGATTCCCCCAGGTCTGCCCCGGCTTTGGAGGACAAGGACATGGACCTTGACATGTCCTCGGATGAGGACGTTTCTCCAGAGCCCCCAACATCTACGGGGCTCTTCAACCCTGGCTTATTCAAGTCCCTCCTCCACAAGGCCAAGGCGGCCGCCAAAATCCCGCCAGCCCCCGTGCCTGCAGGAGAGGAGCCTAACGACCCTCTCTTCGAGGAGACCACCACTCAGACCGAGGTTATTCCGGTCCCCAAACTGTTTGTAGAGGCCGTTCTTAAACAGTGGCAAGCTCCCTCCTTGGGACCCCAGCCTTCCACCTCGGACAAAAAGTTTTTCAATGTAGAACAAGGCCTTGCACAGCATCTTCCCACGCCGCCGGTGGACCCGCCGATCAAGGCATTGTATTCCTCCACCCATTTGCCTGGCGACAGCGAAGAACTATTGAGGCCCGAGGACCGGCGCACGGAGCAGGCGATCTTGCGCACACACCAGGCGGCTGCCTGGGCCGTGAAGGCTTCGACTACCGCCTCGTTCTTCTGTCGGACCTCCATCCGCTGGCTGAAGGCCTTACAAGATCACCTTCCTTCATCAGACGTCCGTGCCAGGCAGGACATCAACAAGCTTCTGGCCGCATCCCAGTTCACATCGGATGCCACCCTTCAGGCGGCACGCTTTGCCGCCAGAGCCATGGGTGCTTCCGTCGTGGCACGGCGGATGCACTGGCTGCGCAACTGGCCGGCCGACGCGCGCCACAAGTGGCGGTTGGCCATCGCACCTGTCCAGGGTCAGTCGCTCTTCGGAGCAGCCCTAGACCCCTACCTGGTGGAATCTAAGGACAAACAAAAAGTTCTGCCCAATTGCACGCGGAAGGGTCCTAACAGGCCACCAGCAGCAACAGCTCCTGCTACCTCTACACCTGCGGCCCCGAGGCGCTCCTTTCGGACGCCTCGTTATAACCAAAATCGGTCCCGCACGGGTGGGAGGCAAAATCAAGGCCAGGGTGGACAGCGAAGTGACCAGTCCAACAGGCGCCCTTTTCGGGGGGCAGGCGGTCGCTCCTTCCGCCGGTACAAGTAGATGACCCGGGTCCTCCCATTGGGGGCCGCCTGCGCCTCTTTGCCAGGCGGTGGGAGGACATAACAACTGACGCATGGGTCCGTGAGACTGTGTCATCTGGTCTCACGTTAGAATTCATCTCCACCCCCCCGGGATTTTTCATGAGGTGCCCCCGATCCTCCAATCCCCGGAAGCGGTCGCTTATGCGGGCCGCTATCCAGCACTTGCTGGAAATCCAGGCTATACAACGGGTGCCGGAGGACCAGCGGGGGCAAGGATTCTATTCCAATTTGTTCCTCGTTGAAAAATCCTTGGGTGGGTGGAGAGCCGTCCTAGACCTCAAGCGTCTGAATAAATTCTTAGTCTATAAAAAATTTAAAATGCACACGCTGCAGTCCATTTTGGACGGTATTCGTAAAGGGGACCTTATGTCCTCCATTGATTTAACGGAGGCCTACCTCCATGTCCCGATTCGGCCGGCCCACCAAAAATTCCTCCGTTTTTGCTACTTAGACGAGCATTACCAGTATACCGCACTCCCGTTTGGCCTCTCTTCGGCCCCTCGGGTTTTCACCAAAATATTGGCGGCTCTTGCAGCTCATCTCCGGGCGGTTCCCATCCGCCTTCAGTGCTATCTGGACGATATCCTCGTCCAGTCGACCACGCCCTCCCGGGCTACATCGGACCTTGGCACGACCATAGAGACCCTACAATATCATGGATTCTCCGTTAACTTTCAAAAAAGCCACCTCGACCCGAGCACCAG
This sequence comes from Diadophis punctatus similis, assembly GCA_023053685.1. Lineage (NCBI taxonomy): Eukaryota > Metazoa > Chordata > Lepidosauria > Squamata > Dipsadidae > Diadophis > Diadophis punctatus. The sequence continues at coordinate 8,256,430 of JALIGW010000015.1, forward strand.
AATTACTCATCTGGGGGCCATTGTGGACTCCCTGGAGTGCAGGGTGTACCTCTCCCAGGAGAGGCAGGACAGCTTGTCGGCCCTCTCCCAACAGGTCATGGGCCTTTCTCGGGTGCCATTGAATCTTTTATCATCCCTGTTGGGAAAAATGATTTCGGCCATCCACATAACCCCTTGGGCACAACTGCACTCCAGGGACCTACAATGGTTTCTCTTGCCGTTTCAGCGTGCGGGCAGGAGCAACTCCCACGCCAAGGTCCAGCTTCCGGACAACGTACGCCGTTCCATCCGATGGTGGCGCTCCGGAGCGACTGCCCAGGGCACCAGTTTCCTCGAGCCCCAGCGGGTCACCTTGACCACGGACGCCAGCCTGCTGGGCTGGGGCGCCCACACTCTGACACAGGTGGCGCAGGGCACCTGGTCTGCGACCGAGGCTTCGTCGAACATCAACCTCTTGGAGCTGCGAGCGGCGTTCCTGGGCCTTCAACACTTCCACCGCGAGCTGTCCGGTCAGCATGTCCTCCTGCTCACGGACAACATAACCACCAAGGCCCACGTCAATCGGCAGGGTGGCACGGTGTCCCGCCGACTCCTGGAGGAGGCCACAGCGCTGGGCCTCTGGGCAGAGAGGCACCTACTTTCTCTCCGAGCGGAACACATATCGGGGGTTTCCAACCGTACGGCGGATTGGCTCAGCCGGCACGAGGTGGACTCCGCGGAGTGGAGCCTCCACCCGGACTTCTTTCAGGAGCTAGTGGAGCGCTTTGGCAGACCGACCATCGACCTATTTGCGACTCCGCAGAACGCCAAGCTCCCCCGATATTTTACCCGGTACCAGTCATACGGGGCGGAGGGGACGGACGCGCTGCGTTGCCCTTGGCCGCAGGGCCTACTGTACGCCTTCCCCCCCCTGGCCCTCATCCCTCGCGTCATACGCAAGATCTTGACCGAGGAAGCGGAAGTGATCCTCCTCGCCCCCCACTGGCCTCGGAGGGCATGGTTCGCGGACCTCAAGGCCCTGTCAGTCGAGCCCCACTGGAGGATCCCGCCGACAGAGTCGTCGCTCTCCCAGGGGTCAGTGCGGCACCCGGACCCGCACTGGTTTCAGCTGACCGCCTGGCGATTGAGCGGCACACCCTGAGTCGGCGGGGGGTTCCTGACACCATCCTCCGCACCCTCCTCTCCTCCCGGAGGGATTCTACGGTCCGGATCTACAATGCCACGTGGCGGGCCTTCTGCACATGGTGCGCCACAAAATCCTTCTGCCCGGTGGACCTGTCGATCATTAACATTCTGCAGTTCTTGCAGGAGGGCCTCGACAAGGCACTGGCGCCCAACACTTTGCGGCGGCAGGTGGCGGCTCTCTCTACCGTCCTCACGTGTCAATCATCTGTGTCCCTGTCGACGCATCCGTTGGTCCAACGCTTCCTCCGGGCGGCTTCTCAGCTCAGCCCCCCTGTCGTCCATAGATATCCAACATGGGACTTACAGACGGTGCTTCTGTCTCTCACCAGAGACCCATATGAGCCGTTGCAAACAGCATCGCTACAACTGCTGACGCATAAGGTTGCCTTCTTGGTGGCAATTACTTCCGCACGCCGCATTTCCGAACTAGCGGCTCTCTCCATCAGAGCAGACCTCTGCGTGTTTCATCCCGACAGGGTCGTTCTTCGACTTGACCCCACTTTCTGTCCGAAAGTGAATACCTACTTCCACCGGGCTCAGGAGTTGATACTCCCTTCCTTCGGTGCCGATCCGACTGCAGTTCCTCCGCAGCCAGAGCACGCACTGGACGTTCGACGGGCACTCGAGATCTATGTCCAGCGCACAGCATCCTTCCGTCTCTCGGAGGCACTTTTTGTGGGGTTTCACCAGGCCTCAAAGGGCCGAAAGGCTTCGTCGGTGCAAATTGGCAGGTGGATCCGCGCCGTGATCGCGGAGGCTTACGCCAGTCAACGTCTTCCTCGACCACCTCGTCTGACGGCCCACTCCACGCGCAGTGCAGCCACCACGGCTGCGTGGACCACGCGCGCCTCGATTGAAGAGGTGTGTCGCGCGGCAACCTGGTCCTCTCCATTGCCATTTATCAGACACTACAAGGTGGACGCTTTCGCCTCGGCGGACGCGGACTTTGGCCGACGTGTTCTGCAGTCGGCTCTCCAGTCGGAGGACAATGACCTAGTGTCACGGGACCCTCCCTAGGGACGTTACTGCTTGGGCATGTCCCACTCTTGGAGGCTAGCGCCACCCACTATGGAGAAAGGGCGTTGTTACTTACCTGAACGCCCATTCTCGTAGGGTGGCGCTAGCCTCCAAGTCCCTCCCTGATATTTTGTGTTTGTTTTGATGGTAGAATTCACTGGGGAGTACACTATGGGTCTGACTAGTCCTTCGTCTCCAGAGGGGGAGTGTGATAAGAGGGCAGCTTTTATATGAAGTCAGACTCAGTCCTGATTGGCTGATGGAATGTGTCTTCCCACTCTTGGAGGCTAGCGCCACCCTACGAGAATGGGCGTTCAGGTAAGTAACAACGCCCTTTCTCTTCCTTCATCATGCTAACACAAAAATGGAATGCTGCACTTGCGTTCTTGAATGTGGCAGCTATATTTAAGTCACAACATTTTCAGTTTTCTAGTAAGGTTTGTGCTGACTCTTGTCAGGTGCCCTGAAATACCCAGTGTTGTTGTGCAGTGTTAAAAATACAGTTTCTGTGTCAGCTTTTTATCATTCTTAATTTGACTGATGGGAAACAAGAGGAGAACAAAGGAGAACATTTTGATCCTATTTCTATGATGGGATGTGTAGAGCCATGCTCTCACCTCACTTATAAAGCAACTAGTAGCTGATACCCATGCTTCACTATGAAACAATGTGATTGGGCTTGATAAATTGACAGTTAAAGCTTGAACATTAATGAGTAGTTATGATCGGCCTCTTCTCTCCCTTTCTCTCCCCTTCTCTCCCTCAGACTTGCCCCACAGAAGCCTCTCCTCTCCTATCCACTTCTCTCCCTCAGGTTTGCCCCACAGAAGCCTCTCCTATCTTATCCCCTTCTCTCCCTTTCAGGTGGGGAGGGGGAGTAGAATGTCTAACTCCTTAGCATGGAGTAGCATGTCTAAACTCCCTGCCCGCAGGCCGCATGAGTCACGCGCTGGCCATGCCCACTGGCAGTTGGAACAGAATTCTTTTCAGGTGGGGAGGGGGAGTAGAACGTCTAACTCCTTAGCATCAGAGTGTGTTAATTACTGTATAAGAATTACTAGTGATCTGATGGTCATTTCAAAAAATCCTTTCTTAGCAAGCACCTAGAAGACAAGGGGAACATACGTGCCGAATTTCAGGTTTGTAGGCTTTACGGTTCTGGATATTTTGTGATGAGTGAGTGGATTTGGCTTTTATATACATATACAGTAGATTGAAAGTGTTGCAAGTGATTTCTCTCTTCTCAGCAAAACCATCTTTCATTTGTGTCTTTACACTGCAATTAAACCCCAAGTAAAAACATCACAAAGGAAAAAATATATAATGATAATTTTCAGACTGGAAGAAGGGTAGCTCAGAAGATGGGAGAGTGATGTAAAGGGATGTTAACAGACAAAAAGACACCGATAGGCCTTCTCACTTTGTGCAATCCCCTCTCCAGAAATAGGATGTTCCCAAAACCAGCTGGTACTGCAAAAACAGTTTGGTTGTGCATGTTAATCTTAGATTTGGTTATGGATACTTAGGATTACAGGATAGATTGGATAAATTGGATGGATGGATGGATGGATGATACAGATAGATGATAGAGACATAGAGACATAGGCAGGCAGCAGGCAGCAACATTCAGACAGACATAGTTAAGTTGTTGAGTTGAGTTGAGTTGAGTTAAGTTGGGCGTATGGGCACAGGTAAGGTCAAAACAATATTACTGGGATTCTGAAACTTTCTAAGAATAAGAATTGAATGAAGACATTCTGGAATGTCACCATCTCTATCACCATTTTTACAAGGACAAGTAACTTTTGTAGTTAGTTGCATTAAACAACAACAACAACATAAATTATCATTAGCTTCATTGTTACAATCGGAAACTTAGGTTCAACACCATTGAACAAATTATTTTTGAGGATTGTGCAAATGCCAGTAGAGGGGTGTGTGAATTCAGCATTAAATTTTTTTTAACATTTAACATTTAAAAATGTTTTTAAAAAATTGGTAGTGCATAGTGATCGGTGGGAAGGAAGGAAAAGTTTCCTTACCCAAAGAAATTATTGAATGGCTTCCATTTCGCTTCAAATATTCAAATATTTATTTCCCAAAATACCTGGAAATGAATTTTTTAAACAGGATTGTTAAAATAGAATGTACAAAATTAGAATCTACAATTTGAAAAAACCCAAGTCACACATTCCCAATCATTTTACTGTGTTGCTAACTTCAGTTATTTCTCTCTGAATTTTTTTAGGCCTCTTTGAAGACAATAAATTCCAATGGAGGGTGTTTCCACTGTCTAAGCAGTCTCTTCTTCTGTTTACATTGGTCTAAAACCACGATGGAATGCTAAGTAAATCTTCGGTGCTGCAGGATGAATCGGATGACTACAATCTGGAAGGAAGCAGAATAATTGTGTCGTCTTCTTCAGTGGTGATTTGCTTAGTGTGTGGAACAATGCCAGAAGGACTAGCAGAAATGCTTATGGATACATGGGCTCCATTAGTAATATTATGGATTACTGCATTTCCATCTATATACATGGCTCCAACCAATCATTCTCAAGTACTTCCCAGTAGGTCCAGTAGAGGACTAAGCGAACTCAGTGAAGAACAAAGAGTGTTGAACCGTTCGAAGAGAGGCTGGGTATGGAATCAAATGTTTGTGTTAGAAGAATTTTCCGGACCTGAACCTATATTAGTTGGACGGGTAAGTCAATATTTTTAATCCTCCAGTGAGACCGATAACACATATTTATTTCTTTGAATTGTTCCCTCAAACTGGCCTTGTAATTCTATGTCCTGTGAATGTTTTGACATGCTACAAGTCAAGCAGAAAAGGAGCTGACCCCCTAATTAACTTTCTGTCTTTAGAAAGAGCTAAGAAGGACAGGGATGTAGTTAGCTCTGATTCTATCAAAGGATGATAATTGATTTTATGTGGTTAGCATATTACAATCAAGGAAAACAGTATGAGCATGAGCATTTTGGGGTTGAATTTTGTTGATACGGATTATTTGGACAGGCAGAACTTTCAGTCATTGACCAATAAGAGACCACCGAGTGGGCCTACTCAACTTATCTTGGTACTTCTTCACATTTTTGGTTTTGCTTTGTGTAATATGCAGTTGAGCACATATAAAATTAAAACTTCATTAGGCCTATCTTGCTGGAAGATTAAATGTCTTACTCAGGGGCGGGTTCCTCTTACCTGCCTACCGGTGCGCTGTGCGTGCATCATCTCGTTTCACAAGCGCACACTCTCGCTACACGCGGGTGTCCCCTTGCGTGATTTTGCTTCCGCGCATGCGCAGGAAACAAAAAAGCCCAAAAATTCCAAAAAAAGGCTACATTCGGTTTATAAGACGCACCCAAGTTTTCACCCTCTTTTGGGGGGTAAAAAGGTGCGTCTTATACCCAAAAAATACAGTATGTTCCCATGGAATCGAAAGAAGGCACTCCCCCTACCCCAATATAAACCATCGTAATAGAAATTAATAAGGGATAAGCTGAAGACTTCATTTTATTGTCAATCACAATGTGGAATAACTACAAACCACTTATAGTATCAAGTATCTTAGAAATCACATTATAAATCGCCGAAGCAGCACAAATAGTATGCCAGGCTTTCAGCATCTTCATGCATCAAACTTCCCCCGTCTACATAGCAGCTCAAATATTTACTGGTCTTCATGGGTTATTTATTTACTATATTTACTATATTTACTATATTTAAATAAATTCATTTTATTTATTAAAATAAAATAATATTTATTTATTTAGTATAGCCCCCACCCCTTAAAAAAGACTGCAAGTCATTTACACTAAATAAGTTTTACCATTTGATTTTTCTAGCAAAATGCAGATTGAGAAAAATAGAAACAGTTCCTAAAAAGCATGATGTTATCTGAACCGCTCATGCCATGGCATGTTTAATTTTTACTATTTCAACATTATCCTCTTTCTCATTCCTATTTTATCCTAACTATTAAAATGTAGCTACAAGGGCAGTCCTAATTAATTGTATTGAGTCTGATTGCTTTTTTAAGAAGAAAAAAATATCCATAAAAGGGGGTGATAGCATCATGAAGGAAGCTGCAGACGAAGCTTTCATACTCTGTTTATTTTGCTGTTACTTAAAATTACAATCTGTGTTGCATATTTATACTGTTCTGTAGTTCCTATGTCAGGTCTAGTTCTCTGTTGTATGGAATGGGACAGGGGTGGGTTCCACTTACCTTTGCCACCGGTTCGCATCGCGATGATTTGCGCGTGTGCGCATCCCCCATGCAATTTGGCTTCCGTGCATGCTCACACCCCAAAAAACAGCTGAGGAGCTCATCAGCTGTACTTCGGGTGAAGAAATAAAGGACAGAATTCACCCGTGGGCAGGCGGTGGGCCCTTTTCAAGCCGCGGAAGGGGAAAAATTCGCAAATCCCCCCCCCAAAAAAAGATGGTGGTGCGCACGGACCGGCACCGACAATGACGTCACCAGTGGGTCGCTACCAGTTTGGGTGATCCGGTCCGAACCGGGAGGAACCCACCCCTGGAATGGGACAACTTGCCACAGCCAACTTGACATGATCAACTAGCCATGGCCAACTCATTGCCGGTCAACTAGCTGCAGGACAATTCGACAAATTAAAAAAAGTTCAATTAATTTCAATGGAAACATTGTCAATAAAGAAAGTCAATGCAGAAATAAAAGAGTTTGATGAAAACACCAATAATAAAAGTACTGGAATGAAATGATTAATACAGTATTGAATTGTCCCATAGTGAGTTGTCCTGCAGTGAGTTAGCCGTGGCGAGTTGGCTGTGGCGAGTCCTTCCAGACCCTCAGTCGTGATGCTTAAGAACTGAAATCACTATCCACAATTTGTAAAGCACCGTATACCACTGGAGGTCAATCCAAAAGAAGTAGAAAAATATACAGTATGGTGCAGATGACCATACTGATGGTGACGTTCATGGTGATAATTGAAAAACAGGCCTTTTGATGAATGTATTCTTTGCTTACCTCAGAGCAAATTTTGACTGCCATTGGAACTTGCTCCTAAATCTTCAAGATTTTCAAGACGTTTTATTTTGTTGGGGGTGATTCCTGGAACCCTGACATTATTTCTATTCAGATTTAGGACTAAAGTCTAAAAGAAAATCTGAAGTTGAATAGGATAAGAGAGTTAAGAATGGAACCTACAAAGGATTCCCAACTGGTTCCAATCGTTAGGCACTCAAACAGGATTTGATCCATGGATCGCATTCCAGGAAAACTGCAAAGTTTCCACCCCAATTTTAATCTTTCATTCAATTTTCAGTAGTTACAGAGTCTGCTTTCCTATTTGCTTAGGTTAATGGTTCACTATTGTCTACACTTCTGTGAAAGGAGTGGCAGTTCTTAGCAGCAATGGACAGTAATGTCTGTTTAGAATTAAGAAGGGCAAGTACAATGTGATTTCATTAGTTCCCATTTGGAGAAAGTGAAATTGCTGTCACAGTAAAGGAGCCTAAAAGCAGCCGTTAGATCAGTGTTTCCCAACCTTGACAACTTGAAGATGTCTGGACTTCAACTCCCAGAATTCCCCAGCCAGCATTCGCTGGCTGGGGAATTCTGGGAGTTGAAGTCCAGACATCTTCAAGTTGCCAAGGTTGGGAAACACTGCGTTAGATCAACAAAGCCTCTTTACCAGTTTCAGTAGAACCTGTAACTGTTGTACATAATTTGGATCAAGATGATTTTTTTAACAAATGATGCCCATTTATCCATTTCAATGAAACATTAAACAGGAATGGGTGGATATGAATCTTGAAGCAGTATTTAAATCTACATATCAATATTGCTTCTTTTGCAGTATTTTAGGAATCTCTTCTAGAAGTCCTGGTACAGTAACCCTTAAGTGTGAAAACACTAAATGTTGAAGTGAATTATACATTTACACTTAAACATTTATACATTTACACCCTTTACAAGGCTAAGCTGAAAGGGTGAGTTGAAAAATAGTCATCGTGAGCTACATACTATTTAGATAGGGGAATTTCAATACCATTCAAGAAGCCAATTGAGGTTTATTTATTAAATGCTAGTTTTGTAGTCTACCAAACATTATTTCCATACAAAGGCACAAGTTTACGCAACCTACACTCTAAAGCTTGGATTTTGTTTTGTTTTGTTCCATTCAGTTGTGTGTCTGATTCTCAAAGACTGCCTGGACAAGTCCCTGCAGTTTTCTTGGCAAGGTTGGTCAGAAGTGGTTTGCCATTGCCTCCTTCCTAGGGCTGAGAGAGAATGGCTGGACAAAAGTGACCCAGATGGCTTTGTGGTCAAGGCAGGACTAGAACTCAGAGCCTCCCAGTTTCTAGCCTGATGCCTTAACCACTGCATCAAAATGGCTCTTGAAATCATAACCAAAAACCTTGGGTAGCAAAGCTTAATTGATGTGTTGAAATATTATTCTAAGATCAAGAATGTAAATCATATTGTGACTAAATGTAATGGCCAGTTCTCATAGATTGCTAAAGTGAAGATTAGATTCTTACAATGTTCTGAATTTCAGTCTCTCCATTCCCCTATTAATCTAGTCAAATATGCCACAAAGTTCCATTTATGATGTTGATATTCTGAGATAATCTTGAATATGGTGCTGAGAAATGTACCCTGTAGACCAAGAAACAGATCGAATAACTTTTCAATGAACTATGCAGTTAAAATAAAATGAGTTTAATCCAGAATATTTTATATTAGTGTTGAAAGTAATTGAGAGTCATAGCTGAACAATATAGTCCAACTGTCCTTCAGCAGACCTTCTACAGTGGTATGTAAAAGTTAAGTTAAAATCATTATATAAAAATGATTTTGTCTGGTTTTATTTCACCTTCCTCCCGTTTTAATCTACCACTGAAAATACACAATGGTGGAAATTAAAGGAGATGTTTTAAGGTCATCTCATATAAAACTTTTCATAGCTTGTGATTTAATAGATTGGAAAATAAAAATGTATTGAATCGGGGGTGGGTTCCGCTTACCTTCCCTACCGGTTCGCATCGCAATGGAAGTGTGCGTTTTGCATGCACGCACTAGCTTCGCTCATGCGCGTGCCCCCATCACATCACACAAATGCCCCTCTGAACATGTGCAGAAGACTTTGTGCATGCGCAAAAGGTTTTTTGCCGGCCATGGCAACCAGAGAACCGGTTTGGGGGCGTAGACAGACAACCATCGCTGCCGGTTCGGCAAGCGGGTGGAAATTTCCGCCACCTGTACATGCGAATCGGTGCAAACCGGCAGCAACCCACCACTGTATTGAATAATCTTAAATCCTGATCTTATTTAAAATAAATCATGAGGCCTGCAGGCCCAAGCTGCTTCTTAATTGTGCATGTTAACAAAGCTGGCCCTACAATTAGGCTGGGTGAGACAGCTGTCTTAAGCATCAGATTTTGGATAGCATGGGAAGACAGGCAATTGTGAACTATGCTATTGCTTTATTGTGGCTACTGGAGATAGAGAGAATGCTTTAGGGCTTTACTGTGTCACGTGTAGGAAAACGTTCTGTGGCTCTGGGTATTACGTTTCCCAATTTGGCTGGGTGGGATTTTTCATTTATGTCTCTGCTTCAGACAGCAAAATACCTTGAGCTAACCCTGTGAATTAATTTATCCCAAAGTCATACCTTTCTATCTTAAGTTGATGCAGGGTCTGGCAATAGCTACGCCTAGCAAAATCAAGACAAAGAGGACGCGCAATCCAATTTATTTGGAAATAATTATTTCCTTATTCAAATTCTTAACCTGTAATAAGCCTTCGTTACGTTCTTTTGCATTCATTCAAAAATGAGCCAAATTTTATCTACCGATGATGGGTCCTCTATATCTAAAGAATTTATTGAAGTACATTACAATTCTTTAGTTGTTTTTGAATGCAAATACACACACACACACACACACACACACACACACACACACACACACACACTTGTTTTTTATAGGGAAATATTCCCAACTGGATTTAAATTAGGAAAGTTTTCAAATCAAACACACTGACAAAAAAAAACCCACAGAAAACAAATTGTGAGTTAAAATAGATCGCCACCCCTCTCTACATATTGCTGAGCTATTCAAAGGATGTGCTGTCTTATAGACCATATGTGTGCCAATTTCTCTGGTACAAATAGGGCAAGAGATGCATTGGGAGCTTTCTTTCTGGGAGTTTTCTTTCACCACCACATTAAATCACATAATACTCTGCATTATGACATCATTAAAGCATCCTGCCTTCCTTTAATTTCCATCATTATTCAAGTGCACTAGTAAATACATAGGGGAAGAAAGAGGTAAGATAATACCAACAGGCATGTCCATTTTCTAGAAGTATTAAAAAAAAGCAGCATTAGCTCTTCTATGTTGCTGTTTTTCTTTTCTTCCAATTCACGGAGACCACTTTGTAGTTTCTGAATTCTGTAGAACAGATGGAACAGTGCAAAACTTGATTCCAGGGAAGAGCATGTTGGATCTGTTCCTGAATTCACAATCTCTGTAGTCACTGCCTGCATATTCTTCCTTCATGGATCATACAAAATTCCCTCTGTCTAGGCATCTATTTATGCACGTGCACACAAACAACCAGCATATTTAGAGAGAAACGATACCAAACGTGCAAAAACGATGAAGCATTTAGCTGAGACCAAATTCAGATATGCAAGTGCCATACCTGTCTATTCTGCAAACTGCTGTACAGCGATATGCAAGGAAAAAGGAGAGACCAAGGTCCCACATGATGAATTTGCTTCAACTTTCACATGCTCAAAATATCTGAAACTGATTCAGAGCATGTCAATGAACTCTTCATTTTCCAAGAAACTGAATGAAAATTATATCCTAATTGAATGTTGATCTAAGTGGAGTTTTTCATGGCCCCAGTCTATGGAACTCTATTTGACTAGAACTCTAGTTCTAATTATTAATTGGTCTTCGGCCAAAATATTTCATCTATCTAGATGTAAAAATCACTGAGGGCAAGGACCTGACTAATATTTAGCTGGGAAATTTGTATAGAATTTCAGGGGGTTTGGCTGATCAATTTAAAAAAAAATCCTTAAAAAGTAGCATGTTTCATGTTTCATGAAAATGCTCACAAAGTCACAAGAGTAAAGTACTTGAAGGCTACAAAAACTGTTTTGTAAAGGTCCATCCATATACTTGTTGGTGAATGATCTGTGTGTCACATATAACATTAGGAATTTACAGTGGACTCTTTGCTTGTTCACTTACTGAATTAAGTAGTGAAGTAAGTTCATAATGAACTATGAATTAACATGGTCTGATTAAGGATCAGGTCCTTTGTGCAATCGTTAAGCTAAATCAGTTTTAATATTTTCTACCTTTATATTATGGCTGTAGCTTAAATCAGCACCAAAGAAACCTACACCCCCAATTTGTGTGTTTTAAGCCTCCAGTTGTGATGATTATGTAATCAATAAGCCAAAGTAGCACGAAAATAATAGATTTATTTACAGTTATTCTGACTTTTTTCAGCCCTGAAAAACCTTCAATCTGATTTATAAATAGGATCATTTATCCCATGATCAAACTTTTTCTATCTCAAAGGATTACAATGGAAGTTTTTGACTTTATTTATTAATTTCCCACATTCTCATTTTCTTGTTATTCTGAAGATGAATGCTATTATTTGAACAGAGTATATTAGATTAACAGATCAATCTTCTTTGTATTGTACCCATGAGCACATAAAAAAAAAATTCCTGTGGTTTTTTTTAAAGAAAATATATTTTGTAAGATTAACAGTAAGTACAACTGCCCCTGTCATGTTTGAGTCCAATCACAAGGGACTGTGTAAAATAGTAAGTAAAGGGAATGAAATAAAATACCATTGAAATATTATGAAATTTAGAATTGTTAAGTTAGAGCTTGCAAAAATTTGGCAAGTACAATGAGATTTTTGGTTTGTTTGCCACAATAGTCATTATAAAATCTGATTATTAGGAGCACAGTGGCTCAGTTGGTTGGAACGCTGGGCAGGAGGTCAGCAGAGCCATTTTCAAGACCCGGGAAATGCCAAGGAGCCCCCAATTGGGGGTCCCCAGCAGTGGTGGGTTTCAATTTTTTACTACCGGTTCTGTGGGCGTGGCTTACTGGGCATGGTGTGGCTTGCTGGGCGTGGCTTGCTGGGCATGGCAGGGGAAGGATACTGCAAAATCTCCATTTCCTCCCTATCAGCTGGGACTCGGGAGGCAGAGAATAGATGGGGACGGGGTCAGTCAGTAGGTGGTATTTATTGGTTCTCCGAACTACTCAAAATTTCCGCTACCGGTTCTCCAGAACCTGTCAGAACCTTCTGAATCCCACCTCTGGTCCCCAGGGCAAAGATGATGTTACTGGCTAATCCTTTCAACCCGGAAGAGCCTCATTGCTTCTGACATGAGCGCAAAAATAAAATAAAATAATAATCTCATTATTGTTCACATGGAGGAAGAACTCTTCCTTAGTGTTGCTCTCTGATGTTACCCTACAACAGTCCTATTCAAAAACACACTTGTATAAACTGCTATATGGAGATTCGATTTAACACTGTTTCCATCGATTTTCCAAACCAAATCAACTTTCCAAGCCAGATTGACGTTATGTTCTTTGATCTTTATTAGATCATTTTAACTAGGGCTGTCTGCCTTGATTTAATGCTTTTTAGCTGTTTTTTTCTAGATTGGTCCACTGGAGTTAGGTGGCCAATAAATGTAAATCAATGACAAAATAGTAAACAAACAAACAAACCCTGAAATGATCCGAATCACATTGGACTGATTTTCTGAATTGCAGATACTCCTGGATGTTTAACCATAATTGGGACGTCCATTGCCAAGCAATTTAGTTATTAAGGAAATTTGCTTAATGATTGTGGTAAAAAGAGATTGTAAAATTGGGTGTGAGTCATTTAATGACTGCATCACTTAGTAAAAGTAGTTCCAATTTAAATTAGGGTCCTAAGTTAAAGCCTACCTGTAATAAACAGGAACATAACATTATAACAAACACACACACACACACACACACACACACACACACACACACACACACACACGTATAATCGAATTTCAATTGTAGCTGTTAACATTATTCTCAAATTGTGCTGTAACATAACAGTGGGATAAAATTGTTAAAATAGTCAAAGGTGGATTGAGATACAGAATAAACAAATGTCATTCTAGCCAATCAACAGAGCATTTAAATGGATTACAGAAGTTAATACTTTCATACTTGCAAGATTCTATTAATGTAGCCTTACAATAAAGCAGATTCAGGGCATCTAGTTGTGTAACCTGTCTGGTTTATCTGGGAAGGCCAAGACGTGATTGCAAAGCTGATGAGGTAGTTGGATCTTTGAGGACCAATCATAAAGGACACTCATTCAGCAACATTACAACTTTGAATGAGCACTGAATTAGTGGTCATTAAATGAGGACTACCTACAGTCACTCCTAGGAGAGATGTCATATAAGTCAAATATGTAAGTAAACAAGCAAACATACCTGCAAAGACTAGGTCAATATTCCCAATATACTCTGCCTTCTTGCCCTGACATTATCTTGATGACTGGCACTTATAGAGCATAAAATGAACCATCTAACCCCAACGAGACTGACCCAGACCTGTGCTAGCAGAAGGGGCATTTTATGGACTCCATAAGTCAAGGGGTCCAGAAGAAGAGTAATCTCTGCTGTGGCTCCTGCCCTTTATAAACCCCTTAAGTGAGATCTGCCCCCACCCTCTAGACCTTCCATAAGGGCCGGAAAACCTGCCAGGTGGCCTGGGACCCCAATGGGGATACATCATGCTGGAGGTGATTGACAGATTAATATAAGACCCTTCCTCCCCACCCACCCACCCTTCCACATCCTGCCCCCTTCATCCACATTGTGTTAATTGTAAATGATTCCTGTTAGTATGAGTATTTATTACTTCAATGTTTTATTGGCTTTTAATGTTTGTATAAGTGCTCAGAGTCGCCTCTAGCTATGAAGGGTGGCAAGCAAGTCAAATAAATAAATACATTTCAGAAGAGGAAAGCTTTTCTGTTTGTGAAATATATACAGTATGTACTTTTTGAGACACTGCAAGTTCGGTAGGCATGAACATTAATAAGTAGTGCTTTCCCTCTTCCATTTACTGAGGCACCACCTTGTTGATGGGCTGCAGCAAGAACCACGTTAGTTGCTTTGTTCATTGTAAACTCTTTGTAGAGCAGAGTTGTGGTTTTATTTGGGTGCTCATTTGTTTGGGACTGCAAGCAGTAGCCTATCCCTAACCCTAACAGCACCAACAATGGCCAACCTTGAGATGGTGAACCATGACCCAAGCCCTGCCCTTTTCTACACGTGTGACAACAAGTCAGACATGTATATCGTTGGAAAGGTTGCTGTCAACTCTGAAGCTAGTCTGACCGAAGCCATCTTGGAGGCTTCAGTGCTGCCACAATGGTGCTGAGGGATAAGGGGGGGGAGAAATAGAGATAGCTGGGGTTTTGTAGCTAAAACAAAATAGTTTCCCCTGTGAACCAAGGTCATTCCCACAGGTGGCTGAAGAGAGGAGGAGTGAAGTTTCCAAGCAATTGGACCATGTGACTGATTGTTTGGGGAAAAGGGGGAAAACTTTGAATTAGGTGAAAACCACGGGAACCTTTACAATTGGTTTTCACCAGCTAGTGCCAATATGATATATCCAATAAAACTGTTCTTTGAGGAAACCGCTTGCCTCAGAGTTCTGCTTGTTATGGGTGTATTAGTTGGAACCCTGACAGTTGCATTGTGATGTGGTAGTACACATTTGATCCCTTGCCCTTCCGTCTCATTGCCCTTCTGTGACCCAGACAAGTCTGATTGCATGGCAATGTTAGATAGATGTTAAACAAGCAGTTCCATGGAGCCAAAGCTAAAAATAAGCCGGGAGAATCATTTTCTCCCCTTCAGGTACTTTAAATTCCTATTTCTGACACCTCTTCGCTCTATGTCTCTATTTCCCTCCCTCCACTGCAGACATGGACAGATTGCTCCTGCCAGAAGTCTAAACTGTTTTTCTTGCAGATAGTTATTGAAAGTAGGCCAAAGCCTGCATGGATTTGTTAGGGCTGTAACACCCCCACTACCACAAGCCCTCAAATGTGCAGCTGGCAGAGCACCTAAAGCCGATCTGTGGCTCTTTTTTGTTTGTTTGCTTCGCCAAATACTTCACATTTATTTACACATGTAAATTTGCTTTCTTGGTGGAGCATATCGGAGCTTTTAATTCCCTGATCTGCAGAGGCAACAATGTGCTTCAACTTGTGAGGATTGTGCAATGACGAGAGCCAATAGCACAAATAGATATCCTCCACCTTTCTCTTCAAACAAATCACCCACCACAACAGGGATGGCTGTGATCATGGATGAATGTTGGGTTGTTGTTTTTTTTAGCCCAAGTACCTCCCAATGAGTAAACATCATCCTAGAAAGAAAGAGAGTGGAGACAATGTCTGAAAAAGGAAAAAGAATGTTCAAATGTGAGAGAGGAAGTGGATTTGGAGTGCTTAGCTCTTAAAGGTTTGGATCTGACTTCTTGTATAATCAACCACAATTATGCACCTTCACTTCCCGGAATCTCCAGGGTGATTTTTTTTAAAAGTTGCTTTGTTTTTCTGTCTGCAACATTGAGAAGCAGCCTGAAGCCTTGGAGAATTGGTCTTTTTAATGCAAATCGCTTGGCTTTTGTTCTTTGACACACACATTTCCAAAATGCTGGATTTTTTCAATGCAATTTCTCCTTAGGTAAACTCTCCTTTTGAATGTAACTGCTACCGTTTACATACAACTTTCAGCAAAGCCCTCCCTTTTAGACTCCCCCTTTTTAGTGGATTTTTGTCATTAAACAAGTTTATTTATTTATTTATTTAAATAGATTTGTATGCCGCCCAACTCCAATACTACCCTTGCCGCCCAAGGGTAGTATTAAACTCCAACTCCGTTGATTGTTTAATACTACCCTTTACCCAATTGTGAAGCCTATAGTGAGCAAAGTGTTCTCCTCTTTCTGCAGACGGTGATTAAAAAAACAAAACAAAAACTTCCATAAATGTAATGCCCGTTTAGCTGAGAATCACCTTCATGACTGTGAACTCAAAAGGTCTTGAAGCTTACTTCTGAATTGCTATGGGATTTGATGGCAAGCATGCGGCTTCTTTCTACATGTTTAGGATTTAATCCCATTGAATTTATCAGTCTTAATTTACTGCAAAGACTCGTTCAGTTCCCAGTAGCTTTTATAGAACAATGGTACAGGTAGTCCCCAACTTTTGACCACAAATGAACCCAAAATTTCTGTTGTTAAATGAGATGTTTCTTAAGTGAGCTTTGCCCCATTTTACGACCTTTCATGCCACCGTTATTAAGTCATTCACTGCAGGTGATAAGTTACTAACCTGGTTGTTAAGTCAATCCAGCTACCCCATTGACTTTGCTTGTCAGAAGGTTGCAAAGCGTTGATCACATGACCCTGGGTCACTGCAATGGTTGTAAATATGAACCGGTTGCCAAGCATCTGGATTTTGATCACCTGATCGTGGGGATACTGCAAAGGTCATAACTCTGAAAAGTAGTCATATGTCACTTTGTTCAGTGCCGTTGTAACTTTGAACGGTCACTAAATGAACTGTTGTAAGTCGAGGACTACCTGTATTGCCATTCCACATGGAAGATGCCTTTTCACTGATCTTTACACTCCATGTTTCAGGTTCTTTTCCATACATAAGGTATATGAAAGCAAAAACTAAAATCTCTGTCTGTCTGTCTGTCTGTCTGTCTGTCTGTCTGTCTGTCTGTCTGTCTGTCTGTCTCTCTCTCTCTCTCTCTCTCTCACTCCCTCCCTCCCTCCCTCTCTCCCTCTCCCTCTCCCTCTCCCTCTCTCTCCCTCTCTCCCTCTCTCCCTCTATCTCCTTCCCATCCTCCCTCCCTCCCTCGCTCTCTCTCTCCCTCCCTCCTTCTCTCTCCCTCCCTCTCCTTCCCTCCCTCCCTCTCCCTCCTTCCCTTCTCTCTCTCTCTCTCCCTCCCTCCCTCCCTCTCCCTCCCTCCCTCCTTCTCTCTCTCAGAAAGTTTATTGGGACAGAAACAGCAACCTAATTCTTCTGTCGAATGATATGTCTGGTGACGTACTTAGCTGCTTTTTCCTGCAGATCTGATGGGGGAGTAGAAAGCGCTCTTGTCTCTCTTTTTCCTCTGTGTCCTTTGATGTAGAACTGGTCTATATTTGGAGTCTCCTCAGCATGCATTTACAACTCGGTAGCAGATGTGAGAAGTCATCAGCAGTGCATCAAATGTCACCGTACTTTCCATTGGTGACAAAAGCAGAATTCGGAAAGACTCCAGTGAAATAAAGAAAAGATGTTAGATGACTGCACATGGCAATGACATTTATAGGCACGCTACTGCAGTTTCTCATTTGCTAGTATTACAGAAGGCATAATTGGGTGGAGCAGTCAATTGCATAAGAACCAACATACTGTCTGGGTTTTTTTGGTAGAAACCAGGGAGATTTACTGTATGCTTTACAGTTGTAGTTGCTGGATTTGGGGGTGAGAGATGAAGGCAACTGATGTAAATACAATGGAGGATTGAACATGGCAAAAACAACAACAACAACAACCTTCTCTTCTCTTTTTAAAATTCATTGAATCAATGCTGAATAATTCAGGAGAAAACACCAAACTTGGTGACAGACTGAGGTGCTTTGGATGGCGTGCTTCTCCAGTACCTATTGTTTTTCCTGATGGGATTCAGAGCTCCAACAATCTTCCTTCACTTTCGGAAAGCGTTTGCTGATTCTTCTTTCGCTTGAATTAAAACAGGACAAGTCCTTCAAATATATATAAAAAAATGCAAATGTTTATTTTATGTTGAGTGCATATCTTCATGGTTTCATTTCGCACACCTGGGCAGTTTTCTGGGCAAAGGGATAGAACTTGTTTGCCATTGTCTCCCTCTGTGAATTTTTTTTTTTAAAAAAAAGACCTCCCAGCCAGTTATCTCTGTGAAGCAGGCCAGGCCATTAGTACACTCTGAAAGCTCAACTGGAAGTCTACTTTATTGATGTAGGCTAAAGTAACAGAATCTGGGAAGCTTGTTCTGCCTTCTCCCCCTCTTATACCCTGGTGCAGAGGTCTTCAAACTTGGCAACTTTAAGACTTATGGACTTCAACTCCCCGAATTCTCCAGCCAGCCATGCTGAGTTAGTGCCCTGGTGAGTTAGGGCAGGGGCAGACCAAGCTTGTTTCTAATACTTTCTGTTTCCAAGATTTAATGAATGCTTTTATTTTTTGTAACCATTTCTTCATAGTTTCTCCAGGGTCATCTCTCTACTAACCTACAGCCCTGGGCTTCTCTCCAAGTATTAACTTGGTTTGACCTTTGTTAACTTCCAAGCCGAGACAATATCAGCAGATGTTGCTTTGTGCTGAGGGACTCTTAAAATATAGATTTGTAGACATACAATTGCTTTATGTAACAAACGGCTCCTGAAGCTAGGACGCCGGTTCTAGTTCCAAATACTCTAGCAAAAAAAAAGGTTAGGTCTGTTGAGCAAATGTCACTCTCAGAGGGATGTAGATCACCAACTAAATAACATGGAA
This sequence comes from Diadophis punctatus similis, assembly GCA_023053685.1. Lineage (NCBI taxonomy): Eukaryota > Metazoa > Chordata > Lepidosauria > Squamata > Dipsadidae > Diadophis > Diadophis punctatus. The sequence goes on from JALIGW010000015.1 coordinate 8,275,289, forward strand.
GAAGCTGGGGGACCTCTGTTTGATGGACTTTTGACTTAGTTTAACCTGGACAGGTTGTTTACTCTGTGTTTGTTCAGTCATCACATTTTATTTATTTTTATTTTTTTATTTACTTTGTCAAGTACGTATTGGTAATATACATAGATATAACATTGTTTATATACATAAGATGGGAACTGATAAGAGGGAACATTAGGACAGGGATGGTAGGCTCCATGTCATGGAGAATTTTCATTCAACTCATTGCTAGGCCAACCTCTTCACCCTCAACATATATTTTATTTATTTTATTTATTTTTATTTATTTATTTGTCAAACATGTACAGGATAGTAGGTGTTTGTATAAACATAACGTAAGTAAAAAGTACCGATAATAGAAGACAATAGGACAGTAGGACAGGGACGGTAGGCACAGTGGTGCTGTTATGCACGCCCCTTACAGACCTCTTAGGAATGGGGAGAGGTCTGCTGTAGACAGTCTAAGGTTAATCTATTATGAAAGATTAGGAATAGCATGGAAGGATATACTGGAGACCACACTGTCTAATTGATAAGTCAACTAATCATTCATTTAATTAATATGGAGCACTCACTGCCATTACATGTATCTGTACTGTAAGACTGTAAGAAGGGGTCAAGTAAATTGATGGAAGAAAAAAGGTGTGTGTGTCTGTCTGTGTGTGTCTCTCTCTCTGTGTGTATAAATTAATGAAAGATTGAAACAGATGGTTCTGGGGAATAATTCTGTTGACTTGCAGTATTGTAGTGCTAGTACTTAAGAAGTTTTAGTTATGCCACTTCAGCCTCTTTGCCCACTAATAAGTTCCAAATATAATTTTGGAAGGAAAGGGAAGGGAAGGAAAGGAAGGATAGCACAGCACAGCACAGCGGAGGTGAGGGAAGGGGAGGAGAGGATGCCTCTTTGTTTTTCCTTCCCATATTCTCCTTGAAAAGGGAAAAGGAAGAATTCTTTTCTTTCTTTCTTTCTTTCTTTCTTTCTTTCTTTCTTTCTTTCTTTCTTTCTTTCTTTCTTTCTTTCTTTCTTTCTTTCTTAGCCCTTCTTCTCATTTCTCCCCTCCCCTCTTCTTACAGGATGGCATGAAGCAGAAGGAGCAGTTGCTACGTTATACTCACTTTCTGACTTACTGTCCATCTGTTCATCTCTGTCTGCCTTTCTATGGCAGGCATTCAATAGCAAAGACTGACACTCTTCCGTCGTAGCCTGCTGCCATTTCCAATCATTTGCTTCCTTGTCATCATCCTTATTTTCAACACTGTCCTTCCTTCCCAGGAAGGAATAATAAATTTATAGGGAAAAAAATCTCCTTTTTTCTTTTTTTCTTTTTTCATTATCCCCTACTCCCCTTAAACCCTCCAGCAACATATCAGTGTAGGAAATTAAGATGACGTCTGAAGCTTTGATATAGCACAGCATACCCATTTTTGGAAACGTCTGCAAAGAAAAGATGTTAAGCAACCATTGCAACTCTTTGGAGTGTCACTGGGCCAGGGGTGGGTTCTAACTTACCTCGCCGCCAGTTCGTTTCCTCCTGGGCCGCATGGCTGCACGTGCATTGTGTGCCATGTGGCTTGTTAGAACCCTGTTCAAAGGGTTGGGTGTGTTAATATATGATTAAGCCACAAATCATTGTTATGTGTATATCGCTTTAAATGCATTGTGGATGATTACTATATAAGTAAGCAAGAGAGCATGCTCAGTGTGGTTTATGGTGGTTGGTGGTTTATGGTTCAGTGTGGTGATTGGTGTTTGACGGTGTGTTCCGGATTGAAGACTCTCTGCTGCTTTACTGATGAATAGATTACTTTATGACTGTGTGGAATTGCTGTGAAGAGTAACTATCTGTGATAGTATAGAATTGAGGAATAGCTGTAATCTTTGTTTGTGAGTTAAAACAAAGATAGGCAAGAAGAAGAAATTTCTCATTGACTGAAATAACTGTGTATGACTTGGACTTCCTATTTAACTTTGCTACTATTCAAGTAAAAACTATTTTGTACATACTAAAGATATTCTGTTTATTGACTGAATAGCATTCATATCAAACTTCAACACCATTACTACAACACATTTCACTGTGTATGTGCTTAACAGCACAATAACTCCTTAACATGGCTGTGCCGCACGGGCGTGCGCGCAAGCGCAGTGCCAAAAATTATCAAAAAATCCCCCCCCCCAAAAGCCAAAAAACTATAGCACCAAATTTAAGCCATTGACAGTTACAAGGATAAGGTCTAAGGGTGAAGAATTGAATTCATGCTTTTCTTATAGCATTCCTAGAAAAATTGATTGAATCTATTTTTTTATTTTAAAAGTTTTTATAGTATGCTCTACAATTGGCTTTCATCAAGCTGCAGTCCATCATAAAAACAACAATCTAATGCAGTATAATGGAATAGTAATTTTGATGCAAATCAAGTACCTGGAGAAAAATAATAGCACTAGCATTTAGTCTTATACCTCCTCATAGTACTTTACAGCATTCTCTAAGTGCATATTGCCCCGAACACTTTGGGTCCCCATTTTACAATCTAGGAAGGAAGGAAGGAAGGAAGAAGGAAAGAAGGAAGGAAGGAAGGAAGGAAGGAAGGAAGGAAGGAAGGAAGGAAGGAAGGAAGGAAGGAAGGAAGGAACCTTGAGCTGTTCAGAATTGAACTCCTGGCAGTGAGCAGAGTCAGCCTGCAATACTGCATTCTAAGCACTGTGCCACCATGGCTCCATTAATAAGCCAAGGATGCTATATATATATAGACAGTTAAAGAAAGTTACATATATTGAAAAACAGTACGTTTTCAACATTTCTCTGACATCGAATAATCAGAATAATTAAAGGAAACCCTACTTTAATTAACATTTCAACGTTTTCTGCAACTTTAGAGAATAAAATCAAGGGCATTTGTTTCCCAATCAAACTGACTGAGAATGATCTTTAAAAAGCCCAGCACTGATCTGAAATAGAACTGCCAATACATTATTTCCCACATCCATAAGAATGTGTTATATCTATTAAGTTGGCTTTTTTCCAACTCACTGTTGACTCAAACATTTAAATTTTCCAATAAAAGCTAATGCTAAACCTCAACATATTAGATTCCAGAGCACTCTTTTGAGTAGCAAATATAGCATAGCTCTCCAAGGGTTTCTCAGTCTTCAAGGCAAGACCTTGTGATTTCCAAAGAAATTCCTTCAAATAAATGGCTGAAATTGCACAACACATTGAAATGAAATGAATTGGGTAATGTGATCAATCATGCTCTTGAACAATCTAGCCATTGCTATAGCATGTCGTGTAAACAGACTATCCAATTAACCTACAGCATGGCTTGTCTATTTCAGCATTTTATATGACCACAGCTACTCTGTTGACTTAAGGTTTGGGGTCTGGTGCATTATTTTACGAAGTTTTCTCTCTGGTAACGTTATACTTCTAACTAGGGCATGCAAAACCTTTGCCAGACCTATCCTTGAATACTGCTCACCTGCCTGGAACCCACACTGTATTTTGGATATTAATACATTAGAGAGGGTCCAGAGGTGTTTTACAAGAATACTCAACTCCTCTGCTCGCAATAAAATTCCTTATTCCAGTAGGCTTGAAATTTTAGGCCTGGATAACCTTGAACTATACCGTCTACGTTCCAACCTAAGCTTAGTACACAAGATCATCTACCTTAATGTCCTACCTATTAACGACTACTTTAATTTCAACCGCAATAACACTAGGGCTATCAATAGATACAAACCAAATGTATTCCGCTCTAATCTTAATTGCAGAAAATATGACTTCTGCAATAGAGTAGTAAATGTCTGGAACACTTTACCTGATCCTGTTGTTAGTTTCTCTAACCCCCATACCTTTTACCTTAAACTGTCTACCGTGGACCTTACACATTTCTTAAGAGGTCCCTAAGGGGGCGTGCATAAGCGCACCAGTGTACCTTCCATCCCTGTGTTTATGGCTATGTTTTGCTTCTTTATATCCATTTATTTGTGCCATTTTTTTCATGTGTCCTGTTTCCTTGCACTTGTTGACAAATAAATAAATAAATAAATAAATAAATAAATAAATAAATAAATAAATAAATAAATAAATAAATAAATAAATAAATAAATAAATAAATAAATAAATAAAATAAAATGTGTTCAAACTGCTAGCTTCCTCTTTGTTTAAATTAAAATAATTCTCAAACCCAGTGATTGAATTGTGTGGGTCTAAGAAACTGGTGAAGACCAAAGATGTACTTGACAGCATAGTGGTTGGGAGTGCCCAATACAGTGTTCCCCTTCACAGATCTCCCATGAAGTTCAACTTCTGAGTTATGTTTCAGTCTTTCTTTAGCTGGTTAACTTATCCAGAATTCCCAGTAAGTGTCCTTCATCCTAATTGGAAGCTTGATCTTAGTACCAGCTTTATTCAGTGGTGGACACTGAGTCCATTTCTGGTTACCATGATACAAAAAAGATGTTGAGACTCTAGAAAGAGAAAAGCAACAAAGTTGATAAATGGTCTGAATCAGAGGTGGGTTCCTCCCGGTTCAGACCAGTTCACCCGAACCGGTAGCAATCCTCTGGTGATGTCACGATGATGTCATGGAACGAGTTCGGTTGGTGCCGGTCCGTGGGCGCCGCCATCTCTTTTTTTGCTTTAAAAAAAAATAAAAAAAAATTGGATTTTTTTGGGGGGATTTTTTTTAAAATTTCCTTCTGCGCATGCACAGAAGCCGAGTTTCTGGCACTACGCATGTGTCGCCATCTTGTTTTCGGCTTTTTTGGGGGGGATTTTTTGGCACTGCGCATGCAGCGTGGGAGGAAACGAACCGGCAGCAAGGTAAGTTAGAACCCACCCCTGGATACTAAACCATATGATGAATTGTTGAAGGAACTGGGTATGTCTAATCTAACGAAGTTTGTATGATACCAGTCTTCCAAAACACAAGAGGCTGCCCCAGAGAAGAAGAAGTTAACTTATTATCCAAAGCACCTGAGTGCAGGACAAGAAGTAAAAGGTGGAAAATCATTAAAGAGAGACCTAGAAACCTAGAACTAAGGAGCAATTTCCTGACAGTGAGAACAGTTAATCAGTGGAACGGCTTGCCTCCAAAAGTTATGAGTGCTCCATTACTAAAGCTTTTCAAAAAGAGACTGGACAGCCATTTGTCCAGAATGGTATAGGATCTCCTGCTTGAACAGGGGGTTGGACTAGAAGACCTCCAAGGTCCCTTCCAACCCTATTATTCTACCTTCTATGTTCTCAGAGTCCTATATAAATTTGGTGCCCTGAACATAGAGCATGGATATAAATGAGATTAGAGATTTGCTTCCATTTTTCCCCCTTTCCAATAAATGGATGCATTTTCTTTTTTTGTTTAGGGAATAAGGCATTAACAATCTGCTACCTTTGTATTATTATCACCTTCTGGGTGGTTGAAAGGTTAGGGACCTGCCCAAGAGTGGGTTCTGGCTTACCTTGCTGCCGGTTCACTTCCTCCTGCGCTGCCTGGGTACGCGCATGCACAGTGCTAAAAACCCAGCTTCTGTGCATGCTCAGAAGCAAAAAACAGCTTCTGTGCATGCGCAGAAGCAAAAAACAGCTTCTGTGCATGCGCAGAAGCAAAAAACAGCTTCTGTGCATGCGCAGAAGCAAAAAACAAGATGGTACCACCTACGCTGCCACAGAGAGATCCAGTTCGGGGGTGTGTCCAGCTGGCATCGCTGCCGGTTCGGTGAGCAGGGGAAAATTCCCACTACCAATTCTATAGAACCGGTTCTTTAGAACCGCTCCGGACCGGCAGGAACCCACCTCTGGACCTGCCAGACCTTAAGGAGAAGGGTGTTCCATAGGACTGGGACTTCCAAGAAAAAAGGCATACTTTCAAGCCCCACAAGATGTCAACGTTTAAGGAGAGCAACCTGGAACATGCCTACTCTATCTAATCTGGTGGAATGGGCAGATATCCTTAGGGCAGTGGTTCCCAACCTTTTTGTGATCGAGTACCACTTGGAGGTCCCGTACAGTCGCCGCGTACCACCTGGTTCCAGAGAAACTAAATTCGATCAGATATCACTTTATTTCCATAATTGTACTGTTCCTTTTCTGGCCCCGCGCATCCAGCAACTGGATTCTCGGGCCGCTGGGACCAGGTGGGTGGCGTGTGGCAACAGTTGCAAATCGTTGCCAGATTATCTTGTGTTAGGCAGTAAACATTTTTGTGAAGTAAAAAATAACTAACTAAAAATCGTTCATGACCCCGAAAGTGTTCGCGTACCACCTGGAAGGCCCTCGCGTACCACTAGTGGTACACGTACCACAGGTTGGGAACCACTGCCTTAGGGAGAGGTAGTCTTCTGTATGTCCCAGGAGGTTTGTGGTGATATGATCTTCCCTTCTTTCTTCTACCGTATTTTTCATTGTGGAATAGACCAACAGACTTGTCTGACTGCCACGAAAGGTATTATTTAGCTTCATGCATTCTTTGATTCTTAAAAACAGAGGAAAAAAAGCTCCTACAGAAGCAAGGCACTTTTGAATTTCCAAGGGATATTTTCCACAAGGCTGCTTTTATCCCTCTCTTTCTTCTGTCTCTTTGCCTTTTAACTCTTCTAAGGATTTTTTTTCTTTTTGTACCTTCTTAGCTCTGGAAATGTATTCCTCAAGTGGCACGGGCTTTGCTGTCCAAAGACCTGGTTTTCCCCCCAGGTGGTAGATTAGGAAACGTGTGACAATGTGGGAATTTGTTTAGTAAGATTTCCACACCCCCAACTCCAATTTATCTCCTTCTATTCCTTGTATTCTATGGGCTAATATTTTCTCTTGTATGTAACGCGGAGTGACTTATGAGTTGGGGGTCCTATCATTTTGATTTATAAATAAATAAATAAGTCCCCCTGCCCATCAGAGTTAAGAATGACTTTCTGTTTGAAATTTGATAATTAAAAAGAGGCAGCCTCAATTAAATTCCTCATTAGACCGTAGTTATTTTCAGTAAGGGCATCATGAACGATGGAAGGGCTAGGGGGAAAATATAGGACAATCATAACTCTTTAAAATGCAGACAATATAAAGTTCATTCCTCAAGGCAATTGCTACAGGAGAAAATAGCTGGGCATAGAATTTCAGACCTTAATCCCATTATTTATTGTTTGGAGCATTGAGTTGGAGCCAAACTGCACAGGAGTTAAATTTTCTTTTATTGTTTCTCTGCTCATTGGACCTCATGTCTCTTCCTCGTGTCATGAAACTAGTGACAGTCCTATAATCTAATGTAAAGACATTTATTTCCCATCCATCCCAACCCAAGCAAAACATTTGAATATAAGCAGAAATACAATTTTGACAAGTGCAGGCTAAGGATTCCTTCCTGTATGTTCCCTTGGGAACAAAGCCTGTTAAATTTAGCAGATCTAACACTCTCAAATGAAAAGCATCAGCTGTTTTATTGCAATCCTATTGATGTTTATGGAAAAATAAGACCCACGTTCAGTAGACCAGTGTTTCCCAACCTTGGCAACTTGAAGATGTCTGGGCTTCAACTCCCAGAATTCCCCAGCCAGCTTTGCTGGCTGGGGAATTCTGGGAGTTGAAGTCCAGACATCTTCAAGTTGCCAAGGTTGGGAAACACTGCAGTAGACCTTTCACCTAGGGTCAACATTGACAGAATTGGAAGATTTGGAATTGAACAGATGGCTAACATCTCATGATGTCAGAATTCATAACCGGCTATTGACTCCTGAATATGATTCCTAAAAACCAATAAAATAAATGATTCGGTTATCCAGTGTAATGTCCAGAGTGTGGGACTGTCACACAAATGTAGACAATTTTAAAGGGGATACGACAGATTCATGGAAGATTAGGGTGCTGATGGCTAATATTATTGAAGGCATATTGTTATTCCAATAGCATCCACCCTGGAGAGGATGGGCAAATCAGAATAGGCAAGATGGCAGGCAGAGCATCATCCTACAAGCCCCACCCCTTTTGAAAGCGTACAAAATTGCAAGTGCGAGAAATCAGGAATGAAGGCTGTACAAATGAGTACCAGTTTATTCCATACTAGCGCTCTACAAGAATCTGAATTACTAATGGTCAAGGCAAATTGGTGGTAGATAAGAGTCAATGGAATTCAAGGCTGCACTTAGATCTCTTGTGGGATTCCAAACTAATGATGTGCTTGACCCAGTGGTGAAATCCAATTTTTTTTTATTACCGGTTATGTGGGCGTGGCTTGGTGGGCGTGGTGTGGTGTAGCTTGGTGGGCATGGCTTGGTGGGCATGGCAGGGGAAGGATACTGCAAAATCTCCATTCCCACCCCACTCCAGAGGAAGGATACTGCAAAATGTTTTTTTTAATTGCTTTTATTGATTATATGTTTCTATACCTGCTGTTAGCCGCCCAGAGTCCCTTGGGAGTTGGGCGGCATGGAAATTTAAATAAATAAATAAATAAATAAATAAATAAATAAATAAATAAATAAATAAATAAATAAATAAATAAATAAATAAATAATAAATAAATAAATAAATAAATAAATAAATAAATAAATAAATAAATAAATAAATAAATAAATAAATAAATAAATAAAAAAAAATCCCCATTCCCTCCCCACTCCCAGGGGAAGGATACTGCAAAATCTCCATTCCCTCCCCATTCCCAGGGGAAGGATATTGCCAAATCTCCATTCCCATCCCACTCCCAGGGGAAGGATATTGCCAAATCTCCATTCCCATCACACTCCCAGGGGAAGGATACTGCAAAATCTCCATTCCCTCCCCACTCTGGGGCCAGCCAGAGGTGATATTTCCCAGTTCTCCAAACTACTCAAAATTTCCACTACCGATTCTCCAGAACCTGTCAGAACCTGCTGGATTTCACCCCTGGCTTGACCCTTCCTGTTAGGATAAGAATTACTCTCATCAGAGGCAAAATGAATCTTTTCCTGAAACTCTGACATTATCAAAATAAACCGCAATGTAAATGCTAAGGTATAAGATATTTATTTCGTTACAAAAATAATAAATCACATCCTGGCTATAAACATAGGTGTTGCTTCGTGCAGAAGTAGAAGACAAAAGGAAAGATCGAAAGAAAGGAATGTACACATGCGTACTAGGAACATATTAATCACATGCTCAGGAATAAACCATTATATTTGATAGGGATGCATCTCCCTGCATATACATGTAACAGGCAACATAAAATCACTGCGTGACACTTCCCTTGGGCTCAGCCTGGTCATTTACTACATTTACCCGCCCTGAGTCCTGAGGGAGTAGGGCGGCATAGAAAAACTGCCAAATAAATAAAATAAATACATGATTGTTCCATCAATCATGAGCTGCCACTGTGCTGATTTTGACAATCCTCCCATCTCATCCATAAACCCTTTTGTTACTTCCCAAATCATAAATGATGTGCCTGAAAGAACAACAGCTAGAGCAAAAGAGCGGTTACTTTCCTAATATAACTGATTGACCACCATCTACCCAACTGTTAGCCTGCTTATCATGTAGATTGGCGGGGGGACTTCCTGCATTTGTCCACTGCTTCTCATAGTTGAATTTTAGGAAATAAATTGGCTTTCAAAACCTTTTTCAAAAGAATGTCAAAAGAACACCATGTCTCCACACAGCCATTCTGTCTTCCCATGCTTCAAAAGGAATTCACCATCGCCATAAGAAAAAAAAAAAGTAGAAGTGGTTCCAATAAGCCATGGTTTGATAGTCAGGTTGTCCTGATTAAATCCAGGTGTGATGGGTTCGCACATCGTCCCACAGCACAAACCTAAGCTAGCAAACGACAATGGTCGGTTTCATTCAGCAGGCTAAAGCCGAATCTATTATAGCTTACAACATTGTGGGAATTCAAATAGGTTTGAGTCATTGATAACTGTGAAAGCAATAGCAATAGCAATAGCAATAGCACTTTTCTTATATACCGCTTCATAGTGCTTTACAGCCCTCTCTAAGCGGTTTACAGAGTTCAGCATATTGCCCCCAACAATCTGGGTCCTCATTTTACCGACCTCGGAAGGATGGAAGGCTGAGTCAACCTTGAGCCTAGTGAGATTTGAACAGCTGAACTGTTAAACTAGCAGTCAGCCTGCAATGGCTGCATTTAACCACTGCACCACTTCAGCTCCTTTAATTCATTAAATTAAATTAAAAGGCTTTAATTCAATACACAATAGCTGAAGGGGGAAAAAAATCCCTTCATGATTGCTCTCAATGCTTCATTTTAAGCATTTTCACCATTCTCTTTTCTTTTCTTTTTCCCCTCCTCTGTAGTATAGTGGCATCTTCTCTAGTGCACAGCATTACCAGAGAGACATAATGACTTCGGTCTGCAAACACACTTGCTTTCTAGTTAATGGTCCAGAAGAGGCTGCACTGTTTAATCTTCAGATATGAAACAGTCAGTGACGCTCAGCTGTGGAAATCAAACCTTGGCTGACTGCAAAAAAAGAGTAAAAACTCTATTTCATAAAAAATGAGTTTAAATGAACTCAGCATTCCTCCCCCCCCCCCTATGGAAGGAGAGAGAAAAAAATTGCTGATTTTAAAAACATGATTTTTAAGTCTTCAAAACAAAGCATATCGTATTATTGTACTGGAAAAAAATAAAAACAGTGTAATCCCTTTGAAAATTCAGTGTTGTTCTATTAACAATTTCAAATCTCATTAGCTTAGGTTATTGTTGTTTTTATTCATACACATTAGTGTTGTTACACTAATTTGGAATTAAACATAAGTAACTACATCATGGAGTGAAGGACAAACCACCAAAAATTGTGTACTTTGTTTACCTAGGAAGTCATCCCAAAGTATCTTTGACTGAAACAGAACAATGCATAGGAATTCACAGGGTTTGTGAGTGACAAACATTGATTGTGATATTGCAAATTAAATGTTTACATACTTGAATAAAATACGAAATGCAGGAATAAAAGGGTGAGTCTTGCATCATGACATCTATGAAAAGATACCTTAAACATAATATGTATAACACAGTTTTGGCTGAATTGAACCTCGTGTTAAGCCAGCATCCAATTTTTGAATAAACCAAAGTCAGTGTCTGGAGGTAAGAAAAGTATTGGTTATTGTCTCAATTTTGTTTTATTTTTGATTTCCTTTGCTCAAAAGAAATCATCAGAGCACAAAACCAAAACAGGATACTGTATTCAGAATTATCAAACAATAATCAAGCAGTATATTAAAAAAAAGATGTAGAAATTCTCAGCAAATCATGGTTTCAAACTGTAGTTTGTAAAGTTACCGTAGATTGCACTGTAATTTTATAACTATATAGATGATGCTGAGTCAACAATCAACCTAACCCCATTATTACTGATTATGAATCTATAAAACCATTCTTACTTCTGGCTGCCAGTATCTGACCAGTTTTAGGCAGCATATGATTCAGTTTGAAGACAATTTGATCAAATGACTCCTCTGAATGGAATCTTCAAAACAAATAGTTAAATCCGTCAATGCATTGAATTGGATGTCTTTGAGATGATTGAACACTGAGTGGACATTTTCAGTGGATTGCCTCTGCATATATGCTTTTATCAATAGATCAGTTTTAGAATATCATGGGGCTAGCACCAAGCATTTTAGTGGCGGCTGAAAGCATTATCTCTCTCTCTCTCTCTCTCTCTCTCTCTCTCTCTCTCTCTCTCTCTCTCTCTCTCTCTCTCTCTCTCTCTCTCTCTCTCTCTCTCTCTCTCTCTCTCATCTATCTATCTATCTATCTATCTATCTATCTATCTATCTATCTATCTATCTATCTATCTATCTATCTATCTATCATCTATCCATTCTTCCCCAAATCAATGGTTCCTTCCTTCAATATTTGCTAAGTGTATGTTCACTTACCATAAACCTTGAGTGTTCTATTTTTAACAGTTGCAGCCAGTTAATGCTAAATCTATTTTCAAAGCCATCTATGCTAGCAGGGATCACAACATTCTGTTGCGTTGTAATGAAGTCCATTAGCTAATTATACATTATATGAAGAAGATTTTTGTTCACTCTGAAAATACGGCTGCTGAGTTAGTGCTGTTAGTCCTGAATGTAATATTGAAAGAGAAAGGAAGTAGGTATGGGATAAGAATTATATTTTATTGTATTTTTCTCCATGCCATTTGGTGGTATATGATGATCTCATAGAACGACAGCTCACATACCTCTCTGTAAGGGGAATGTGAAATGTTTGTGGATGACATTATATCAATGAATAAAAATAAGAATCTCATAAATCAAATTTCAGAAGTATAGTACTGAAGTACAGTTTGGTTTTTTAATGATGAACCATGCTGGACATTTCAAATAAATCAATAGATCAGTTTTAGAATATCATGAGTATGATATTCCTAAAAGTTTTAGTGGTGGCTGAAAGCATTATCTATCTATCTATCTATCTATCTATCTATCTATCTATCTATCTATCTATCTATCTATCTATCTATCTATCTATCTATCTATCTATCTATCTATCTATCTATCTAGAATAGAATAGAATAGAATAGAATAGAATAGAATAGAATAGAATAGAATTCTTTATTGGCGAAGTGTGATTGGACACACAAGGAATTTGTCTTAGGTGTATATGCTCTCAGTGTACATAAGGAGAATAAAATACATTCATCAAGAATAAAAAGATACAACACTTAGTGATAGTCAAGGTTACTAATAAGCTATCAAATCGTACTAGGAAACAAATAAAAAACAATATAAATTGAAAGATACAAGCAACATGGTTATAGTAATAAGTGGGAAGAGATAGATACTAATAAGGAAGAGAAGAATAATAGTAATACAGTTTTAGTAAAAAAAAAATTTATTAAGCATTTTCCAGCATTAAAAAACACAAGTACAAAATACAAATACAAAAAATAAAAAAAAATAAAAAATAATAATGAGACACACATCAAAATATCAAATACAAATTACAAACAATTATGAACATTTAGAACACTATACAGTATATTTTACAGTATTTCGTGTAGAGATGTGAACCCGGAAGAAAACTGGAAAAATTTGAAAAAAAACCCGGTTTTTTTCCTGAAGGCTTTTTTGTTTTTTTCCAAAAAATTTGGAAAAATTGAAAAAAGAAAAAAAAACATTGTGGAATATTTTATTTTAACATGATGAATAAAATATTTTAAGACAGGGTGTTCAAATATTTTCCAAATCATTTCTAAAAAAATTGTATGATATCAGATTATTTTAATTTCTGTGCACTGAGTGAGGACAAGCAAGTCCTAGGTAACAAACTGAACCCTCCAATGCAAGAACAGTATGCATTTCTTCCTTTAGGAGGTGCTGCTATTGTAACAAGAAAAAGGTTTCAGTTTTGCTTTTTTAATTTTTCAGAAAATTTCCGTTTTTTCCCTGAAAAAAAAGGAAAAAAAATCGGGGGGTTTTCCGAGCTTCAAAATTTCCGGAAATTTTACATCTCTAATTTTGTGTCAAGACATATATTTATTTATTTATTTATTTATTTATTTATTTATTTATTTATTTATTTATTTATTTATTTATTTATTTATTTATTTATTTATTTATTTATTTGTATTTATATGCCGTTCAACTCCGCAGGGACTCTTTCATACTTTACCATTTAATATAGTACTTATTATAATATTGTAATACTATTTATACCATTAATAACTTAACCTGTAGTTACATATATACATAGATACTTTGTCATTCAAATTTTGATTTTTTCTGTTTCTTATTTTGGTCCCTATGTTCTAGCCAATTATAAAATCTATTCCAAATTCTATAGTAGTCAAATTCCTCTTTTTCCTTTAGTTCCATAGTCATCCAGTCTTAGTAAATTATTTGACAGTGTTGTGGGAATTAGTTCTTTCTATCTATCTATCTATCTATCTATCTATCTATCTATCTATCTATCTATCTATCTATCTATCTATCTATCTATCTATCTACCTACCTACCTACCTACCTACCTACCCACCTACCTACCTAATCTATCTATCTAATAAAGATAGTCACAACCAACTTTATCTTTCAAATAAAGTTGGTTATGACTGGGAAAACCATTAAAAAGTTAATTATTCTGATTCTGAGTAAAATAAATTAGTACATAGTGTTGCTAGTCTTGCATAAAATCAGATAATGCTGAAATAAAGTTAGAATTGTAAGTTTCTAATCCAGTTTCAATGGAAAAAAAAGTTACATTAAACCAACATGCCAGCCAGATTGTTATATGGTAATCCACAATTTGTTTTACACAGTTTGTTGAGTAAACCAAAGTTTGCTGAGCTAACATAACATGCCAAGGTATAAACCATGTTGGGACCATGTAAAGCAGGGTTCCCCAACCTTTTTGGCTTTTTGAACTGCTGGGGGGTGGGCAGAGGGGATGGTTTAGCTCATGTGGTTGGCAAGCATGTAGGTGCGCACAGCTCTGTTTGCACAAATGGTGTGCACGCACACCCACTGGTCACACAAATGGTGTGTGTGTGCACGCACTTGCTCACTCAAATGGGGATGCGTGCACACACTCACCTGCCATTTCTGTGGCCTGATTGCAAACAGCTCACTGTCCAATAGTGTGGACCAGAGGTTGGGATCCTGATGTAAAGTATTACACTCAAACTAAGCATGGCTTATTATGATGTATGAATTCAATCACTGCATAAAGATGTTGTTTCAGAATGGATAATGAATTCTAAGGAGAGGAGAGAGAAAAGGATAAGTTGGGTTTATCAATGGGAAGTAAATAAATGTGTCAAAGAACAGCACAATGGAAGAAACATGCATTTTTAACTCAACAAATGCATCTGAGAATGGCAGTAAAAAGAAACAGACAAATCCAAACATTCTGCTACCATTTAGCAATTGTCCAAATACTTTCAGATAAGGTAAAGATAAAGGTTCCCCCGCACATGTGTGCTAGTTGTTTCCGGCTCTAGGGGTGGTGCTCATCTCCATTTCAAAACTGTAGAGCCAGCGCTGTCCGAAGACATCTCTGTGGTTATGTGGCTGGCATGACTAAATGCCGAAGGCGCACGTACCGCTGTCCCCTTCCCACCAAAGTGGTCTCTATTTTTCTACTTGCATTTTTTTACGTGCTTTCAAACTGCCAGGTTGGCAGAAGCTGGGAAGAAGTAATGGGAGCTCACTCCGTTATGCGGTGCTAGGGATTTGAACCGCTGAACTGCCAACCTTCTGATCGACAAGCCCAGCATCTTAGCCACTGAGCCTCTGCGTCCCACTTTCAGATATCATAACACAAATAAACACCCCATCAACATTGACAGAATCACTGCCAGTTAATTGCAAAAGGTAGCTTGGCTTGGAACAGCTTACATTCTGTGTTGATACTTTTAACATCATCAAACAACATCATCTGCCTAGTCCAGATCCTGGGAAAGTATAAACATTTGAGTGTGACAAACCATAATAAGCCTGTGTCAACTGCACAAGAACTAGTTTCAGAACAAGTAGGAAGATGGAAAGCAGGGAAGTAAGATCGGTTAACCTAACAAACAATAGAAAGAGGGAATCCTGTACATTCATTCAGCTTCATGGGCTGACTAATCGAAAAGCATCTTAGAGACAATATCTTTCTCCTTTAACTGCCAGCACTTTTCTTTCTTCCATTAGCACAGCCATCCTGCTGAAGCTCAACAGCCTAGCAGATTCATTTCATTTGGTGCTCTTGCCAGGATGTCAAGTTGTCAGAGAGGCAGGGCAGGCGGTGAGATCCTCTGAAATGCACGCTCACTAGCTAATCTGGGTTTGGCGCGTGAGTAGAGTGGGAACGAAGGACTAAGGCAGTGGAGACATAAGGAGAACAAATACTTGTTGCAAGCCCAAATCTGCTACATATCACAAAGAATGTAAATCAGAACAAGGCACTTGTGGGAAGGCAGGAGAGGGGAAAAAGAAAACATTGTCCAGGATTTCCACACATTTGTTGAAGTCACATCTCGCTGCAGAACATTGCTGTTCCTCCGAGACCTCTCTTACTTTTGTTTCTCTGTTCACAAGAGGGATTCACTTACTGTATTTTTCGGAGTATAAGATGCACCTTTTTACCCCCTAAAAGAGGGTGAAAACTTGGGTGTGTCTTATACACCCAATGCAACCCCACCCACCCAGCCACTTCCACCCTTTGGCCTCTGTCTTCCAGCAATTTACCTGCTTGCAGGAAAGAGGTAAGAACCTGTAAAGCCAAGCAAGTCAGTAGCAGTTTCCCGACCTACAGCTGATTAGGTTTGCCACGTGGGAAAATGAAAGTGAAACTAGCTGCAAAGAGGCAGATAGCTGGGAGAGACAGGCAGATTTTTATTTTTTGCTGGATGCAAGGGGGTAAGTGAATAACTATAAATGTCTGTAGAATGTTCAAATTATTAGACTTATTTTTAAAAGACTGCTTTATTGTTGTTCTAGCCAGGTGTCTCCAACCTTGGCAATTTTAAGACTTGTGGACTTCAACTCCCAGAATTCCACAGCCAGCTTTGTTAGCTTTTTCTGGCTGTGGAATTCTGGGAGTTTGAAGTCCACAAGTCTTAAAGTTGCCAAGGTTGGAGACCTCTAGACAACTTAACAAAATAAAGAAGCTTTTTGAAATAAATGCTTGCTCTGAAGAGGTCCAGTGCTATTGTATCTTCTTTTAAATAATAGAGAATAATGTATACTTCCAGAAATTTTAATTAATTTTAACAGCTCTGTACAAGTATAGTCTGAAATGTAACAGTGTCCTGATGAGTATTAGAGTTAAATCCTGATTTACCTTGGAGTAGATCTATTTAAATAATTGGGAGGAGTTAGTGTGACTACATTTAAGAAAACTTTCTGGCATAATGTACATTTCTCCAATTCTTTGCTATTTCCATGGGTCAGGCACACATGCAGAGAAATACACAGCAAACAGTGTATATCATCTGTGCTGTTTGCTGTTTGCTATTTGGCAAATTGCTTGGAGGCAGAGGCCTTTTTTCCTTGTTTTCCTCCCCCAAAACTGAGATGCGTCTTATACTCCGGTGTGTCTTATACTCCGAAAAATAAGGTACCCGCTATAGAGTTACATATCCAAGAAAGAGCAATTAACAGAAGTATCTAACATCCCTTATTGCTTCTTTCTGGATAATGGCTGGTCTTGAAACCAGACGTTTTAAAAGATCAATGGGGGGGGGGCGGGAAACCCCGTCGAAAATGGAAACCAACAAGGCCTTTTAGAAAACCTTACCTGAAAGATCCCCCAGATTAGAAGCCTTCTCTGTTGAAGAGGGCATGCACCCGCCTTCAGCAGATAGTCCAGGCTCCTCTCCTATTCAAAGTATTGGAAGAAAGTGGAGGAGAAATCAGAAAGAAATCTTGGCACTTGAATACAAAATGTTCCTACTTGCGGAACAATGCCCTGGGTTTCATTATCACCAAGGTAACTGCCAGGTTAAAAATAAAATAAAACAAGAGTTCGGCTCTCCGTCAAGATCTTCCATCATCTTCATCCTCGTCGTCCCTCATTAATTCCGAACCTTCCTCAGCTCACTGTGTTGAATGTTTAGAAGAATTAAATGTGACTTCCAGGAAAAAGGGGGAGCCTGCTCTCCAGATTAACCAGCTGAACTCCTGGGGAGTGCTGGAGACAGTTTCCCTTCTCCAGTGCGTTAGAATTTTTTGTTCTCCATTCTTGTTAGCACATTCATTTGAGAATCGGTTGCCCCCTCCAATTTGGCACCTTCAATATATTTGCCAGATTGCCTCTAGCTATCACCCTTCCCAAACTCCCTCCCCTCCCCCTTTAAAACTCCATTTCCTATCTAACAAAACAAAGAGATCGGTCCTGGGTTGAAAAGAAAAATAGTAATAAAACCAACAAATGGTACTTTATTTAAACAGACATTTCCTAGCAGGAGACTGTGCTGTGGTTGTCATCTCCATTTTTATTTAGGGAACTGTCTCTTTTTATTTCTTTCGGAGAGATATAAGCTGTGCACACAGTGTTCTCTTTTTCGAAAGAATTAAAACTCCCAGAAACTCTGAGATTTTTTTCTCCCTCCACTTAAAATAAAATAAACCACAATTTCAGCCTTGAAGGAAGTGGGGCAGGCTGGGTAGGTGACTGACATATATACTTCAAAAGATGTGCTAATTTATTTCCTACCACTGTATCCAAAGATGACAAATATCATTTGGCGTGCCAGTGAAATAAGAATTTATATAATACTAGATCGACAGATATATCGTATACTGGGTTGCCCACTTGTGTTTCATCACACAGTGCCACAAATAGATAAGTGGACATCAAATGTGTTGAATTTGAAATGTTTGTTCTGGACCTTTTCAACCTTATTAGAAACAGTTCTCCTCACAATCTGAAACAGTTTTCTTGACCTCAAAATAGAGTTGATTCAGATAGATTAGAATCTGTATTAGAGTCAAGAATGAAGCCATATATAGCAATGAATGGCAAAGAAAGAGATAACAGAATAACTGAGGGACCTTGGAGGTCTTCTAGTCCAACCCTCTGCTCAAGCAGGAGACCCTATGCCATTCCAGGCAAGTGGCTGTCCAGTCTCTTCTTAAAAGCCTCCAGTGATGGAGCACTAGGTTGGTTCTCTCCTTGAAAACACAACTCAGTCACTTGTGTTTCGTACTGTAAGCCATGATTAAACCAAGTATCTCTTTATAGAAAGACGATCTTCAATTATCTTTTTTGTGGTCTGCACTTGGTTGTTCTCAGGGTTCTCAAATCTCAGAGTTGCTATGTTTTTGCATCTCCCAATTCACCCTCTTCTAAAACTTTCTGGTGATTTGTCTGCGTATCGAAAGCTAATTTCTGCAATTTGCTTTCCATGCATTGGAAAAACAGAGTGAGTCAGCAAAACAGTTTTTCAGAAGTGCCAGCCAGGTTAGTTTAGTATGAATCTCTGGAGTTGCAATATTGAGCTATCCTTCAAACACCTCCAAGAAGGTTGAAGGAAGAAATAAAACCGTAGCTTAGTATTTTTTTTTCTCCCATTCTGTTTTACTACCATAGATATCGGTCGTTTCTGGTCAATAAAATCTTGGCTTCACTAAATTGGAATAGAATTGGGATAGCTAATTTTTACCAATCTCATTTTGAGGGCTTTGTTGTTGACAAGAAGAAAGAAATCAAATCTTTTGATCAGATTAATAAATATAACTTGTTTCTCTTATTTTTCCAAGGTTAAATGCGCAATATTCCCCACTTTAAAAAAAAGCCATTTTCATGGAAACAGCATGTCTGAATATTTTTCTCCTAATATTTCTCTTTTTGTGTATGCTATTCTCCTAATTGATGCAGTTTATGTGCAATTTTTTCCAATATTTTGTCTCCATAACCATCTAATGTCTCCATTTTGTGATGCTTTCTTCTAACATATTCATTTTGTAAATTTCTTTTTCCCTCATCCTTGATGACAAGTCATTAAAACATCATAACCATTATCAACAACGGTGAATATATAGATTGTCAACACAATTGTGATTATACTTCTTCCCATATACTGAACGGTGTTAGCCATCATAATAATGTTAATGGGATTATGAGATACTTAGAGTCCTTGAAACACACCTGTTAAACTTCTAAATGTGAAATGATTAAGTAGTGATTTCTAAACAGTTGCATCCATCTTTATAGCTATGTATTTATTTATTTGTTTGTCATTTAGTTGCGGATAAGACAGCTTCACCAGTTCATGAAGAATTGAATAAAGAACTTCTTAGACTTACAAGTAGCCCTCAACCTACGACTATAATTGAGTCCAAAATTTCATTTCCTAAGCAGGAGTGAATTTTGCCCTATTTTATAACCTTTCTTTCCACATTTGTTAAGTGAATCATGGTGGTTGTTAATTTAGTAACACGGATGTTAATGAATATGACATCCCCGTAGACTTTGCTTGTCATAAGTTCGCAAAAGAGAATCATAGAACACTTTAACCATCCTAAATACGAAGCATCTGAATGTTGATTATTTATTTATTTATTTATTTATTTATTTATTTATTTATTCATTCATTCATTCATTCATTCATTCATTCATTCATTCATTCATTCATTCATTCGTGAGATTTATATACCGCCTCAAAGTACAAACACTCTCTAAGCGGTTTACACTAGTAAGCAATGTATATTTACATTGCCCCCAACAATCTGGGTCCTCATTTTACCTACCTCGGAAGGATGGAAGGCTGAGTCAACTTTGAGCCGGTGAGATTTGAACCGCTGAACTGCTGATCACAATCAGCTAAAGTGACCCACAGTACTGCACTTTAACCGCTGCGCCACCTCGGCTCATCGGATTACATGATCATGGGGATGTTGCAATGACCACAAGTGTGAAAAATGGTCAGAAGTCCCTTTTTTCCAGTGCTGTTGTAACCTTGAACGGTCACTAAATAAACTGTTGTAAGTCGGGGACTACCTGTTTTGCAAGATGTGAGCCTTTTATGCTATAACGTATCCCTAATGCAGCTGGGTAGAAATTCAGACACTATGTTATTTTGTCTTCTTCAGTCCTGAGTTGTGCTAAAAAAGATGTAGGGGTGGTAGGTAGTCAGGAATCAGACCTCATCACTTTGAGATGAAGCCCAAAGTACTTGTTTTAAAAGGAAAGGAAAGTGTCTCCTTAGGATGGGTTTTTTTCCCCTGTACATCAGGTTGATTCCTGAAGTGCTAAATTGACACAGTCTTGATTGTAGAGCCTTCACCCCTGCTTTTTCGGGAAAGGGGTGGGCGGAAATGAGGATCTCCCCATCTAAACACTGTTCTACCTTTTTTTAAAAAAATCTGCACCAAATGCAGAGAAATGGAATGGAGAATTTATCCAGGGAAAGGAGAAATTCCCCAACCACTTCTTAAAAGCAGGACTTTGCCCTTAGTAGTGACAGCAGCACCGTCACTATTGGAAAAGAAAATCTCTGCAGAAAGTTACCTGCTGATGTTTTTTTTTTTACTTGGGCTTTAATGGAAGTATAGGAAGTCCGAGGAAGCAGCCCGTACAATTTTGTCTGTTTGCCAGATCTTCAGGTTGGGTATCTAACACAGCTAAGGGACGCATTGTTTTGTTCTGCATTCTTTTACTGGTTAAATGCTGCCTTCAAGAGAAGTTCCAAAACTCACTGAAAAACTGGAAGATTCCTACCTTAAAACGCAAATGCTTTAAACCATTTCATCAAGGGGATTTACACAGGGGTGGGCTTCAAAAATTTTAGCAAGGGGTTCTCTGCCCGGTTGCTGTGTCAGGCAGTGATTTTTATATTGCCTGGATAGGGAGCTGCATCCCTATCTAATATAATGGTTTATTCCTGAGCACGTGATTGATATGTTCCTAGTACGCATGTGTACATTCCTTTCTTTGATCAGTCCTTCTATTCCTAGCTTCTGTCGAAGCAAGACGTGCCTTTTTATATCAGAGATGTAATTAATGAGGATTTATTGTTTTTGTACCGAAATAAATATTTTTACTTAGACTTTAAACTGCGGTTTCATTTCTAATGTCAGAATTCCGGGCAAAGATCTATTTTCGCCTCTTATGAGAGTTATTCTCATCTTATCATGCTGGGTGGGCATGACTATGGTGGGTGTGGCTTAGTCGGCCTCCTGCACCACGGCGGGGGAGGCATTTTTGCCCTGCCCGGGTTCCAGAGGGCCTATTTCCGGCCTTCCCGAACTTCCGGTAGGCCTGTTTTTTGCCCTCCCCGAGCCTCCGCGTGGGGACTCCTGAGAGGGGTGGGGAGGGGTGGGTGGTGCCAGCCAGGAGTGGGATTTGGGGGTTCTCCGAACTGCACAGAATCTTAGCTAGAGGTTCTCCTGAACCCCTGCGAACACCCAGCAGCCCACCCCTGGATTTACATTTCCACAAACAGTTGGCTGGATTTGTGTAACAGCAGCAACCGTCTCAGATATTTTCCTGCTTAGGACCTTGATTCTTCAACACATTGATTGTTTCAGTAAAAGTCTGGAAGGGACTTAACCACCTTTAGTACTCATTAAAATGTCTTAAAGCTGTGACATCAGTTTTGAGACTCACACAGTGGTTGACAGCGCTCCAAGTAATGCACCCATAGAAAGTAGAACTCTGAGGCAGGTAGATTCCTCAAAGAACAATTTTATTGGATACATCATATTGGCGCAACTAGTGAACTAGTTGAAAGCCGACTCTGAAAGTTCCTACGGCTTTCACCTAATTGGAAAGTTTTCCCCTTTCCATCAAATCACTGGTCACACTGTCCAATCAAGGTGCTGGCTGGCTGCTTGGTTACTTCATTCCTCCTCTGGCCAGCCACCTGCTAGGAACAGGAACACTTTTTGGGGGGCTAAAAAACCCCATCTAACTATTTCCCCCCTCCCTGTCCCTTCTTCTGCCTGAAGCCTTCAAGATGGTCTCAGCCAGGCTCACTTCAGGGTTGACAGTAGTTTAGCAATAGCAATAGCACTTAGACTTATATACCGCTTCATAGTGCTTTCCAGCCCTCTCTAAGCGGTTTACAGAGTTCAGCATATTACTCCCAACAATCTAGGTCCTCATTTTACCGACCTCAGAAGGATAGAAGGCTGAGTCAACCTTGAGCCCGTGAGATTTGAACAGCTGAACTGCTGAACTAGCAGTCAGCTGAAGTAGGTTGCAATGCTGCTTTTAACCACTGCGCCACCTCGGCTCCTTGTTTGGAGGGGAAAAGGTAAATGTAAAGGAACCCCAGCAGTTTTTATTCCATGGTGTTCATCTCTGTTTTAAGACCCCTGAGCCAGTGCTGTCCAAAGACCATCATAGCTAGCATGACATCACAGAGTGCTATTACCTTCCTACTGAAGTGGTACCTATTTATCTACTTGCATTTGCATGCTTTCAAACTGCTCGGTTGGCAGGAACTGGGATGAGGCGGGAGCTCACCCGATTGTGTGGGGTTTGGGTCTCAAACTTGGGCTGCTGGTTTTCCAGCTGACAAGCCCAGTGTTTTAACCTCTGAGTCACCATGCTGCCCTGGTGGGGAGGGGAGGCTAATTTAATTAATAGGAACAAGGTGTTTTTTTCTGCCTGAATCAGGTCCAAAGCACTTTGCAGTATCTCAGTATCATGGCATTTTCAAGAACGATGAAGCAGAATTGAATACAAGAATGATTTTTGGGCTTAAAATAGGGAATGTGATACTATAGGTATTATCCCAAATATTTTTTTGTGTATGTAATACTAATGTATGTATATGTGTGCATGCATGTATATGTGTGTGTGCATACATATATGTGTGCATATGTGTGTGTGAGCAGTTATTTTGATGTTTTTCACCATTGTTTTTTGGTTATTATTATTGTTTTATATTTATACCCTTTCTTTCCTCTTGGAGTTCACTACAAGAGCACACATATACATACATTAGTATTACATACACAATACTAATGTATTACATATACATTAGTATTACATACACAAAAAAATCTTCGGGATAATACAGGGGTTAGAATGTAATATTGCAGGCTAACTCTGCCCACTGCCAGCAGTTTGATTTTCACTGGCTCAAGGTTGACTCCGCCTTCCATCCTTCCGAGGTGGGTAAAATGAGGACCCAAATTGTTGGGGGCAATATGCTGATTCTGTAAACCACTTAGAGAGGGCTGTAAAGCACTGTGAAGCAGTATATAAGTCTAAGTGCTATTGCTATTGCTACAACGTACATGAGCATCCACTTCCTACATTTTATCCTCCTGGCAAAGTAACCTAAGAGATAGTTGTGAGATAACTGGGCCAAAGAAATGTAATGAGGTCTTCTAGTTGGAACTCCTCGGATTCAATTCCAACACATTATATACTACATTACTTTGATATCCCTGCATACCCAATTTTAAAAAGGACCCAGAGGATTAAAATGTGCTTAAGTCTATCATCACACGCACGCACTGACACACACATAGCCACAGAGACCGTGTAAGAGAGAATTATTGAGGGAGACTGTGAGTTCCCGACAGCTTGATGTTTTCCACTTGACTATTTTTGTCAGATGGCATATGTATAATTTATTCTTCTACATGGGCTACTTTGTCTTGAAAATGGCATTTCAAGCTCTCTAATTTTGATATTCCATTATTTGATTTCAGCTGCAGATAACTATTTCTATGGGTTTAGGGAATTGATTCTCCCCTTTTGATACAGTGACTTGGAGCTATGTTGACATAGAAATATGCTGCTGGCATTTAGTCAGGTAAAAAAAAAAAACCACCATCCCACTACATTCTGCATTTCTACAGTCTTTCATATGCAGCCATATGCATAGTTCCTTGAAATTAATTCTAACTAAATAGAGATGTAACAAGTAGAAATATGAGGTGGATTGGAAATGGATTTTGAGTGCTCTTCATAATTATTCAGGGGCAACCAGGGGGCAGGGGAATGGAGTATAGTTGTATCAGCTGTATCAGCGGAGTTTGGCCAAGGCAGATGGCAGAGAATTCAAGTGTGTGTGTGTGTGTGTGTGTGTGTGTGTGTGTGTGTGTGTGTGTGTGTGTGTATCAAGTCAGTATCAAATCTGGGAAGAGAGAGCGAGGCTGACTATGCACACCTCTCCCTCACTTTAATCCAATTCACATGCAAGTCTTGACATCTCCCCCCAATTGATAGATGTCAAGGTCCTCTTCGAATACGATGGACGAACATCATCATCATCAAGTCAGTATCTCTGCCTGTCTTCCTAAGATTAGTTAACAGAATAACAGAGTTGGAAGGGGCTTTGGAGGTCTTCTAGTCCAACCTTCTGCTCAAGCAGGAGACCTTATAGTACCATTTCAGACAAATGGCTGTCCAGTCTCTTCTTTAAAGACTCCAGGGATGGAGCAGCCAGAACCTCTGAAGGCAAGCCATTCACTGGTTAATTGTTCTCACTGTTAGGTAATTATTCCTTAGTTCTAGCTTGCTTCTCTCCTTGGTTGGTTTCCAACCATTGCTTCTTGTCTTGCCTTCCGGTGCTCTGAAAAATAGATGTGACTCCCTTGTTTTTGTGGCATCTTATGAAGTTGGCAGTCTCTGGATCCCATCTCTCAAGCAATGCAATCTTATAGAACTGTCATGGTGCCTGCCCCGTTGAATAGCATTCCTGTAGAGATTTGAATATTCCCAATCCTGTTTTCCCCTCAGGCGAGCCTTGAAAACTAGGCTTTAGAGGCTGTGCACATGTGTGCGCGTGTTCACTGTGGGATAGGTTTTATCTATTTTAAGCATACAGAAAAGTCTTTGACTTAAAACTTTATTTAACAATGGTTCAAAGTTATGACAGCCTCAGAACAATTATGACCTGTACTCACACTTACGACTGTTGCACTACCCCTGTGGTTAAGTCATTTCAATTCAGACAACTGCCTGTCATTTATGACCGGTTGCAGTGTCAGTGAGTATAACAGTTGGAAGGTACCTTAGAGGTCTTCTAGTCCACCCCTCTGCTCAAGCAGGAGACCCTATACCATGGCTATACTATTTGTCCAGTACCATGACTGGACAAATGGCTGTCCAGTCTCTTCTTAAAATGATTTTCATTTTTTAAACTTTGATTTTCATCCTCTTTTTTTGGCCAATTTCCGGCATTAAAAAATGGCAAAAAAGGCCCAATTAGAAAGCTAACACTAGTATAAAAAAATGTCATAAAATTGGATCTGGATCATCATATAGTTTATATTGACTAAGAATTTCTTCATTCTGCTGCTGCTCTGAAATAGTAAAACTATTTAATTGATAATATTTAATCCTTCTTTTTTTAAACTCTGATTCCTCTTATTAAGAAATGCTACCTAATCTCATTCCCGTCTCACTCTTTCTGTCTTAATATAAGCACTTATTAAAATGTATGGATTTCTTCTTCAATGGGACACAGACAATTTGAACTGGGTTCAGCTGACCAAATTTATTCATTTAAAAAGTTAAATGAGGATCTGAAATCAGGCATGGAATGCTATTATATAAATCTCTTAGGTGCTTTTTCAAGAGGCAACTGGACTTTTTTTTTGTTTGTTTTTCCTTGAACACATTTCTCTTCTCATCAAAAACCTTCTTCATGAATGGTGGAGAGTGTAAGGATTTATATTCCTTGCAGTCATCTGATTGTTAGCATTCCCTCCGTTGAGGCCACTGAGAGGTTTATCTGTGCCCTCAGAGTCACTTGAATAGTGCAAATGAGTGTGGAGCCTTCTTGGAACTGTTGAAAGGACTGTGTTGTAAACCATGTCCTGGATGACTGGGAATCTCCATAGACTATTATATAAATGTTTATTTATTTAGCACTTAGCACTTAGCAATAGCACTTAGACTTATATACCGCTTCATAGTGCTTTACAGCCCTCTCTAAGCGGTTTACAGAGTTCAGCACATTGCCCCAAACAATCTGGGTCCTCATTTTACCCACCTCGGAAGGATGGAAGGCTGAGTCAACCTTGAGCCTGATGAGATTTGAACAGCTGAACTGCTGAACTAGCAGTCAGCTGAAGTAGGTTGCAGTGCTGCTTTTAACCACTGCGCCACCTCGGCTCCTTATAAATTTATTTATTTATTTATTTATTTATTTATTTATTTATTTATTTATTTATTTATTTATTTGTTTGTTTGTTTGTTTGTTTGTTTTGTTTGTTTGTTTTGTCAAACATATACAAGATAGCAGGTATTTGTATAAACATAACATAATCAAAGTAAGTACAGATAAATGAGGACAATAGGACAGTAAGACAGGGACGGTAGGCGCAGTGGTGCACTTATGCACACCCCTTACAGACCTCTTAGAAATGGGGTGAGATCGAGAGTAGACAGTCTAAGGTTAAAGTTTTGGGGGTTTGGGGAAGAAACCGAAGAGCCAGGTAGTGCATTCCAGGCATTGATCACTCTGTTGCTGAAGTCGTATTTTCTGCAGTCGAGTTTGGAGCGGTTTATATTAAGTTTGTATCATAATCTATTGTGTGCTCGTGTATTGTTGCGATTGAAGTTGAAGTAGTCATTGACAGGTAGGACATTGTGGTAGATGATTTTATGAACTATATTTCGATCAGATTGAAGGCGACGTAGTTCAATATTCCTTGAATCTTGCTGGGAATCTGAATTCCAATCTTGGATCTGAGTTACCAGTATATACATTTACTTGTGAGTAAATCTAACTCACAAGTGTTAGATTTGTTCCTCTGCTTGGATTCCAGTTGCTAACATAATCTGCTTTGTTTCAAAGAATGCACAACTGTGGCAGAGGCTTTGGTGCCTTTGTGGCTTATTATTCATCTGTGTTCATTATGTGGAACTTGTGTAGCATAACAATGTGAAACACTTGACTGCAAAAAAATTGGATAGAAGGGAATCAGAAATTTATAGCTGTTCTGTACTTAGCCAGAGATAAAAACATTCTTTTTCCTCTCCCCCCACCCCCTGCATTTCCTCTCCCCCCCCCATCACTATGGCTAGTGGTTCTATAGTACTGGAGAGATATTCTCTAATGATAAGAGTATATTTTACATGGGCAAAATCCCTCCTGCTGTTTAGAACTGGAAATCTGAATGAAAACCATAGGAGTCTAGGCCGTTTCTGTTAGAAAGCAGTTTTTTTAACAGCATGAATTTATGAAAATACTTGCTTCAAATGAGAGTTTATTATTCTTAGTGTTGGAAATGATGCCTCATTTATTAAATTAAACCACACAGACAGATCTTTCTTTGATTATACAAGAATGAAGACCAGAGTTTTATCTTGGGGACACTTTGCTTTAATTTAAAGAGTTTGTTTGCACAGCTGACAATAGATCAGAATGAACAATAGGGTAAAATAAAATATTTATTTTAATAGGTAGTGGGCCAGGGTTCCTATACAACAGATGTATGTTTGGGTTTTTAATGTAAGAACATAAGTTTAACGTAAGTTCTATATTTATTTAGTTTCTAGTGTAAAATTGTTTCACACAATAAAAGCAGTATGAATCTCCTTTATAAGATGCTTCCATTTTCTAGCACATCCTGGAATGACCATATAACCTCACTCCATTTTCCCATGTTTTGAGAATTTATGAACCTTATGTACATTAGGAAGCTAAATAGTGAATTTACAAAGCTAAACACATCATAATAAAACTACCATGCCAGAATTAATAAATTAGGAAATAAAGGAGGATGGCAGGGAGAGGGAGGAGAAGGAAGAGAAGGAGATAATGATTCTTGGAAAACAATCAAAAGTTGAAATAAACAAGAAATAGTCTATACTCAAAGGGCAGCAATGAAGATGTCTTAGTAATGTGCCTGGAAGGTGAATTCCATAATTTGGGAGCTACCCCAGAAAATGGATTTCTGTCAATAACGCGAGGGAACAAGAAATCTCAAGAAACAATCTCCAGTTGGCAGGCAGGAGCAAAGATTTCCAGTAAACTAAAGTATTCTGAGAAATCCTGCTTTATTTATTAATTTCCCCATTCATAGCAATAGCTTTTCCTTGAGTACATTTGTCTAGAGGACATGCTTACGATGAATCCATGTGGTGCTTGTGTTCTTGGAAAGAATAACCCAAAATACTTTAATGCAAGACTGATTAATCAATCATTCACAAAAAAATGCTTGCAGTTTCCTACTTTAGTAGCCAATGCCGAGCACTGGTGGCGATCTGATGTATAGCATGAGGTTGTCACTTATACACTTGCAACAGGTGTTGTGGACATGATGTCATTGTTGCCTGTGTGTCATCAGGGCTCAGCCTCACAGTTAGTAACCAGGTCTTCTGTTGTACAAAAAGTGCTATTCACTTTTCAAAAATAAACCATGCCACCTGCTAACAAGAGGATGGGATTGAAGGAAGAAATACAAGCAGCGGTGGGTTGATCCCAGTTCGGCCCGGTTCTGCGAACCAGTAGCAGTGGTGGCGGGAGGCTCCGCCCACCCACCCGGGATGTTTCTGCGCATGCGCAGAAGCGTTGCGCGCAAGCGCGAGCACGAACCAGTAGCACGGGTTTTAGAATCTGTTACTGGATACAAGGTATGGTGAAGCTCATGTTAAGTATCATTAAGTATCTTGGGCTGCAGATAACTAACAGTCTGACTTGGTCTCTTCATACGTTATCTTTAGTGAAGTGTGCAAACCACTGTTTACATTTCCTGCGTCGGATGAGGAGAGCACATCTTTCTCTTTCTGTCCTGGCCACTTTTTACAGAGGCACGATTGAGAGCGTTATAACAAACTGCATCACTTTTTGGTTTAGTGGTAGCTGCACCTCAGATAGAAAGTCCATACAGAGAGTGGTGAGGACAGCTGAGATGATTATAGGAAGCTTGCTTCCCATTATTCAGGGTACTGCTTGGAAATGCTATGTGCTTAGAGCTCGAAGCATTGTTAGAGACCCCACACACCCACTTCACGGTCTGTTTCTGTTGCTCCCCTCTGGGAGGAGGTTTCGGAGTATCTAAATCAAGACTACTAGATTCTGTTACAGCTTTGTTCCTTATGCCAATAATATGCCATCCGTCTTATAAACTCGCAGGATTCTTTTTTTTCTTCATGTATATGTATACATTTGAACTAGACTGATGTTTCTCTGTGTCATATGTGTTTGTGTGTGTGTGTGTGTGTAATGTATGTGGGTGTATGCATAATGATTACCTTTTGAAAGCTGAATGCAATGAAGTTTCATTCAGGAGTGAAATCCAGAAGGTTCTGACAGGTTCTGGAGAACCGGTAGCGGAAATTTTGAGTAGTTCAGTGAACCAGCAAATACCACCTCTGGCTGGCCCCAGAGTGGGGTGGAAATGGAGATTTTGCAATATCCTTTCCCCAGGAGTGGGGAGGGAATGGGGACTTTGCAGTATCCTTCCCCTGCCACACCCACCAAACCACGCCCACCAAGCCACACCACGCCCAAGCCATGCCCACAGAACCGGTAGTAAAAAAAAATTGGATTTCATCACTGGTTTCATTTTAATGTATGCTGCTTAGTGTACATTTAAAGTGAGAATGAAGTTTTTATTTTATTTTATTTTATTTTATTTTATTTTATTTTCTATTCTATTCTATTCTATTCTATTCTATTCTATTCTATTCTATTCTATTCTATTCTATTCCATTCCATTCCATTCCATTCCATTCCATTCCATTCCATTCCATTCCACTCTACTCCTATTCCTATTCCTATTCCTATTCCTACTCTAGAATGTGGGGATGAATGTGTAGAATTGGCTGCCATCGAGTTCTATAAAATTGATCAAGAATCCCAGCAGTGGCACCAGTTTCATCTTTGGAAATGTCTTTAAGCTTTGCTGTAATAGATGTTTGCTACTTCAAAACACAGCTCTTGGCTTCATTGAGCAGTCAAAGCAAAGCACAACTTGGCTTTTTCAAGACAATTTTTTTTCTTCTGTTCAGTCAATCCAATTCTTAGAGACAAGTGCCTGCAGTTTTCTTGGCAAGAGTTTTCAGAAGTGGTTTGTCATCACCTCCTTCCTAGGGGTGACTGACCCAAGGCTACCTATCTGGCTTTGTACCTAAGGTGGGACTAGAAATCACAGTTTCCTGCTTTCTATACCAATGCCTTAACTACTATGTCAAACTATGCCAAATGTCAGTTTGGCATAGTAGTTAAGGCATTGGTATAGAAAGCAGGAAGATACACACACACACACACACACACACACACACTCACACACATATACACACATACACATACACATACACACACACACATACTATATGTGTGTGTGTGTGTGTGTGTGTGTGTGTGTGTGTGTGTGTGTGTGTGTGTGTTTTCTGAGGTTTAAGAAGCCCCAAAGACAAAATTGAGTTAGAAAATCAAGGAGTATATGAAATTCCATGCACCGCCTGCCCCACCACATACATTGGACAAACCAACAGAAGAATAAGTGCACGCATTGAAGAACACAAGAACACAGTCAAAAAAGAGGAACCAACTTCTTCCCTGGTCCAACATCTTAAAGCCACAGGACATGAAATCGACTTTAAAAAGACCAGAACTATCGCCAAAACTGAACACTTTAACAACAGAATAATCAGAGAAGCCATCGAGATAGAAAAACGCCCACACAGCATGAATAAACGAGATGACACCTCCCGCCTACCAGCCATTTGGAAACCTGCCCTTATTGACAAATGAGTCCCCAACACAAAGAATGACACCAAACCCACATTCACGAAAACCACACAGGATGTCACCACCACACATCCACGCAATAAGCAAACCCAAACCCACACCAATGAGGCATGACCACAAGCCAGAAGCCATACTACAGCTGCATCATTAGCCACTTTAAACCCCTCCAATCCATACATGAAGCAAACTGACACCCTCCATGAAGATGTGGCAGGACCACGAACCAGAAGCCAAACAGCAGCAATGCATGCTCAAATGCCCCTGCAAGTCAGAGTAACCTGAGAACACCCTCAGCCAACCAGAGCACAGCTAACCCCCCAGCCAATCAGAGCACAGCCAAGCCCCCAACCAATCAGAACACATCTCCAACCAATCAGAACACAGCCAAGCTCCCATCCTATCAGTTCAAACCTCCACTGGCAGTTAAAAGGAAGAAACAGCAGCAATCTCACATTGCTCCTAGAAGCAGGAAGCAGAAGACACCAGCCTGAAGATGATGAATGAGACTTCATCGAAACGTCGCCAAGACACTTCCAATTCCACGCGGGAGAAAACCCGAATACCCAAAGACCTACATATAGATAGATGATAGATAGATAGATAGATAGATAGATAGATAGATAGATAGATAGATAGATAGATAGATAGATAGATAGATGAGAGAGAGAGAGAGAGAGAGAGAGAGAGAGAGAGAGAGAGAGAGAGAGAGAGAGAGAGAGAGAGAGAGTTTTTTTGTGTGTATGTGCCCATGCCTCTCTGTGTTGTGCATTTATTTATTTAATTTGCATCCCACCTTTATTATTATTTTTACGAATAACTCAAGGCATCAAACACATCCAACATACTTTCCTCCTCCTATTTTCCCCACAACAACAACTTGTCAGGTGGATTATGTATGCATTCATGCATGTATGTAGGTATGTATTGTTATTTTTATGGGGTTTTTCTTAAGGTGGAAATGCACCATTTCTTTTTACGTATCACCTGAGACAAAGTGCTGTTTTTATGAAGGTCCCTTTTAGGGGTTCAGGAGCCTAGATGGCTTGTAGGCAAACAATTCTGTTCTGGATTTCCATAATATGTTGCCTATAGAATAAGTATGTTCATTTAAGGCTTATATACTTGGCAGCACAGTCCTAGACTACATCAAAAACAAGTTATTATTTCCTTAATTTAGATGATTGCCTTAATGTCCTTTTAGTTACTTATAACAAATAATACAAATTAGGGGCATTTTCTGTCTCTCTCCCATGTATCGAGTCTGTCTGTTGCAGGCAATTTGGAGGGGAGGCATCTTTTCAAATTTATTGTGGTGTAAACAAGAAAATTGACATTCTACTCATGGATTTTGAGAAAATGCCCATATTATCGAATGCTTTAAAGACCTTAAATGAATGAGATAAGCAGCTCTTGTTGGCATTCATCTAGCATTTATTCTACATCTTTAAAATCCAATCTCAGATGGTGCTTCAGCATCACATAGATCAAGTTATCCGCCTGCTAATATATCTCACCCATGAAAAATAGGCATTGTGCTTCAGTGATAAGGGCTTACACATCTATAACTCAGAGGCTGACTGGACTGTGAGAATAAGTAATCACATCAAGATAAGTTAAGGTTGGGCGGGAAAATCTACATTTAATAAGCACGTGGAGAATTCTGCTTAAATTATATAAAATTTAGACGTTTGTATTTATTAATCAATATCGTTACAGCAATCAGATACCATCATGCATATACCAACACAAAGTCTATGCGTAAAGTAACACAGATAATGTGCTGAAAAGAATAGGAACTACCAAATTAAATGACAAGAAGGGATGGCAATTAAGAAAAAAAAATTGGACATTGCCCTTAACATGCCTGCTAAGAGAGAGATCTGTTTTATTGCCGCTGAAGGGAGAGAGATATGTAGATCTCAATGCAATGTAAAATAAATAAATGACCGCTAATAAAAACTAAGAGAAGGAATGGGGAAGGTAGAGAGTTGAGTACTGTATAACATTTGAAGAACGGGGTAAAATATACATTTTTATGGTATGGAAATTCCAATTAAGTCCAGTAGCTTTGCACAGGAATGGCTATAATACAACTTTTAGCCACTTTTCTGAAGACTCAACTGAACACTTAGGTAACAAATGCACTGTTTTTCTCTTGGTGCCAATTCAAGTATTCTGCAATTAAATGGGTTAACAGTTCCACTCTCCAGGAATGATAGATTGGGCAAGCCAGGAAGATATGACTAATTGTCTGAGTTTTACCCTCGGAAAGATACTCACTCAAGCCTGGAAGGGACATTGTTATATTTCCCTGTTATGTTAATCAAGGTGAAGATGTCTTGCGATGCCAGTGAATGCCCTTTGAAGCGATAGGTTGGAAATAAATGCCGAGATATTTGCAAGCCTTTACCTGCTCAATCAATAGAGTTGTTAATTTTCCATGTGCAAGGCAGATTAAAACAATGCCTTATGGATACCACGAGCTTGGTTTTTGAATAAATAATTTATAGCATGAGGCTGTGCAGAATGATGCCAGTATGCCTCACGGTGTGGCATGCCGACTTGACAGCCACGGATAGAAAGACATTATAGAGCAGGGGTCGGGAACCTATGGCTCGCGAGCCAGATGTGGCTCTTTTGATGATTGCATATGGCTCGCAGCAGGGGTGAAATCCTCCCGGTTCTTCGATACTCCGCATTGCCCGAAAACCCTGTAACTAAACGCCCAGACAGAGAGAACGTTAGCAACGTGGAAAGAGGGGCGACATTGACAACTACCGCTGCTTGAGCGGTGGGCCAATAAGAGAGCCCGCTGATGGGGCCACGTGAGGGAAGTTTGTGTGGAAAGACGGTTGGGAAACCAAGGAAACGGTTAGCGGGAGTGAAGCGGTGAGAGGGCGGGGCCGGGGCCAAGCACGCGCGGCAGGTGAGGGGCTTTGTGTGAGAGTGTAGACTTGGCTTTCTTGCTTCCCTTCGCACGTCGTCCTG
Organism: Diadophis punctatus similis; assembly: GCA_023053685.1. Classification (NCBI taxonomy): domain Eukaryota; kingdom Metazoa; phylum Chordata; class Lepidosauria; order Squamata; family Dipsadidae; genus Diadophis; species Diadophis punctatus. The sequence goes on from JALIGW010000015.1 coordinate 8,309,394, forward strand.
CCGCTCTGTTAATTGTCAGGCCGTATCAACCTCCCCCTTTTTCTGTGGTGCCTAATGGTGGGATAGTTTGAATAAATAAGCCAAGCGGCCGAAGGAGCCTTGGAGCTCCGATGCTGCCCTGCTCTAGTCGCCTGCTGGGAAGGCTGCAGCAGCCACCATCAGCTGGCGGCATAAGGCAAGAGGCAGGCGGGAGACGCGGGCAGGAGCTGGCTGTCGAGGGAGCGCGCGGCTGAGAGGCATCTCGCGCGGGGAGGAAACTTTGTCTGGCTTGGCTTCGAGAGCGAGCAAGCAAGCGAGAGCAGCGCAGCCACAGCGGGAAGGGAAGCAAGCAGCCTGCTCTGCCACTCAAGCCAGCGGCTGCCGGAAGCAACAAGGGCGTTAGGAAAAGAGAAGGAGGAGCGCTGCCACCGCCGCTAGCACTCTTTCCTTCAGTTCTATCTTTTCCTTCTCTTTTCCTAACGCCCTTGTTGCTTCCGGCGGCCGCTGGCTTGAGTGGCAGAGCAGGCTGCTTGCTTCCCTTCCCGCTGTGGCTGCGCTGCTCTCGCTTGCTTGCTCGCTCTCGAAGCCAAGCCAGACAAAGTTTCCTCCCCGCGCGAGATGCCTCTCAGCCGCGCGCTCCCTCGGCACGACCGCAGCCGCCACCAGCACTCTTTTCTTCATTTGGGAAAAAGGATCTTGTGGTGCTGAGGGCTAGGAAAGAGGGAAGAAGAGAAAAGGGAAGGAAGGAAGACCAGAGATGAAAGAAAGGAAGGAAGGAAGGAAGGAAGGAAGGAAGGAAGGAAGGAAGGAAGGAAGGAAGGAAGGAAGGAAGGAAGGAAGGAAGGAAGATCAGAGATGAATGAAAGGAAGGAAGGAAGGAAGGAAGGAAGGAAGGAAGGAAGGAAGGAAGGAAGACCAGAGATGAAAGGAAGGAAGGAAGGAAGGAAGGAAGACCAGAGATGAAAGGAAGGAAGGAAGGAAGGAAGGAAGGAAGGAAGGAAGGAAGGAAGGAAGGAAGGAAGGAAGGAAGGAAGACCAGAGATGGAAGGAAGGAAGGAAGGAAGACCAGAGATGAAAGGAAGGAAGGAAGGAAGGAAGGAAGGAAGGAAGGAAGGATGGAAGGAAGACCAGAGATGAAAGGAAGGAAGGAAGGAAGACCAGAGATGAAAGGAAGGAAGGAAGGAAGGAAGGAAGGAAGGAAGGAAGGAAGGAAGGAAGGAAGGAAGGAAGGAAGGAAGACCAGAGATGGAAGGAAGGAAGGAAGGAAGACCAGAGATGAAAGGAAGGAAGGAAGGAAGGAAGGAAGGAAGGAAGACCAGAGATGGAAGGAAGGAAGGAAGGAAGAGGAAGAAGAAGAGGAAGGGTGGGAGGAAGAGAAAAAAGTGAGAGGGAAAGAAAGAAAGAAAGAAAGATTTTAGGAAGGAAGAAAGACAGAAAGAAAAAGAAAGATGGTAGGAGGGGTAGTCTTATACGAAGAGTATATCCCAAACTCTATATTTTCATTGGAAAAGTTGGGGGTCGTCTTATATGCCCAGTCGTCTTACACGCCGGAATATATGGTATATGGCTCTCACTGAAATAAATTTCCAAATTTTTTGCTTTCATGGCTCTCTTAGTCAAAAAGGTTCCCGACCCCTGTTATAGAGGGTGGTGAGCACTGCACAAAACATTATGGGCTGTTCCCTGATACCACTAGGCGACATCGCTAGGGCTCGCTGCCTTAGGAGAGTGAGGAAAATCCTCAGGGAGGACTCGCACCCTGGTCAGCCCTTGTTTATTCTCCTACCATCCAGAAAGAGATATAGAAGCATAGGCCACCAAACAGGCTGAAGAACCATTTTTATCCGTGGGCTGTCAGACTCCTGAATGAAAAATAACTACAACAACATAGTACGATTGACTTGCGGGGCTGGCGCGATGTGCAATAAGTTCACATGGTGCAATAGGATTGGGTGTTTGTTAGCAGGATTCACTGGGTCAGGGATTTTTTGTCTTTCACTGTGAGTTGTATTGTGTTAGGGTGTGTGTGTGCATGAAAGGAGGCTCAGCCAATCTCATAGTACACATGTTGTACTCTGACAATAAAGGTTTGAATTGATTTTTTTTGTCTACAAACACTTCATCTTAGCCCCACTTGTAAAACAGAGAATGACAGTATCATCAGCATATAATAGTATGGAAATTAGACTAAGGATTAAGGATAGCAGGTGAGATTCAAGTGCAGTGAGAGCTCTTATCATTGAGTCATTGAAAAGATAATGAGTATAAACTGGTTCAGTCTCTGCCATTGGCACAGTAGACCTGCATCTAAAGTTTTGAGTAAATGATCATTAAGTTAAGAAGACAACAATCCATAGAAGAAGCTATTAATTTTTTTGCCATTATTTGATCTGGAAAACTAGTTGAAATCCATCCTCAAATCTGGCAACAGTGTGGACTATTATCTTAGAGTACTAGAATATTTTGCAGGTAGATGGTGCAGAGTAATCCATTGATCAATTATCAAAAAGCATGGTCAGAAGCTTCTGTATCCCCTGACAGTTTTTGGGGGGGAGGGGGGTTATTTATTTATTTTATTTGTCAAGCATATATAAGATTACAGAGAAAGTACAAACATGATAGTGAATACATGAATGTGTAAACATGGTTATGAATATATGATATGGTTACGAATACATGGGGACATTAGGGCAGGAATGGTAGGCACGTTGGTGCGTTTATGCACACCCCTTATGGACCTCTTAGGAATGGGATGAGGTCAACAATAGACAGTCTAAGGTTAAAGTTTTGGGGATTTGGGGAAGAAATCACAGAGTCAGGTAGCGCATTCCAGGCATTGACCACTCTGTTGCTGAAATTGTATTTTCTGCAATCGAGTTTGGAGCGGTTTACCTTAGGTTTGTATCTAGTGTGTGCTCATGTATTGTTGCGATTGAAGCTGAAGTAGTCATTGACAGGTAGGACATTGTGGCAGATAATTTTATGTGCTACACTTAGGTAAGACCAAAGACGACATATTTCTAAATTGTCTAAGCCCAAAATTTCAAGTCTGGTGGCATAAGGTATTCTGTTGCGAATAGAGGAGTGGAGGTCTCTTCTCATGAAATATCTCTGGACTCTCTCAATTGTATTAATGTCTGATATGTTTTGCGGGTTCCAGACAGATGAGCTGTATTCGAGAATTGGTCTAGCAAATGTTTTGTATGCTCTAGTTAGAAGTACAATATTACCAGAGAAGAAGATACGCAAGATTAGGTTAATTCCTAATGCATTTTTGGCAATGTTGTTACATTGGGCTCTGGCACTTAGATCATTAGAGATGAGTACTCCAAGTTCCTTAACAGAGTGAGGGTTGTCTACATGGTCGTGTCCATCCAACTTGTATGTTATGTTTTGATTTTTTTTTGCCAATGTGTAAGAGAGCATTTATTGGTTGAGATTTGAAGTTGCCACTTGTTTGAGCATTCAGACACATAATCAAGGTCTTTTTGAAGGATAGAGCATTGTTGGTGGTGTTGAATAGTTTTACATCATCAGCGAAGAGAACGCAGATCAGATCAGAAAGTTTTTGGACGAGATTTTTGCATATAATTTACTAATTACAACCAAGCATGATTAGATAATAGTTACCCAGGTTGGTCTTATCCTCTTTCATATGTATTGGACTTCCTAAGGAGTTAGTTATTCTAATCTTGGGGACTGGAAAAGACGTGTCATTTTGGATAAAGAAGGAGGAAAAACAGACCCACAATTTCCTGGAGATTTGCTATTTTCTAACTGATGGTTTAAGGATAGGGTTTTTTTTTCATACTCCGAAATGAAAGGCCAGTCAGTGAAGAATTAAGAAGAAATTAGTATTGATTTGAGTACCTGATTTGTACGTAAAATGAAGTTAACCAATGTGCATTGCAAATTTTAGACTGCATTAAATTATCCTATCCAAGACAATGTCTCATGGCTTAACAAATAGAGGAACAATACACTAGAACAAAGAGTCATGTTTTGTTGTACACAGCAAATCACGCTGGCACATTCAGCCATCTGGCTCATCATATTCTTATTTTACAGGAGGGACTCACATTTCTGTTCTAGAGAGAAAAATGTTGCCTGGGAATAAGAATTATTGATGATTTTAGCAACTTTGGATCTACTGATTACTAAAGCTTTGTCATAGATTCATATCTTGTCAAACCAAAATTTGGAAAGTATAGTTTGGACATTTGAGGTTAGCCCAGGAGAAAACTTTAAACAGGACTGGCATGGACTAGTGATGTTTTGGTATATATATTTATTGCTACCTGTATCTACTTTGTGTTGTGGATGTATCATTTTGCGTGCACAGCTTTAGATATGGTTAAGAAGTGAAAGCCTGCACTCTGAAAATTTGATGTGAAGTTTCTTACATGTAGCATCTTCTCAAGAACTTTGTAATAACTCGCCATTCTCCAAAGCATGGTGAAATATCTATTAAAAGTAGAAGATGACTATCAGGGTGAGAGTGATGATAACTGAAATCTGGAGAGCAGAGACTCAATTCTTCAATAATTACAATAAAATTCATTGTACCTACATGTTCCTAAAACTAAGCTTTTCTTTTTGGTGGCTTGGAGGTATACAATTCAGTATGGAACTGCATCTACATGGAGGGCAGTATGCAGTGGGGTACCCCAAGGCTGTTTTAGGCTCAATACTCTTCAATGTCTTCATCAATGATTTGGACAAGGGGATAGATGGGGAACTCATCAAATTTGCAGATGACACCTGCAAGCAAGCAGGAATAGCCAACACTCCAGAAGATAGGCTTAAGGTATAGAAGGATCTTGACAGACTTGAACATTGGGCTCTATCTAACAAAATGAAATTCAATGGTGAAAAAAGTAAGGTTCTACATTTAGGCAAGAAAAACAAAACGCACAGGTACAGTATATGTGGTACTTTGCTCAATAGTAGTAACTGTGAGAGGGATGTTGGAGTCCTAGTGGACAACCATTTAAATATGAGCCAGCAGTGTGCAGCAGCTGCCAAAAAAGCCAACACAGTTCTAGGCTGCATAGACAGAGGGATAGAATCAAAATCACGCGAAGTGTTAATACCACTTTATAATGCCTTGGTAAGGCCACACTTGGAATACTGCATTCAGTTTTGGTCGCCACCATGTAAAAAGGATGTTGAGACTCTAGAAAGAGTACAGAGAAGAGCAACAAAGATGATTAGGGGACTGGAGGCTAAAACATATGAAGAACGGTTGCAGGAACTGGGTATGTCTAGTTTAATGAAAAGAAGGACCAGGGGAGACATGACAGCAGGGTTCCAATATCTCAGGGGTTGCCACAAAGAAGAGGGGGTCAAACTATTCTCCAAAGCACCTGAGGGCAGGACAAGAAGCAATGAGTGGAAACTAATCAAGGAGAGAAGCAACCTAGAACTAAGGAGAAATTTCCTGACAGAATAATTAATCAGTGGAACAACTTGCCTCCAGAAGTTGTGAATGCTCCAACACTGGAAGTTTTTAAGAAGATATTGGATAACTGTTTGTCTGAAGTGGTGTAGGGTTTCCTGCCTAAGCAGGGGGTTGGACTAGAAGACCTCCAAGGTCCCTTCCAACTCTGTTATTCTGTTTCTGTATTGGTAGACCATCTTAAAAATGGGTTGTACTAATCTCCACTCCCTGTATTGGTGCTTTTATCTTTTGAGCAATGTGAAGTGAACAAGGAGTCTGTCTCTTCAATTTGCTCAGGAAATATTGGAAATAAAAGTTTGCAGCCATCTGGGACTATCCTTGTGACCTAAGGACAAAAGTGTAATTTTGTTGTTTAAGCTTCCATGAGTGTGATTAACCAATGAGTTAAAGCCCCCTGACAGCTGATATATAAAGGACACTAAAAGAGTGTATATATAACTGATCCTATATTTTTTGCTGGTCAAGCTATTGTTTGATTTGGGATGGTGGTAGTTGTATAAGATTCTTTATTCTTAATCCCTGGGTTTCATTAGACTTGGTTTCTGTTGACCACGAAGTTGTATTTATAACAAAGATACGGGAGAGGGGGGGAAAAGCTTCGTTTGTACTATGTGTCAGAGAAAATTGGAAATATTCTGTGCGCTTTGCTACTGTTTTCCAATAAATTCCCAATTGCACATACTTAGACAGTTTCAATGCTGATACTATAGAAAACAACCTGAATTCAACATTTGCCTTGTCCGTTATGGCAACTTTGGGTGTGACTATATCAAATATTATTCTCTTGGCTTTACAGAATATTCTTTTCAGAATGCTACTATTCTCTTATAGATGAAGATTTTTGTAGCCAGACGGGTCACCAGGTCAATTGAGAGAACTAAATAAGAAGGACCACTTCTAGAAATGTGTGATTCACATCCAATTCATTCATTCATTCATTCATTCATTCATTCATTCATTCATTCATTCATTCATTCATTCATTCATTCATTCATTCATCATTCATTCTCTCTCTCTCTCTCTCTCTCTCTCTCTCTCTCTCTCTCTCTCTCTCTCTCTCTCTCTCTCTCTCTCTCTCTCTCTCTCTCTCTCCCTCCCTCCCTCCCTCCCTCCCTCCCTCCCTCCCTCTCTCTCCTCTCTCCTCTCTCCTCTCTCCCTCTCCCTCTCCCTCCCTCCTGGCACATTTTTCTATTAATTGCAATCAATGGGACATGAGTTTCTGGCCATATTAAGCAAGATGTAAAGGGGTTCAAGAGATAGCTTGGGTGCAAGTGAAGGAAAAGTAAGGATAAGCTTGTCACAAGTTTGAAGTCTTTCTATACGATACGCTATTTGAACAGAGTCTTCTCCTTTCCATTGCTCTTCTATCTATTTACTGTCACACAGAAGAGGTTTTTCAAATCTTGAAAGCACATTTCGATCTAATATCCCAGAGGGCAAAGGATTCTTAGTAACCAACTGTGACCAATTTGCTAGACAACTTGTAGCTAGAATCGTTCATATTCATTCCAATTTGATTTCTGCCGGTCTCAGAGAATTATTTTAGGGGTCTCTTTATCTGGTTTTGATGAATGTTTTTTTTTTCCTGTTGAGATTATCAAGGGTACAAGTGTGACTTTGGTAATTTGAGACCACTATATGTTTGTTAAATTCTTGTCTGATGTGCTTTGTAGAATCAACTCTATTGACCACTTTATTGATCACTTTTTTAAAAAGTGGTCAATACTTTACTGGAGATATATATATATAGATCTTTCAAGGAGGCAGTTATTTTTCCAATAGCTTGTTTGTGTGGGCATGTATGCGCAAGTACACATGTGCATATATTAAGCAAACTGCTTTAAACTGCACCAAACATGTAAGGTTAAGTAATCTGCAAGGAATCTTGGATAATGTTAGTTTATTGAAGCCATAGGCTTGGAACAAAACAGAATTCCATACTCCTCCTTAATTCCCTGCAGCATATATTTTGGATCTATTGTTCTATAACGGGAAAGAGTAGCATTCTCTATTTTTCTCTACATTTTGCAAGACCAGTTGGTTGATTTATTGATTGGCTGCCTTAATTCATACAACTTTGGGCAACTCGCATAAGTAAAAGTAAAAATACAATCCATGATTCATTACACCAACAACTAAGCCAAATATCAGAGAAACATTTAACTAAAATACGATTAAAATAATAAACCTTCCCCTCCCAAAATTTTAAAAATAGCAGCAGTCCAGCAAGATAAACCTCAGACACACAAAAGAAAACAAAAAACAGCCCAAAGCACGTATTCCAGTAGAGAGGAATTCCCTGAAGATGGACTCCAGCGTGAGTCTGAAAGCTTGGAAGAGTAAATCTCTTGTCCTGGTGACCAACCCAGATTCGATCTTGTAACATTATCCAGGAAAATGTACTGTATTTTTCAGAATATAAGACACACTAGAGTATAAGACGCACCTTAGTTTTTAGAGAGGAAAATAGAGGGGGGTTCTGCCTACCAGGTATTCATCTGGGTAGTCCTTAGCCTGGTCAGCTTCAGCACATTCATTCGCTCACTGGTTTTGAGGTTGGGGATGGTTGGGGCTATGCTTCTAAAGCACAGCTGATTGTCGGAGGGAGCAGCAATTAGAAAAGCAGGCAAAGCACGGAAGATCGCTTAGCTTGTGTTTGGGCTGAAAAACAGCTTCAAAAGCACAGCTGATCCTCGGAGGGAGCTCCAGTGACTAAAGCAGGCAAAGCGCGGAAGGGGTAAGAGAAGGCAGCAGCTGTTCCAGGTAGCCATTTTCGGCATCGCGCGAGCGTTTGGAGGCTGAAAATGCAAGGTGCGGAGCCCCAAAACACAAGCCATTGTCAGTGGCAATCTCTGTAGCCAGGAAGAGGACGTGCGGAGGCCGAAGGGTAGGGGTCGCCGGGTGGGCGGGGCTACATTCAGAGTATAAGACGCACCCAAATTTTCAGCCTCTTTTAGGAGGGAAAAAGTGTGTCTTATACTCCAAAAAATACGGTATATTTGCCTTCATTCATAAAACAAAAACACTTTCCTGGGGACTAATAAATGGAGACCATCCAATGTGGGGAGAGAGGGCAGACAAAACGAAAAGGGTCATTTCTGAAGTTCCTTCACAACTCTAGGCTTGTGGAATTTAAAACATTGGTTATTTGCACAGATATCTAGGACCCAAAACATGGTGGTATTTATACATCAAAACCAGTTCTTTGAACTGTACTCAGAAGCATATTGGCAACCAGAGCAAGCCAACAAAATATACTGGCTTATCTGGCTGACATGTTTAGTACCACCCAGAATTTTGAAGTGGTATTCCAAGTCAACCTCAGATACAATACTTTGCTATAAGACCATCTGCAGGTGATACAACGGTGATTGCCCACCCAAGGCCTCTTACTTCAGAAACCACACAACAGGCAAACATAATAACTTCTCTGTGCTAATTTCAATAGCTGCCTGTTCATTTTGCACACCTTTGTCACATTTCAGGATTCTGTTATATCATCCCTTGTCAACTTCTGTTCATATTGTTAAGGCTGATACTTAAAAGTTCCTCATCCTTGCTTGGGCAGAAATTTTGATTTATTTTATTTGTACAATTTACATGATGCTTATCATATAAAGACACTCTGGGCACCAAACAAGCAAAAACCAGTTTGGTCTAGCAATTAAGGCACCAGGTTAGAAAGCAAGAGACCATGAGTTCAAGTCCCGCCTTTAGCCATGAAAGGGTGACTTTGGGCCAGTCACTGTCCTCTCAACCTAACTCACCTAAGAGGGTTGTTGTGGTGGAGAAAATAGGAGAAAGAAGGTGTGTTGGCTATGTTCACTACCTTGAGTTATTGTAAAAATAACAAAGGAGGAAAATAAACAAAAGTTACCATTAAAACAAAGCAAATTACTTCCTACTACTAGCTTACAAAACTGGTAGAAGAGCAGTTGGCCTTCTGAAAAATGTCTAAGAAGATGCACACCCCATAGGAATAAACATGACATACTGTGATTAATATTGGCTTCCAATTTAGCAATTATAATTAATAAGGGAACGTTTCGGTATAACAGGATTAGGACTTGGGAGTTTGGTTTTGAACCCAACATCATTTATGAAGTTCATTAGGTTTTGTGGACCAGCCATTCTGTCTATGCCCAGCCTCGCTCCTAGAGTTTTTATGGTTACAAGGGAGGAAAAAGAAAGGAAGAAGTAAAGTTCTTGGAAGCAAAGCAGGATAAGCATAAATCTAGGTAGCAAATAAATAGAAACCTGATCATTGTTAATAATTACCATTATTAATCTTCACGAAGCATTTCAAATCAATGGCTAGATGCAATCTCTTAATCCAGGGTGTTCACCATGGTCTGTTGGTTGTCCGTTTGCCCTAGGAGTAATAAATGTTTATTCTGTAGAGGAAACATAAAATAAAATTAAAAACAACTAAAATATCTGTAGTGTAGGAGTTTTTGTTTAGTGAGAGAGCACAGTTGCCATGGCTGTGATAAGTTCCTTTTGTCCCTTAGCAAATGACAAAAAATCGCCTTGCCAGATTCCTCCCTCTAAAAGTTCTGCAATTTCTTTCTGTTCATTCTGTTGTTTGCTAATGGCATAAAAGAAGAAGTGATATTGCAGCCTCTGGTGTCCACAAATGTCCACATTTGTCCACATTTTACGGCCTTCCCTCTCTCTTTCCTTGATTTATGTAACAATGATTTTATATGTTGTTAGCCACCCAGAGTCCCTCGGGAGTTGGGCGGCATACAAATCTATTAAATTAAATTAAATTAAATTTTATGTAACTGCTTGTTTATAATGTACAGGCCATCCTTCTGTGGATGTAACTTGGAAGGGGTACCCTCTATGGCACTTTTCCCCTCCTCCTGATTTCCCCACAGGCATCATCTTGCTCTACAACCTAGCTTAAGAACCATTCTGCAGTTGTCAAATTTGGTCAGATATGCCTTGCGTTTTCACTGGGGGCAAAAAAAAAAGGCTTTCAACAAATGAAAACTTCTCAGGGCATGCTTGAAGATAAACTTATCTCAGTCAAGCATAACTTGCCATTTCTTGATGGACATGTTTTGAGAACATTGTCTTGGTTGTTTATTAAACCATCTGTCATAAGTCGTAATCGGTAAAGGGGGATCTGGATGTTAAATAGCTCCTGGTTGCATGTTTTTAAGCTCAAAACTTAATGTGCCCTGCCAGTTTTGTAAAAGACTTACAATGCCTTGAGTGATGCCCTTCATGGCATGTTTCTGAATCCTGTTCTTTTCTTTCTCCTTAATGTTTTAATACTTCACTAGAACATCTAGTGTGAGTTAATAACAATGAGCTAATCTAAGTATGAGCTTCTTTCCCATGCTTATTTTTTTTTATAAGATCTGCAAAAACGACTCCATAAGTATTGTTTTTTTTTTAAATGTTATACTTGAGTAGCTTAGACATGCCAATGAAAACTTCACCAAATATTTGAGGTCTCTGCTTGGCATTTTCAGAACTGATTTCTCTCCTGGGAGTTCACAAAAGGTGAGAGATGAAATAAAAAAGAAATTACTCTTTCCAATTTCCCTTTCAATTCCCCGGGAGCCCAAATTGAGGTAGAGGAGTCAGAGTATATTGAGTAAAAGAAGTGGTAAGAATGTTCTTCTATTCCATGGGAGTGTTTTTCTGTGTCTGGGGTCAAGATGAGCAGCCAAGCTCAAAGTGAAGTGAATCAGTTTTAGGAAATCCAGGTAAGGCCTCCTGGGGCAGAATGGGATACAAGGATGCGAACAGGAAGAAAGAGATTTACACCCATTTAAGTCTTATAGCCAATTCTTATCCTTAGTCTTTGGATCTATATATGATTTTTAAAAAATTCCTAAATATCCTATATGGAACAGTGTCCTCCTCTGTGTGTTAATGATTATTTTATTTTATTTATTTTATTTTTCATAGTTTTGATCTATGTGAATCATTCTTTCTGGTCTATGTGTGCCATGGAACCATTTTGTGAATGTGTATAAGACTTAGGTTGTCATATTAAGCACCAATAAATAGAGAAGCATTGTCATAAAACTTCAAGAAACTGGTAGCCACCACTGTCTTTATCCTGGCTTATTATCACTTGAAAAACAGGTAAAAATGGATCATTGCTGCTTTCAGGTTTTTGATTTGTTTGTTTATCTAAGTGACAGTAATAAGATGCTTGGCTGTGTAGTTTATGCTGATAAGATTATATCATAAATTTATGAGTTAGTACCGGTAGACTTGTGAAGTATTGATCATAACTGATACCTTTAACATTGTTTTTGTATAGACCTTATTCCTTTGGATTAGATTTTGTTGGGTATCCTTAATGTTCTCATTTATCTATTCTTTCATGTGTACACTAAATATTGGAGACAACATAACTGCATTTGCTGCTCTCCATCTTGCACTCCATTAGATCTTGTCCTCCAACAGACTTGATAATACAAAACATCAAAAACACAGTTGCACACAGTGAAGCATGGGTGGACATACAGCATAGTGTATCTACCATCCCTAAATCAACAATCACTGGATGCAAAATCAATCATCAGTAGCTTTTAGGAAGATGCTATTATTATTAAATTTCAAAATAATTTACTGAAAAACATATTTCACCAAAACGCAAAGAGGTAGATCTTATTGGATTCTAATGAAGGATTTGTAGATTTCTTGAACATGAAACTCAAAACCTGCTCTCTAGAGGAAGCCAATATGCCTTTAATTTATCTCAAGGGTTATCTTGTCCTATGGATTGATATGAGTCTTCTGATTAAGATATTGTGACTCAATCAAGCTGTTTTTGTTGCTTCGGAGCCTTGACCATAACATCCTTTTCCATATCTACTACATGTACAGAAAGCTCTTCTAGATATTGGAACTATAAAGTTGTGTTTGTGTATGATTGCTTTATAGGTAGAAGAAAGAAAAGCTATATTGCTTTCCTTTCTCCTACCTATAGATATTGAATTTGGGTCAGTCACTGAGACCAGAGATTTAGACTTCTGAGTTTTCGGAGCTTCATGGAACTTTTCTCTACTGGAATATGTGCTTTGGCTTGTTACAGTATGTGAGTCATGTTTATGTGGTGCCTTCTTATTGGCTGATTGGTTTGTGGCTGGCTGGCAATTGGCTGTCATATCCTTGTGCTGCCCAGCCCTCAGCTCCTAAGTATTTGATAAGCTGGTGGTAAACCAGCATTCCTGTTAACTGACAAGAGCATATGGGAGTCTTTCAGTGTGTTTCTTTGGATATGACAAACATGCCATCCATGTAGCAACATCAGAATTTAGGTATGTAGTTTTGAAATGCATGGTGTTCTAGTTCTCACAGGACAGTTTCTGCAGTAAATTCTGATATTGGGGACCCCATGGGTGTCCTTTTTATTTGCTCATACATTTCCCTTTTGAATGTGAAGAAGGTATGTTGGCAGTATTGGAGTAGCTTCATGATTTTTGTCCTGGTTAGGTTGTTCTCATCTGTGTTGTATTCTTCTTCTAGTTTTTTTAAAAATCTATTAATGTATATGCTTGTTTGGGGGTGGGGGTGGATGTAAATAGGGATACTACATCAAAGGAGACCATAATCTTATCAGGAGCCACATTTAAACCTTGTAATTTTGTCAGAAATTGTGTGGATGATGTGACTGTGCTGTTCCCAGCTTTGAGCATGTGCCATTCAAACCATTGTTAAAACAAAATACTCATTCAACTGCTCTGGACCAAACTTGAAACTCTGATAGTCTTTAAAAGCTTTACAGCTCAAACTTGATACAAACCTTTATTGTATGCTAGAATGAAGCTGCTTTATGGAGTTGATTGCTCTCTCATCATACAACCTGGGACCTTCTTATACACATGGTAGTGTATTTATCTCTTTCTTTTATTAGTGACTTAACACGTATTTAGCCTCGTGCTTCTCAGTCTTAGACCTAAGGGACTGTAGGTTGTTGACATAACCAACATATCTATATTGAAAAATTAGTGAGAAATTTCATTCATTGGTGATGCTCAACAGTTGTAATCACTTCTTCCTTTACCTCAATTGCAAGATTGCTGTCCTAGGTATTGAATCCTGAATTCCTAGGCACTGATGTCTGAATTCATAGCCATGCTTCTGTCCACAGTGTTCAGCACCCAAGTTAAGCTAGGATTTCTGGATTTATCCTCACTTTCATTTGGTCTATTTGATTTGCTCAGTAATGAAGCAGGATCCTGATTCCTATAACTCAAAACCTGAACGTTCTTACTTGTTTATTATTATTTTGCAAAATGGGAGTGCAGAACTACAGAGTGCAAAATTGACTAAAAAAATAGACAAAGCACATCAAACTAACCCTGCCCCCATTACTCCATAAAACAAAATTAACCAAACTAACTCTGCCAAACCAGAAAAGGGAAAAAAAAACCATTGCAGATTACAATTAATCCCATGTTGGCTTGGCATGCTTACATATTACATGAGCTGATAGAAATGGTAAACTACATCATGCAATTTGAAGACCCGCTAGAACATAACAGCATTTGTTGCCGTTTTAGTCTCTTTCATTATTTGAGAATTCACATAGAAGAGGGAAATAAATTCAATTTAGGTGGAGTGTAAATTTCTTTTTTAATTGAGGAGGCTACATCAGATTGTCCAACACTGCAGAGATTTTCAAAATAAAAGCAGAAGGGTTGACTCAGGAGACCCACTGTGAAAAGCAGTTAGTCATTTGGCCTTTTGGGAAGAGAGAACAAGAGAACCATAGGAATCACATTTTCAGAGATGGATTAGAATGGTTACAAACGGACAGCTTGTTCTCCAGTTGCATTCATATAACATAAATAATCCTTCTAAAAGGTTGTTCATGTGAATTTCTTCTAGGGGTCTATGATAACTTGTTGCAGCCAAACTTGCCATGGTCAACTCACCATGGCCAGCTCACCATGGCCAAATTGCCATGACCAACTCACTGTAGAACAACTCAGCATGGCCAACTCGCCGCTGGACAACTTATTGCGGGACAAAAGTTACACTAATGTCATAAAAATGGTAGAATAGAATCATTAAAGAAAAAAATGCAAAAACAAAATGTAAATGCCAAAAATTAAAATAATTTCTTATTTTAAATAACTGCATTTATTTTAAATAATAAAATAGAATTGTTAAACTGTCCCACAGTGAGTTGTCCTGCGGTGAGCTGGCCATGATGAGTTGGCCATGATGAGTTGGCCATGATGAGTTGGCCATGGCGAGTTGGCCATGGCGAGTTGACCATGATGAGTTGACCATGATGAGTTGGCCATGGTGAGTTGGCCATGGTGAGTTGACCATGGCAAGTTGGGCATGATGAGTTGGGCATGATGAGTTGGGCATGATGAGTTGGGCATGATAAGTTGGCCATGGCGAGTTGGCCGTGGCGAGTTGACCACAGTGAGTTGTCCCATTCCCTCTCCTAGAGTATATAATTAGGTTAGTCTTGGCACCACACAGCTAGAGGGAGCTCTGCAACTCCAATCCTCTGTTCAGTGCAGGAAATCAGGCACACATTCAGGATCAACTTTAGATTTTAGTAAAATTCCAGTACTTGTTTGTATGAATATGATAAGCCAAGACAATATGCAACATACATAACAGGTTGGGCTGTTACTGAATTGTTGAATATCATTGATTGGGTTCAAACAATACACTAATCCATAACCCATAGTTTGCAAACTATGAAATTTGAACTCACACTATACATTATATAGCTAAAGCATGGGTGAACCAAGTGTTTAAATTCTTTTTTTTAAAATGGGGCAAATTATGCATGTATACTCTATTTTCAATTTGTTTCCTTCTGGTGGGCAATTTGCCTTGGACCAGCCTTATATCCCCATTTGTTTATAAGTTCATATCAAAATACCTTAACTATTTGGATAGTCCCGTTAATATGTCAGTTACAGTTGTAAGTAGAATTCATGGTGACCCTAACATAATAACACATAGTGAGTAAAGCAAAAACTGGTACAGAGATTATGTAATTTGCGTGTGTGTTTAAATCAGCAATCTGAAACAAAAAGCTGAACACTTAGAAACCCACCTTAAGTTCAGCTGCAGCCATCAGAGATTCCCTATGGCTATTGTGCAAAACTTTGAGAAACCTTGACAGATTCGTTCACCAATAAATTTGGGAGAGAAAACAGATTTAACAATCCTAGCAATGTTCTGCTTTTGATTCCTAAATTCTTTTATTCCTTTTTTTGTCCAGATGCCAGGTAGTGTTAGCTTACAAACTCAATAGTGAGAGATGTCAACACCTTTAGAATCTATTAATATACACCACTGCTTCAAATAATTCAACAACCTCTTCATGCTGTGCTCCTATCCCTATCTTTATTATTCTTATTTGTCCTTTATGATTTCTGTATCCACTCAATAGAGGAAAAGCCATTAGGTGACAAGGAGAACTTATTATACAATCACCAGTGACTTTTGGCACCTAAAGAATGATAAATGCATTCATCGGTGACATATCCTTTAAATGATCGTTTACCAGCATAAACATTCAAGAGAAACAATAGTTCATTTATTTTCAAGGGAGGAAATCTCTTCTCCAAATTGAAGTTCCAATTCAGTATGATCTATTGTTGCTTGAACAAGCCACTGGACAACTTGTTCTTTTTAAAGTTAACGCCTTCTGGAAGAAAGCTAGATGGATATTCTGAAATATTCTGAAGAAGCAAGCAGGCAAAGATGTAATACAAAAGTATAATTTGCTTACTGACAAGTAGAACAAGCTACTTTCTTACAAATTGTGGAATAGGTTACTCAGCTTAGATTTATATACCATACTAAATAATAAACTTTACAATGTGACTGGATTAAGACATTTCAATAAAGCCAAGACAAACAAACAAAAGATCACATTATAGCTTAGTGTAAAGTGTGATCCATATAACAAATGCACCTTATAGTCCCAGCCAGAAACAGCACCCAAATTGTGATAATGTAACACAACTAGCCAGTTCAAACCTTTGCAACCTAGACTTCTTAGTACTCAAATAGGTTTGGTAATTCACAAGGATCAACACAGAATGAGAGAGAAGAGAAAGAAACAATAAATCAGTTTGTTCTTAACCTTAGTTGATCTTGAAAAGTTGAGCAGGGTAAATCTCATTTAGAAAATTACTCCTTGAATGGAGTAATTCTAGAGTAAGAAATTTAAAAGAATTGTTTCAGGAAAAGGTGAGGGCAAACCACTTTTTATTTATTTATTTATTTATTTATAAATTATTTTGGTTTTCTTATATGCCGCCCAACTCCCGAGGGACATTGTTGCCAGGAAAAAAAATGAGATGGACATGTCCATGCCATTAGAGGTTGAGCTTCAGTTGAAGAAAGTTTTACAGGAGAGAGTTGTAAAGCTATTTCATCTGATATCTCACCTTCTTCTGTGTTCATCTGGAATTGTTTATCCAATTCTCAAATGTTTGGTGTTATTTTGTGTGCATATTTGTTTTTTTTTTTTAAGATTGTTCATAGTTTGTTTCCTTTTGGTTGAGGGAGAAGCTCAGATCCCCAATGTGGTCTGTATTTGTTTATTTCTACAGAGATTAAAAAAGCTACTTGGGCTTTAAAAATAATACATATTTTAATAGTATTGAGCGTTTGTATTGTTGACTTTTATTAAGACTGTAATAACACCTTTCTGTCTCACTAAGATTCATAAAAGTCCTCTTGTTCTCCCCTTTTATTTAAAAAAATATTTACCTCTATCAGGGTGCGTTTATGTACACATACTTACTGTATATTCTTCTGTGATTGAACTTCTGTGTCTCAGATGATTCATTTTGTTATCATTGAATGAGTCTGTAGTGATAGAACACAATCAGATTGGAATAAAATTGCAGTTCATCCTGCCATCTCTTTTGAAAGATATCAAATAGGAAAGGCGAGGTAGGAATTAGTTGAAACCATTTTGAGATGGTGACTGAGTCAAAGATTGTACTAAATCATCATTTTTGCAACATTTTAATGATCTGCCTACAATTTTATGAATGCCTACAGTGCACCAAGCTATCATGCTTTGTTTGCAACACACCAGAGGTAGGTTCCTCCCGGTTCAGACCGGTTTGCCCAAACCAGTAGCAACCTGCTGGTGATGTCACGATGATGTCACGGAACTGGATCAGTCGATGCCGGTCTGTGGAGGCTGCCATCTTTTTGGGGAATTTTTTTGGAATTATTTTTTGGGGAAATTATTATTTTTTGGGATTTTTTTCTGTGTTTTTTTCTTCTGCGCATGTGCAGAAGCCAAGTTACCGGCACTGCGCATGCATTGCCATCTTGTTTTTGGCTTTTTTGGGGGGGTTTGGGGATTTTTTGCCACTGCGCATAGGCGCATGCGTGAAGCACATACGCGCCAACAAGGTGCGCCCACGAGGCGCGCCCATGAGGTGCGCCCACGAGGTGCGGGAGGAAGTGAACCAGCAATGAGGTAAGTTAGAACCCACCTCTGCAACACATGCAACACACCCAAGACATCTCAGTTTTGAAAATGATATATCAATCCAAAAATGAGTTAATTGTCCTTAGTATTATGAGCAAATAAATGATTGCTTGTAGAGTAGCTTTGACCCTAGTCAAGATACGATAGCTTTGATATACTATATATAGATAGTGCTAGACTTACGACCACTATTTATGTTATTAAGTGAGACATTTGTTGTTAAATTGGTAGCACGGTTGTTAAGTGAATCTGGCTTTCCCTTGACTTTGCTTGTCAAAAGGTTGCAAAAGTTGATCACGTGACCCTAGGACACCACCAGAAATATGAGTCAATTGCCAAGCGACTGAATTTTGATCACATGACCATGGGGATGCTGTAATGGTCATAAGTGTGAAAAACGGTCATAAGTCACTTTTTTCAGTGCCATTTGTAACTGAACAGTCATTAAGTTAACTATTGGAAGTGAATGGTCATTAAGTGAACTATTGTAAGCGGAAGACTCCCAGTACTCTTATGGATATATGTATGCATTATGAAGGTTGATCATCTGAAATAGGCAATTGGAAAAAGCAACATCAGTCTTCAAAGGGTAATGTGCAGATTTATGGAAATACATTTAATTCATAACCTACCCCATATAATAATCTTACATTCCTTTGCTGGAGACATGGACTAGAACCCAAAGATACAAATAATAGGTACATTTAAAAAAGTGTATATCTCCACAACAGCAGTAGTGGAAACTCATCCTATGTTCTTTATCTATTGTTCATTGTGGGCCCACATAATTATGAACCTAATTATTTTTAACTTTGACATGAGAAAATAATTTTGAATCCTAACAATGTCTTTACATCCTCATACATATTTTATGATACTTAAGAAATTACATCCTAGGAGATAAAATTAGTGCATTTAATGACTTTTTAAAAAATGGGAAAAGTGACATAGATTTCGAAACATTCTTAAAGAGGGTTTTATTATTTTTGTTATAATTAGTTTATTATTTTTTTAAAAAAATCACATGGGAGTTTCAAATAGCTGGCTTGATAATGCATTTAATTTCTTTGCCACATGTATTATTGATTTTAACAGGAGAAAATAATTATTGTCTTAGTGAATTACTAACGTTAAGGAAGAAATGAATTGATAGATTAACTTGTGTTTAGACCTCCAGCAGCAAGAGTGAAGATTTATTAAAAGAAAGAAAGAAAGAAAGAAAGAAAAGAAAAGAAAAGAAAAAAGAAAAGAAAAGCTTGGTTTTCTTTCTGCTATTATCAGATATCTCACAGTTGTTTATTTATTATTTATTATTAGGTTCTTCTATGCCGCCCTACTCCCTAAGGACTCAGGGCGGCGTACAACATTTTAAGAGAACACTAAACAATAAACTTATTTAAAAACAGTTTTAAAAAGTTAAAAAAAGTCCAACAACATACATTTCAGGTGGCTCTTTAATAATAATAATAATAACAGAGTTGGAAGGGACCTTGGAGGTCTTCTAGTCCAACCCCTTGCTTACGCAGGAAACCCTACATTACTTCAGACAGATGGTTATCCAACATCTTCTTAAAAATGTCTAGTGTTGGAGCATTCACAACTTCTAGAGGCAAGCTGTTCCACTGTCAAGATAGATATGTTTAAATTTAATAAACCTCTCTAGAATTATCATGAAGTACATTGAAGAATTTAGCAACATCTTCAACCAGGGGTCAAGAGTGTGAACTCCCTGTATCTATGTAGCCTATATAGCCTTTCCAATGAAGAAAGGAAAGCTATTTCATCCAGACTGGATAGCTAGACTTTTAATATCTCCACATATTTCTAATGCTCAGTTAGTATTTTGGAATCATTTAATAGAAGTGGATTTCATTCACTGGTGATGCAATGAGGGATAACTATATTTAGTATTTCTGTTTGTGTTTGCATCCTTGTGAGAACGAGAGGAGAGTCGATGGTGGGGAAACATGACAAAACTGTCCTCATATATAGTAACATAAGCTGCTGCGAAATCTACAGTGTGCAGCTAGAAATCAAAAGGCCGATTTGCAGAGATGAGTAAATCCTCAAGCTGCGGAAAGTACTTGAAAAGTGATTAATCATGATTCCAATGAAAATACATAATATCCAGAGAATAGAGAGTAACTTACTATTCAGGCAGCATACTCACAAAGAATCCTATCTTAGCTGATTTTCACAGTTTGGCGGTTCATCAGAAATAATGCTCCTATCTTTCCTTGTTATTCTAAATACCGTCATTAGATTAAATAACACTTTGCCAGGACTGCAAATTAAGCAAAACCAATAAGATCAAATTTGGATGGCTTCAGATACGTATAACCCTGTCCCCAAAAAACTGAAACTCAAAACTTTCCCACATCAATCAACCAGAATAGAGCTGGAAGGGACCTTGGAGGTCTTCTAGTCAACCCCCCTGATCAAGCAGGAGACCCTATACCAGGGGTAGGCAAAGCTGGCTCTTCTATGACTCATGGACTTCAACTCCCAGACTTTCTGAGCCAATCATGCTAGCTCAGGAATTCTGGGAGTTGAAGTCCATGAGTCATAGAAGAGCCAACTTTGCCTACCCCTGCCCTATACCATTTCAGATAGGTGGCTGTCAAGTCTCTTCTTAAAAACCTCCAGTGATGAAGCACCTACAACTTCTGAAGACAAGCTGTTCCCCTGATTAATTGTCCTCACTGTTAGGAAGTTTCTCCTTAGTTTCAGGTTGCTACTCCTCTTCCTTGATTAGTTTTCACCCATTGCTACTTTAACTTGACCTCCTCTTCTTTGTGGCTAGCCCCTCAAATACTGGGAGACTGCTATCATAAATGTCTGAGTAACAAAGTTATTAATGAACACTACTTTCTTACAGTTTTATAGATCCATTAGAGCTGCTTTGAAATTTTGCTTATCCCTGAGGGCTAACAGAAGACATGGATAGAACAGTTGGTTGGACTAAACAGAGTGATTTGCACCTTTGCAGAAACATATGTACGGTTTTCGGCATGCATGCAAATTTTGTCAGTTGTGTATTTTAAGACTGTTCAATAGATCTTGGATGAAAATACCATATGCGGCGGGGAGGAGAGAAAGCTGGGTAGCTGAATGAATGCAATAAACACGTTGCTTATTTTTAATTTCAGCTACACACGGACATGGATCCAGGAAGCAGTAAGATCAAGTACATCTTGTCAGGTGATGGCGCTGGGACTATCTTCGTGATCAATGACAAGACAGGAGACATCCATGCTATGAAAAGACTTGACCGGGAAGAAAAAGCAGAGTACACGTTGAATGCTCAAGCAGTCGATAGGGATACAAACAAACCACTGGAGCCTCCTTCGGAATTCATCATTAAGGTCCAAGATATTAATGACAACCCACCAGAGTTTGTAGATGGCCCGTATCATGCGACTGTTCCAGAAATGTCTCTTGTAGGTATGTATGACCGAATGAGATTTCCACATTTCTTTACAAAGCGTTTTCTTTCTACCTGCTTTTGCATTTCCATATTTGCATTTGAGCGAGCTTTCTTTTCCAAACAATTATTTTTCGTCCCTCTGAAAGATGAATTGTTTGGTGAACAATTCGGTTTGTTTTGCATTACATTTCGGGTGTTGTGAGAGTAGTGTTGCTGAAGCCGTTTATCAATATTTGTTCCAGCACATCTTTGTGATACCATTAGCGTTAGGTTAATATTTATCTGTCTGGAGAATTTCTTTTTTCCTAGTTCATGTGCAGCACTTAGGATCTATGGTTACATGTTAACATCTCCTGTACGCCCACTTCTTTTGAAATATAATTAGCTCACAGTGGTTTTGTGAAAAATGTACCTGGGAGCAAAAAGTCCACTGTTGGATTTCACTCAATTACCGTATTTTTCAGAGTATAAGATGCACCGGAGTATAAGACACACCTTAGTTTTGGGAGAGGAAAATAGGGGGGGAAATCTACCTACCAGGTATTCATCTGGCTAGCATCCTTAGTCTATTCAGCTTCAGCACATTATTTTATCCCCTGGTTAGGGCTGAAAAAATATTCTTCGAAGGGAGTAGGAATGAAAACAAGCCTGCAAAGACTTAGGGCTGGAAAAAACTACTTTGGAGGGAGTAGGAATAAAAAAATGCTGCAAGCCAGTAAGATCGTTAGCACCTCGTTAGGGCTGAAAATAGCACTTAGCAATAGCACTTAGACTTATATATCGCTTCATAGTGCTTTACAGCCCTCTCTAAGCGGTTTACAGAGTTCAGCATATTGCCCCCAACAATCTGGGTCCTCATTTTACCGACCTCAGAAGGATGGAAGGCTGAGTCAACCTTGAGCCTGGTGAGATTTGAACAGCTGAACTGCTGAACTAGAAGTCAGCTGAAGTAGGTTGCAGTGCTGCACTTTAACCACTGCGCCACATCGGCTCCTTTTTCAGAGGGAGTAGGAATGAAAACAAGCCTACAAAGACTTAGGGCTGGAAAAACTACTTTGGAGGGAGTAGGAAGCTGGGAAGATCCTTAGCACCTCGTTAGGGCTGAAAAAAAAAAGCTTTGAAAAAGCTACATTTGGAGTATAAGACGCACCCAAATTTTCAGCCTCTTTTAGGATGAAAAAGGTGCATTGTATACTCCAAAAAATATGGTATCTGTTTGAGCTAAGAGAAGGTAAAGCAAAACAAGAAGCCCTGGAAACATAGGGGAGATGCCTTTGCAGGGGTGGATTCCACTTACCTTCCCTACCTGTTCGCATTGCATCAGAAGTGCTACATCACATCGGGGAAATGACCCTCTGTGCATGCGCATAAGCCTTTGCGCATGCGCAGGGGGTTCTTTGCCAGCCGCTTTCAAGGAGCAGCGATCGGAGGACCGGTTCAGGGGCGTGGCCAGCCAGCCATCGCTGCTGGTTCGGTGAGTGGGTGCAAATTTCTGTCACCGGTTCAGGCGAACCGGTCCGAACCAGATACATCCCACCACTGTGCCTTGGGGCTACTTTTGGGGACAAAAAAACCATGATAAGCTTTGCATACTAGAATTTGTGGTTTGGTGAGAAGTCTTGCACACAGTTACGGTTAGCAGGAGAGGCTCTATTGTTGGGCAAAGTGACATTTGCTAACTGGAGTGGAGGGCATAATAATACAGTTAGAAATTGTGATAGACACAGTGATCTACATATTTAGATGCAAATGTCCAGTTGGCTTTTTTTAAAAAAAAAATAGAGCTAAATGCAAATGTCACTTCAATTTTCCAGATAAGAGCATG
Organism: Diadophis punctatus similis; assembly: GCA_023053685.1. Lineage (NCBI taxonomy): Eukaryota > Metazoa > Chordata > Lepidosauria > Squamata > Dipsadidae > Diadophis > Diadophis punctatus. The sequence continues at coordinate 8,332,558 of JALIGW010000015.1, forward strand.
TTAAACCATGTGGCATATCAAATATGAACTGACCCATCAGTTTCCCTATCAGTAAAAACTGCGTTATTTGGAGTACAGTGATCACTAATTAGTCTGAAAATACATTCTATGATCTTAAGCTTTCAGTTTAATCTACCTCAAGGAGGATAACAGTGAAGATTTGAAATGCATCCTTGAGCTTTTGGTAGAAAATGAATATTAATTAAACTCCACAAATAAAGTCTGCTGCTTTATAGATCTTTTTTTTTTTTTTTGCATTATAATAAATCATGTAGACCCAGCTTCAAATCTCCACATTGTTGTGAAGGTAAATGACATGATCTGGGACATCAGGCTTTTTTTTTTAATAGCCTGTTACTTCACAGGCTTCACATTAGAATAAAGTACAGGATATATAATTATATAAGAATGACAGATTGTGACACTTCAAATGAGAAATGAAATCTTCCCACATTCCTCGCTATTTGCCATGCTAAGTAGGAACTGAAAAAAGTTTTGTGAAGCCCTGTTTACCATTTCTTTTTTTTCTTTTCTTTTTTTCAATTTTTTTTCCTCCACCACTTTTACATTTCAATGAACATATACCTTAAATCATTACAATAAAATACACAATTTTACATTTATACTCCATCATTCAAAAATCAATATCTTATCCATACGCTTATATCATCAATCATCAGTCTATTCTGCTTTTCTTTCCATTGCACTCCCCCTCTCTACCTCCATCATCTCCTCCTACTTTCTTACTCCTTCACTCCTCCTCTACTCTCTCTGCTCCTTCTCTTCCTCCCCTTCTACTTCCTCTTACACCCTCTTACCTGTTTACCATTTCTGAGCTTGCTTTGCAAATTCTCCCTCCCTCCCTCCCTCTCTCTTTTCGTGCCCGTAGACATTCTGAGGAAATCCTGTTTTATTTAAAGGTAGCCAACAATGTGACTTTCAGAAATGTCTATTAAACTGTCAAGGCTATCTGCCCATCAATGTTTACTTGGAAAAATGCCTGGATGTTTTATTCTCAGTGTTGTCTTGGATCTAAGAAACAATAGACTGTCCTATTGCAGTTTTAAAACAGAAGTACAGCCATCGACATGGAGTGTGAGAGGCCAATGGTGCTCTTTTTCTGTCAGCCAGCACAATCAGCTCTAAAATGCTATCATCTGTATAACTGGAGTGGGCCCAGAAGCGTTTCTAAAGTTGGGATTGAGTTGGCTTGTCAATTCTAGCTCTTCCGTAGGTTTGAATGCCTTTGCTCCTTTCAAAGGCTTCTGCCGAAATTGGCATAGGAGTTCTGCATTATTGTGTTGGTGTCCATGACTCAAATGTGTGCTTAATATGTTAAGCTCCTTTAATTATACCCCAGGGCACTGAAGGCCTATGGCTTAGGCATTTATATATATATATTGCCAGCATGTTGGCAAGAGAATGCAAACGCTTGGCACTAAGAAGAGAAAAGAACAAAGTAAATGCGGAATGTTGGGTGAATGTTAATGGCTACAATTCAAAGCAAAGCATATGAAAGATAGCTTCCTGGGTAAGATGTTATTCATCAAATGAAAAGTTTATTGAGTTGAGTTCTAGCAGCAGGAGAATAAGATGTTTCTTGAAGCTCACAAAATTAAAAAAAAAACTCGGCAGAAAGTCTATGGAGGACATCACTATTTCTTCATCCTTTTCTAGTTTGACTTTCAGAGACTATTGAGAAGATGGTGATGATATGGAGACTTATTTGTTTGTTGTTTGTTTGTTTGTTGTTTGTTTGTTTGTTTGTTTGTTTGTTTATTTATTTATTTATTTATTTATTTATTTGTTTGTTTGTTTGTTTGTTTATTATTTATTTATTTATTTATTTATTTATTTATTTATTTATTTATTTATTTATTTATTTATTTATTTATTTATTTATTTATTTATGAGATTTATATACCGCCTCACAGTGCAAGCACTCTCTAAGCGGTTTACACCAGTAAGCAATGTATATTTACATTATGGACTTATTGTATGGAGCAGGAACAGAGCTGTCAATGCCTCATCTTTTGATTGAGATGTTTGTAAAATAAGAAGATGAGCATCCCAAGATGGGATGAAGGCAAATGTCAACATGTATAGGATTCTGTAATGGTGGAAATTTATTTATTTATTTATATTTCTATGCCGCCCAACTCCCGAAGGACTCAGGGCGGCTCACATGATGATGCAACCATTGATGCAATGAAATTGTGATGATGTCATTTTGATGTCAGAATAGCTTGTTATGGAGAACACTCAATGAGAAGAGAATCTTTTATGGATTGAGAGGTGACAGTGCTTATTTGAGATACATTTCCACTTACTTTCTTCTCACGGCAATCAGTGTAATTTTGTGTATGCCAACGTGCTTTTTCTCCCCCTTATGAAAGCAATGATTCAATGGATAGGAGTAGATGAGGAAACCTACACCGCTATTAGATTTGTGTCCTTTAATAGCAATAGGACGTAGACCTATATACCACTTCACAGTGCTTTACAGCCCTCTGTAAGCGGTTTACAGAGTCAACATATTGCCCCCAACAATTTGGGTCCTCAATTTACCCACCTCGGAAGGATGGAAGGCTGAATCAACCTTGAGCCAGTGAGATTTGAACTGCCAAATTGCAGTTAGCAGGCAGTCAGCAGAATTAGCCGGCAGTACTGCACTCTAACCACTGTGCCACTGAGGTTCATTTTACTAGCTTGAATTTTAAAAAAAATAGTCCATCTAATCATTCCCATGAATGGTGAAGTAACTTTTCCTACTGCCTGGTTTTAAAAGAAACCCATGCTTATGTTGCTATCATTTTATAATGCCATAGTGAAGTCTGTGTGAGTTTTGTAAAGAGTTTTCTAAAAAGCCTTTTTCCCCAAGCAAAAGAAACTTCTGTTTTTCTACATTTTGTTCAGAGTGCTTGAGTATTTTCTTTTGAATTTCTTTACAATGCTTTTTGGTGTACTTGATGACAGGATATAATGGAGAAGGCAATAGTCGATGGTGTTTTCTGACACACACACACACACACACACACACACACACACACACACACACACACACACACACACACACACACACATATACATATACCAGAGGTGGGAGTTAGCAGTTCTGGAGAACTGGTAGCGGAAATTTTGAGTAGTTCTGAGAACCGGTAAATACCACCTCTGACTGGCTCCGCCCCCATATATTCTCTGCCTCCCGAGTCCCAGCTGATCGGGAGGAAATGGGGATTTTGCAGTAACCTTTCCCTGGAATGGGGAGGGAATGGAGATTTTGCAGTAACCTTCCCCTGCCATGCCCACCAAGCCACACCATGCCCATCAAGCCATGCCCACAGAACCGGTAGTAAATAAATTTGAATCCTACCACTGACATATACATATACATATACATATACATATACATATACATATACATATACATATACATATACATATACATATACATATACATATACATACATATTTCCATTGTTCACCCTGACTGCCCAATGAGACAAATTTCCTTCTGATTTCTTTCTTTGGAATTTAATTGAAATGCATGCCGGAACCTAATAAGGCTTTTGAAGGGTTGAGTGTCCAGTGGAAAAAGGGACACATGCTCAACATTCTTGCCTTTATTTTGAAGGTTGAAGCTGAAGTAGTCATTGATAAGTAGGACATTGTAGCAGATAATTTTGTGTACTATGCTTAGGTCAGACCGACCGAAGGCAGCGTAGTTCTAAGTTGTCTAAGCCCAAAATTTCAAGCCTGGTGGCATAAAGTAATCTGTTGCGAGCAGAGGAGTGGAGGACTCTTCATGTGAAATATCTCTGGACTCGCTCGATTGTATTAATGTCCGATATGCAATGCGGATTCCAGAACGATGAGCTGTATTCGAGAATTAGTCTAGCAAATGTTTTGTATGCTCTAGTTAGCAGTACAGTATTACCAGAGAAGAAGCTATGCAAGATTGGGTTAACAGCTCTTAATGCTTTTTTTGCAATGTTGTCTTATCCTTCCCACTCTGTTGAGAGATAGCTGCTCAATGTTAACATAAATAGCCTCTTTTACCTCTCTTCCAAACCAATGGTCCCCTCTATCCAGAATAATCCAGAAGATTCTTGGATGAGAAGCAAAACATTTTCTTCTCCTTCCTCAAGGGAAAAAAAACCACCAGTCCAATTGCCTTTTGGAAAAGCACCTTTGGGACATTCTACCTTAGCATTCCGGTTCCCACAGTAGCTGTGTCTCAATGTTGTTTCTCAGCAACTGGTAATTCAGAGGCGAGACACCTTTGATCCAGGGGTAACATAATAGCCATTATGGCTTGCAGCAATTGTCCACGTAGCTGCAGACAGGGAAGTCTTAACTACTCGCTTGCGTTACAGAAAATGAGATGGGGAGGACAGTTGTGTAAAGACTATGAATAAAACATTTTAAAAAAAGCCACCCCTCCCCTGAAAAACATTTTCAAAGTGTCCTTTTCCCAACCTAATGCACAGTAGAAGCTCAGAGTAATAGGTGTTTAGCCTCTTTCCTTTGCAAGCCCTCAATCTGAGAAGGTTGTTCTTAAGTATTGTGTGCACGTCTCACTGAATTACTCCAACTACAAATGGCTGTAAAGGCAGCTCAGTGTAAACAGTTAATTCTGCCTTTTAACCTTTGATGTAGCAGAAAATTCAAGACTCAAAAGTTGAGTCCGTTACTACTTTCTAATAGCTTTCCTGTTGCTGCCACATTTGCTGGCTTTCTTCATGCTTTTAGTCAATGGTAAGTACTTTCTTGTAAGGGGGAAAAAAACCCTCAATGCAGTTGAAGGCTGGAGGTGAAATGAGGAGAACCTTGAAAATAATTTTAAAAATTCTACATCCTCAACTTAGTTGCTTAGTATTTGCCAGACACTTTACAAGTGCTAAACATACAATGAATACCACGCTGTCAAGAGGACATACCAATAAAGCATACCCACTGAAGAATAACTAAATTTATGCAACAGTAGTTGCCTATATTAAATCACCCCATTTGTAAAAAGTATCTTTTGCACAGGTATTCCAATTTTTTTTTACATTTCATGTCAATGTAGATTACATGAAACTTTCTAACTCTGCATTTTGTTCTTTTTTTTTTTTTTGATATGCACATTTTCAAGCTGCTGCCATAATTGAACCTATCTGCTTATTCAATTTTATTTCTTTTTTAAAAATAATTTTATTAGTTTATGTACATTAAAAAAAAATTAACAAAACAAAACAATTACATATATACATTTATACCTCTAGGGTTATCTTACGGTATTTTGTATCGACGGTCAATTCATGCTTATTACTAACTAGACATAATTCTGTATTTATAACACCTTTTAACATAGCTTAATAACATCAATTTTATTTCTATACATACTTTGTTCTTATGTTTGAAATGGAACTCTGTCATAAAATGCAGAAAATTCAGAATTAAACATGCAGTTGTGCTCTAAATCAGGGGTCTCCAACCTTGGCAACTTTAAGACTTGTGGACTTCAACTCCCAGAATTCCTCTTTGCTGGCTTAGGAATTCTGGGAGTTGAAGTCCACAAGTCTTAAAGTTGCCAAGGTTGGAGACCCCTGCTCTAGATAGCTTTGAGTTTTGAAAGGCAGGTAACTTAGTGTGTGTGTGTGTCTATGTTTCCTCTTTTGAAACTCAAGATTAGCACTTCTGTTATATAGAGATAGGGTACACGGTGGCTCAGTGACTAAGATGCTGAGCTTGTCAATCAGAAGATTGGCAATTCAGCGGTTTGAATCCCTAGCGCTGTGTAACGGGGTGAGCTCCCGTTACTTGTCCCAGCTTCTGCCAACCTAGCAGTTCGAAAGGACATAAAAATGCAAGTAGCAAAATAGGGACCGCCTTTGGTGGGAAGGTAACAGCGTTCCGTGCGGCTTTGGCATTTAGTCATGCCGGCCACATGAACCCGGAGACCTCTTCAGACAGCGCTGGTTCTTCGGCTTAGAAATGGAGATGAGCACTGCCCCCTAGAGTCGGGAAAGAGTAGCACGTATGTACAAGGGGAACCTTTACCTTTACTTTTACAGAGATACAGATGCAGATATATTTAATACATAGAATGTGTTTTTCAAGCTTCATCCTCAAATAGCAACTTCAACTAATAAAGTCCAGGAGGGAGACTTTATTTTTCCTAGATTGTTCTAGGATAATTATACTTCTAATAACAGAGGCTTTTCAGTTTCCATAAATTCCTGAGTGGGAGCCCAACTTTAATTTAATTGTCAAAGCATCAAGACAATTTCACAAGTATAATCTTAGCACATGCTTTAAAAAAACAAAAGCAACATTAACAATTATTATTGCAATTTTAAAGAATAAAAGAAATACATCTCCCCCAAATTATTATTATCTGCTAATAATTATTTGTAATTATGTGTTAGCATAATAAAAATTAAAAGTGATTCGCAGAATGGAGAAAAGGGAGGAGAATTTATAACGAAGGGGAAAAAATCCAACTCTTTCATCCAAGTCATTTAGTGAATTTGGTGACAGATTTGGAAGAGATAAAAGAAACGCTCCAAGATACGGGATTTAATAGCTTTAAGAGATTATGCTAAAGAAGACAAAATCATAGAAGCCAAAAGTGGATTAGCCAGGATAGCTAAAGGAAATCCATGGTTCAGAGCTTTGAAGATCAGAAGCTGAAGAAGAAAAAACAGCAGGAAAGAACCATGGCTTTTATGTCCATTTCTGGAGCTTCTATAAAGCAACCGGGAGCCAGTTTAGTGTAGTTGTTAAGGCTCCAGGCTAGAAACTGGAAGAGCATAAGTTCCAGTTGTACCTAAGGCACAAAACCAACCTTAGACCCATCGTCCTAGGAAGAAGAAGTCAAGTGGAAGCCACTTCCAAGAATGCTTGCCAAGAGAACTGTATGGACTAGCCCAGGTAGTCACAAGCACTGGCTCAGAAGTGCACAGAAACAAAAGAAATGTGGTCCAAGTTTGGAAAAGAGAACAGATGGACAGTTTATTTAAAGTCTGGAACAATTGCATAGAAAAAGGGAAGGAACAAATAGCAATACTGTTCCTCTCTCTCTTGGTGCTTGTCTTTTCCTACCAGTTTTTATTCAAGCTGATGAACAAGAACTTGCTTTCAAATGTTCTTCCAAGAGGAAAACAGTTTTTAAGAAATTTTCATGGGCGGAGAATGGTGGCTTCCCATTTGTCTTGTCATGAATTGGCAGAGAGGAGTTCCATTCCTTCAGTGGACCTCAGACTCATATAGTTCTTGGGCTTCTATTAAATCCCAAGACTGGTACAAGAGTCCTCCTTTGGGGCTTTTTCCGATCTGAAACATGGGGGCCTTAAAATGTGGAAGGATGTGAGCAGGAAACAAATTAACAATAATACTTTTATAGCCTCCAACCAGCAACTCATACCCATAAATATTACAAAAAAGAAATTTGAAATAAATACTTAAGCAATCTAAGGAAATACCAAATCCCTCCCTCCCTCCTTCCTTCTCTTCCTTCTCTTCCTTCCTCCTCCCTCCCTTCCTTCTCTTCCTTCTCTCCCTCCCTCTCTCCTTCCTTCCTTCCTTCCTCCCCCTTCCCTCCCTCCCTCCCTCCCTTCCATCCTTCTCTCCCTCCCTCCCTCCCTCCCTCCCTCCCTCCCTCCCTCCCTCTCTCCTCCCTTCCATCCTTCCCTCCCTCCCTCCCTCTCTCCCTCCCTTCCTCCCTCCCTTCCTTCCTTCCTTCCCACATGAAACATTCATGCTTTGAAATAATATTGATGCATGATGCCGCATGCCCTGGATCTAGCAAACGTATGTCTGCTGCAAAGCCCTCAAGCAACAAAGATGTTGTACAAACCATTTCATTTTTAGATAACGGCACAAAGTTATAAGCAAGATAGAAGGGTGAATGAATTAATCTCTCCAACACTCTGCAAAGAAAACTCAGGGATCTTGAGAGAGAAAAAAAGAAGCCTTTTATTTGCGGGATGCTGGAAAGATTAATGTTCTTACTCTTTATCTTGCATATAACACTGTACCGTTATCTAAAAATGAAAAGGCTCGTACTGTGTCTTCATAGTTTGAGGGCCTCTATAGATTCCAACATGGACTATTCAGGGTAGAAATGGGCAACAGGTTCTTACATAAGAGGCCACAAGTACAATTTTTGGAAGGCTGCAGAGTGCAGTGGTTAGGATAGCAGTGTATAGTGGGAGACATATATGGATAGGGAGGCTGGGCTGATGATCAGATTTGTTGCGGCCATCGGGCGGCGTGAGGTCCCGTCACATACTTCAGTTTTGTTGATCCAGGAGTTCAAAAGCAGGTGACTGCAATAGATAAATGGGTACCACTTCAATAGGCACCCAAAGGATTCTCCAACTGGGCTTCCCTTGGGCAATGGTGATGTCACCAGCAAATCCTTTCACCACGGAGGCACTTCGGTGCTTCCAACACAGAAGTATTAGCGTTAGGTCCTCATGTTTTCCAGGATGATTGCTGTTCCCCTTTTTTTTTAAAAAAAAATCATTAAATGTACTTAAGGCATTGTGTATTTCTAAATTCAACATAGTTGGAAAGAATGTCATTGATTTTTGGCAATACTGGGGGCTCCAAGAATGGGTTGAGTGGCTACAGTATGTGTGAGTCTCAGGCCTTGAACTGTTCACAACTTTTCTTGGATATTCACAAGGAATAAACAGCAATCCAGTTTTCATTGCTTAAGAAAACAAGATCAAATTGAGCTTTTCCCAAGAAAAAGTGGCAAAGTTGACTTCTTCTTCACTTCATAAACCACACAGGCAGCATCTAAAAGTGAGAGACAAATAGTGAGTTGTGTGTTGGAGTCAGACTAATTTGTGTTTAAGTAGGCCATGATTGTCTAGTGGAGAGTTGTGTTTGTTTGACACCTAATAATTAATCAACTGTACCTCCATCTACTTTATTATATGAACTCAATCATTGCACAATTCTCCCCAAAATGGATTAATCATTGTTAAGTATGCAGTGCAAATGAAATTACTGAATAGTTAAGAAAACTGAGCGGAATCTTATTTAATTTTCTGTTGCCTGTGTCATGAATGAAAGTCACTGACTTCTAGCAATGAAAAACATTAAAGTGACAACGTTCAGATTCAAAGCAAATCCAACTGAAAGATATGGAATCATCTAATATCTTTGTAAAAATTTAAGTAGTATTGTCAAGCAAAGGAAAATCAGAAGTCCAGGTGGCTCAAATGAATATAAAGATTTATGTTCCCTACAAGAATCTGAACTACAAACAGTCAAAGCAAATTGGTGGTAGATAAGAGTCAATGAAATTAAAGGTGAGCCGGACTTAGGTTTCTTGTGGGTGTGAAGAGACTCAAGAGTGATGACACATTTGACCCCACCCTTGAGCTCAACCTGATCATTTCCTATAAGTAAGAACTAGATCAACTATCTTCGCTGCACATGATATCATTTTATTGAAGTATAACCTGAATCCTCCTTTTCAAATTTATTACCATTGGGAAGTGCAGAATTAATGGATCCGAAAATGGAATATGCCACAGAATTCAAGAATTTTGGTTTCTCTGAGACCATGTTGAATGTCCTCCAGGACCATACCATTCTGGGTGGTTTGGCTGTTTATTTCCAAGTTCAAATCCTCCAGAAGTAGCTCAATTTTGATTGCATGGTTCTGAAACAAGCCTGTGGTAATCTGGAATGCTATGTTTGTGACACCACAAATTGCTTCTAGTTTGGAGGATTTTATTCTAGAAGAAAGAAATGCACAATCCAGGGATGGGTTCCACTTACCTTCGCCACTGGTTCACATCACGATGTTTCGCGCATTTGTTTTAGAGGAGATGAAGAGAAATTATCTGCTCCTCCTATGGAGAAACTATTAAGCAGGCGTTCCTGCTTCTGATCACTCATTTCAGTAGAATGCAGAAGCCACTGATAGCAGCCCCTTTGATGGACTGAACCAGAGGTGGGTTCCTACCGGTTCTGACTGGTTCTTTAGAACCGTTAGTAAACCGGTGATGATGTCACGGAGCTGGTTCTTGTTGCCGCCATCTTGTTTTTGGCTTCTGCACTTGCGCAGAAGCTGAGTTTTCGGCACTGAGCATGCATGCACCCCGGTGCGAAGTGTGCGTGTGACTATGCGGCTTGGCCACGCAGCGCGCAATGCTTGCACAGCCACGCGGCACGGGAGGAAGCGAACCGGCGGAAAGGTAAGTTAGAACCCACCCCTGGACTGAACGTTGTTTTGTCAGTGCAGCAAAATCTTCTGTATCTGATGTCATGGATTGGTTGGTTCAATGCACCTTTCTAACAACTTTTGATTGAATGATAAAGATGCGGCTGAGTTTTCATCAGCAATGCCAAGGATCATTTTAGAATGATCTGTTCTAGGCCAAGGATCATTTTAGAATGATCTGTTCTAGAAAAGAAAATGTGAACTCGGTTTCTTTAGGGCTGACAGCTTGGGGTTAATTTACCAGAAGCTTTAGGTGGCAGTGTTGTGTCATATTGAGAAGTAGTGGTTTGTCTCAAATGTGCATGCACCAAAGAGAGTTCCTGGGATTTTCCCCCACTGAAATACTAGGGGAAACTAGATGTTGTTACTCACAGATACTTTAGCTGTCAGGCCAAAAGATTTTTTGTACCTTTGCATCTTATCAAGTTGTTGTAATCACAATATTAAACAAATAATAATCAGACGAAAGCAGCCTAATTTTGCCAGTTCTAAACATCCATTTGAATACTTGGCTTATTCTTCTCTTGCTTCTTTCATACTTCCTAGAATTGCAATGATTTGTCTCATATTTGTTTATCGTAATAATAAGAATGAGTATCCAAGGTTCTTGGGAAGGTTTTGATTGATAAAATGCCAAATCCAGTCTAAATATCTGGCTGACTGTGTAACCAACCATAATAAGAAAGATTATGGCATAAACCAGCCATGGTGGTTTGGTCTCAGTTCTGTTATCTTCGCCTGCAATCCAGGCATGTAGTGGTCCTCCTTGCATACAGATAAGACATTAATGTAGATCTCAAATGGTGCTTTCTTCAAGAACCAGCCTTTAGAAACCAGCTGGTTTCACAATTTGATTGCACCTATTTCCTAAAGGCCAAACATTGTAAGCTTGGCAAAGGTTTCTGAACCTGCTCTGATATTCAACCAGTTTTGATCTTTTGTGAAAAAGCCAGAAAGCTAAAGAACAACAGCGAACTGTAGACACAATAATAATAATAATAATAATAATAATAATAATAATAATAATAATAATAATAATAATAATAATAATAATAATAATAATAATAATAATAATAACAACAACAACAACAACAACAACAACAACAACAACAACAACAACAACAACAAAGTTGGAAGGGACCTTGGAAGTCTTCTAGTCCACCTCCCTGCCTAGGCAGGAAGCCCTACACTACTTCAGACAAATGGTTATCCAACATCTTCTTTAAAACTTCCAGTGTTGGAGCATTCACAACTTCTGGAGGCAAGCTGTTCCACTGATTAATTGTTCTGTCAGGAAATTTCTTCTTGGTTCTAAGTTGCTTCTCTCCTTGTTTAGTTTCCACCCATTGCTTCTTGTTCTACCCTCAGGTGCTTTGGAGAATAGCTTGACTCCCTCTTCTTTGTGGCAACCCCTGAGATATTGGAAGACTGCTATCATGTCTCCCCTAGTCCTTCTTTTCATTAAACTAGACATACCCAGTTCCTGCAACCGTTCTTCATATGTTTTAGCCTCCAGTCCCCTAATCATCTTTGTTGCTCTTCTCTGCACTCTTTCTAGAGTCTCAACATCCTTTTTGCATCGTGGCGACCAAAATCTTAGAGAGAAACGTATACTTGTCTAGTTTTCTCTCATTTTTGAATGGGGAAATGATATATAGCTGCATTATTCTATTATTTTATTATAAAAGTACATGTTAACTGTAGAGAATTGAATTGATCATTAGCCATGCATTTCACACCTATGGGGACTTTACTTGTCTTGTCTTACATTTCCTTGCATTCAGTAATAATTTTGGATAACACACATACATTATCTTGCTGCTACAGAAAATAAACAATTTATCAGAACAACAAGGCTAATTTTGCCCCTGCTTTGGGGGCTTCTCTAGAACTCTGCATTGCCTGCAGAATTATTTTTTCCCCATTTTTTTATACGCATAATAGCCCTGTGTTAAAGACTTGTTCAAGGTTGGTTCTTTGGATTAATGCTGGTGAAATGGCTAAGCAACCTGCTTGGATTTTCTCTGTTGATGCCTTCTCATACATATTTTTTTTCCAAAAGAAATGATGGATTTCTTCGGACCTGATACAAATTCAGAAAGAAATGAAAGAAAATGAAAGAAATGAATGATGGATGATAATAGCAATAGCACTTAGACTTATATACCACTTCATAATGCTTTACAGCCCTCTCTAAGCGGTTTACAGAGTTCAGCATATTGCCCCCAACAATCTGGATCCTCATTTTACCAACCTCAGAAGGTTGGAAGGCTGAGTCAACCTTGAGCCGGTGAGATTTGAACAGCTGAACTGCAGCTAGCAGTCAGCTGAAGTAGCCTGCAGTGCTGCACTTTAACCACTGTGCCACCTCGGCTCTTACAATGAAAGAAAACCACAAACTAGATTCTTCCTTACCAATTTGGGAGTTCCTAACAACTCTTCCTTTGACAGAAATGATGGCTTTGAAACATTTCCTGTAGCCAACTTAAATATTTTTCTATGAATTTGGATTCCCTCGCTTCCTCCCTGAAGCATTCTTCCAAATTAGAAACATTCTTACATATCCTTATGGGCTTTGCATAGTTGAGATACTCAAATTCAAATCTGGGGAGTTTGTAGACCATACCCAAGTCTTTCTCATTCTTTCCTGGTTTCTTGGTTCATTTGGAACTACGTTTCAGATCACTGTCTTGCTGAAAGATTCAACTCTTCTATCATTTGAAATAAGAGGTTTATTGTCTTTGAACGTGAATATTTCGTTCTGTTCATTCATTTCTATTTTTCCTGATACAACTCAACTTAGAACCTTTCATTTATTGACAATTCAAAGTTAGAACAGCACTGAAAAAAAGTGACTTATTATATTTTTTCACACTTATGACCATTGCAACCTCCCCACAGTCATGTGATCAAAATTTGGATGCTTGGCAATTGCTCATATTTATGGTGGTTGCAGTGTCTAGGGATCATGTAATCAACTTTTGTGACTTCCTGACAGGCAAAGTCAATGGGGAAGCCATAGTCACTTACCAACTATGCTACTAACTCCACAACTGCAGTGATTCACTTAACAACTGTGGCAAGAAAGGTCATGAATTGGGAGAAAACTCACTTAACAACTGTCTTTTCTCCTGTATTCTATGAGTCTACATTAGAGATGGACAATCCTTTATTTCAAGAATCATCTTCTTCTAAATAAGGAGTCAGAATGACCAAGGCCACACAGACTTTGTCTCTAGTCTCTCTCTCTCTCTCTCTCTCTCTCTCTCTCTCTCTCTCTCTCTCTCTCTCTCTCTCTCTCTCTCTCTCTCTCTCTCTCTCTCTCTCTCTCTATCTATCTATCTATCTATCTATCTATCATCTCTCTCTCTCCTCTTTATGGTTTTGTTTTGAAGATAGCTCATTTTGTCCCTCCCTCTTTCCTTCTATGCTCCTTCTAGGTTCCTAGGGGAAAAAAACCCAAAATGAAATGAAACCATCTGGATAGAAATGTGAATTGCTTGCTTAAGGAACTTTTTTGAAGCTAGGTTTAGGAGGACCACATAAAATTAGCTGGGATGTTTTTATAAGTCAACAGAGTGATGATTTCTGATCTGAAGGATAAACCATTTCATGGATCAAATACATATTTTAATGGAATAGAAGTGTGTAGAATGTTTCTTACAGTTGTTTCAAAAAAATTTGCATGTCAACAATTTAGACAGGTTTCTATAAGATTATAGTAACGTTAGTCTAAGGAACTGAGTTGCCATGACAACAGCTATCTATGAGATGATAAAAAAGGAGAGAGAAGCTAAGCAAATATTATTGTGGACAGAAAACCTACGTGATCTAGAATAGGAAATGGGTTGACTTCAGTATTAGATATTCTCTAGTTCTCTTTTATAGATAAACATTATCAGTTCTTCGTATTGTCAATCGATTTAAGGAGAATATGTTTAATATTTTACCAGTTAAAAGAAACCTAGTTTTGTAAAGGGATACTAAAGATACGGTGTTCCTTAAAATAGCCTTTCTGGATCAAGGAAAAATATTATTTGCAAAATTTCAGTAAATAGATGTTTCATTACCCAACTAGGTAACATCAGCAATGCTGATGAATGTGATATTTTCTCCTTGTTCATATACAGTAGGTTGCCCTGCCATGGTGGTGGAGGTATAGTTTTCTCCTTGGTACTTCCTTCACCAGGATATAGTTTTCTGCTTGATTGTTTATCTAGTGTTACTCCCTGCTTATCTGGGTGTTAGGTTCTGAAGAAGATACAATCTGGTCTTTTCGTTTCCTTCTTAGCTTTTTTACATGTTCTTTTCAATGGTTTTCCTAAAGAGGCAACTGGACTATCTTTGTTTCTCCTTGAAGACATTTCACCTCCTCCAAGAAGCTTCTTCAGTTCTTCTGAGAAAGTCCAGTTGCCTCTTGAAAAGCACCTTTGGAACAACCATGACCTGGTTGACTGAGATTCCCTATAAACATTTTCAATGGTTTGTAAATGTCCTTTATCTCTACGTGCCTGTTGATGGCTGATTTGTTTGAGTCCCAAGTTTTCAGGAATTCCCCAGCAATTTTGGATTCAGCTTGGTCCAGGATGCTCACATTTTCTCAGTTGAAATATGGTTGAAACTTTCCATGTGTTGTGAAATGTAAAGTGGAAATATTTTCCTAGAGTTTAGTTATGGGAGGAGAAAAAGAGGTAGAACCTGGAATAGCCCTCTTAGGCTATATACTATGGACACCTTTTTTCCCCTTTATTTTATTTCTGTCATTGCAATATTTCAACAAAATTGTTCCTTCATTGAAAATAAAGGCATGAACATTTCAAATGCTGTGAGCAAATTCCTTTTGGGCATGTGAGTTTCCTTCCCCCTTCTCTTGATATTCACATTTCAGTGGCAAGTTGCTATCCATACTTTTCTACCTCCAAGGTGTTTTGTTCATTTTTCTTCCTGAGTAATGTGAAGATTTGGTCCCCTGGCTTCTGCATTTAAAAAAAAGTGAGAATGGAACACTACAGAAGAAACATGTCTTTACTTTATAAAGGATTTTAATATGTTTTGATGAGAAACATCAAAACTAATATGTAGTCTAAACACAATAAGAAAATGAATCTTTGTTAGATATCTAAAGGAATAACCCTTGGCACTTACTGTGTTTTCCCAAAAATATCCCCCAAATAAGCCCTAGTTAAGACCCTGGCCACTCCATCCCACCGTCTGGTTGTACGAGGTGGGGCAAGGTGCATGTGTAAAAATCAAGCTAGGGCAGGGGTGGGGTGGGTGAAGCTGCCCCGTGTGCCCTGCACCTGCTTACCTTTGGACCGTTGCAGCCAGGCCTCCCACGCCCCTACACCTGTCATACTGCTGCTTGACTTCTTTGGCCGCTTGCACCTGCTCTCGGCCAGACGCCACATGGCTTGTCGCACTGGTGCTGCCACTTGCAGCAGGAGGCCATGTGGCGCATTGTGCTGGTGCCACCACTCATGCTCAAAATGGCACACCATGCCACACCGCCTTCTGCCATGAGCCACGGCATCAGCATGACAAGCCACGCAGCCCCTGGCCATGAGTGGCTGCAAGTAGCTGAAGAAGTCGGGCAGCGGCGCGACAGGTGTCGGGGCATGGGAGGCTTAGCTGCGATGGTCCTATGGTAAGCGGGTAAGACATCCCTTGAAAATAAGACCTGGTGCTTATTTTGGGGCCCAGAAGAAAATACGACTGGGTCTTAATTTGGGGGAAACGCAGTATTAGGTTCTCAGACTCACCATTCTTCTCCTGCTCCTCAGTTAGATTAATCTATACACTCCCATAGCCACACCAACACAAACATATGTTTAAACAACAGAGTCACATTTTGCAAACCGGCACACAAAAATCTCAAAGACAATCTTAGGATGAAAGATACTGGATCAAATATTCCCACATGTCTGGGTTGGATAGAGAGAATTAAAGTGAGATGGTGATGACAGAGAAATTCTTGGAGACTCAAGAAGATGCTCAAAAACATCCTCTTTATTTGCCGTTGAGTAAAAGGGATGTTCAAGTAAATTTGCTTATTCTCCAGTGTAGATATTTTATGGGTATGTCCATGATATGTTTACAAAATTCCAGGTGAATGATGTTTCTTTCCTCTACTTCAAAAATGTTGAGGCCTCTCTTTTGGAAGGAGTTTCAACAAGATACTCATGGGCATGAATAATTCTTGGAAACCCTCCCTCCCTCCCTCCCTCCCCTTTTGCTTAAGCAGATATAATGTCAAATATTTACAGGCAGAAGTGAAAACAATCAGTGCATATACTGTATATTCAGATGCTTAATTATTTCTCATACTTTCTTTTTCTTTTTCACCCTACCAATATCTCCCTGCCTTGTCAACAGTTTCCAATATCATGAAAATTAGCTGTGGATCCTGGACAATAGTGGAAAATTTTGTCTTCCTTTCTTTTCTTTTTTTCATTCCAAGGTTTATTCATTCCCCAATGGAAGTAGCTAATAGCTATAGATTTTGGCACACATTCCCAATTATGAAAGGTATATGTTAGCTGGATCATTTCTTGGTGGTGGTTGGGTGTTTTGTCTGTTTTTTATAATCCTAAATTGTCTTTTTTTTTTAGCACCATCAATTTTCCTTCTGTGCAATGGGTATTTTGCTGTGCTTTAGGGGGCAAATGCATGATTTTGCACTTGGGAGAAATAAAGCAGAGCAGAATAGTTGGGTGATTCGATGCAGGATGACATGGATGAGATTTCCATTAACCCTCTGTCCCTGGTGTGAAGTAAAATAAAAAAGGGATTTCAAAGTAAAATCTCAGCATGACACAAACAGAATAAAATGGTGAATTAAGGTTAACATCTAAATCATATTACAAGTTATTAATTAATATACGTTCCTCTTCTTTGAAGTCTGCACTTACTGTGTGATTAGCACAGATTCAGCAGCCTGTTAAAAATAATGTGCTAAAAGTTCTGTATATATTTATCCCAAATGTGCTAATATTGAATAAAAGAGCATTAATTGTGTGGCTGAAAGGAAGAAAAATAATTCAGATATTATTGCAGTTGTCTTTTACAAAACAGCTTATATTCTTATAAGCAACATCAAGTACAATTTAGATAATAACTTCCTTTAAAATAGAGGTGTCTCAAATGCAGAATGGCTTACTTGAATAGGTTTGTGGTGACAATGGCAGAAGAAAGCTAAGCTCAGAAAATAGCCTGAATTAAACAGATAAACAGTACACATCCATACACACACAAACATGGACAGACACACACAAACACACACACACAGTAACACATCTTAGCTTTTAATTCTTCTGGATGAAACAGGACCGACTGATTTGATTGTATTATTGTCATCATTTTTTTTAACAGCCAACACTTCTCTCCAGTCTTGTCAACAACATCTGTCCGTGGTAGTTTTCACACAATTAATTCAAAATTGCATATGCCCTGTATAAATTGTGCTTATTTTGGGGTCATCTAAACAGAGATGCTGGTAACATGCTTTGATAGAGTCGTTGACCTAGACTAGGAAAGCAGAGTTAAGTGAAGCAGTCATAAAGAACATTTATAGGTCTGCTTGCAACGTGTATCTCTAGGGCAGATTTGAGGACTTTCCTTTAAGTGTGAACTCACAGGATAATTTGTGCCTCTGTGCTATTTTTGTGTCCTTTTAATCACTATCTTTTTTCTGAGTTCTGATATACTATTCTTTAAAATGAAAAGAAAGGAAAAGGAAGTAACATTTAATCAGTAATCCAATCATACCTAACATGGAATACGTTGAGATATTGGGTTGGAAATAAATCTAGAAAATTAGTTAACATTTCAAACTCCACCATTTCCAAAATAAATTATTATTTTTTTAAAATAAAGGCTTTACTGGATGGCTAGATTTTATGGATGGGCTTTATTTTATTTTTAATTAACATTTAAAACTCACCCATGAATTATTTTTCCTGCTCGATTACCTGAATAAAAAATCATAAGTAACTATTATAACTTATAAGTTAGAGTTACTTATAAGTAAATTATTATAACTAATTACTATAAGTAATAAGTAAAATTATGGTATACCTATACATACATAAAACTATAAGCATGTAAGTTACTGTATAAGTAATTATAATAAAGTAATAAGTAAAAGTACATATATTATATACACATATACATTACATATGCATACACATATACATATGCATATGCATATACATATACATATACATATACCGTACATATACATATACATACAAATACAAGCCTATTTAAGTATCCATTATAGGACATGGTTGAACACTGTCAATTACTGTGCTGAATCTCAAAAGTCAGTATCTGCCAGCTGTTTACATATGCTAAATGGTCCATATAGTGATGAAGTATATTATAGATGATATTAAATAGCATCCCTAGCAAGTGTAATAGAAGGGGATGATGCTGGAACAGAGCTTCCAGTTTTACATAGAAGTGTAGGTTTTTATTTTATTTATTTATTCTGTATCCCACTTGTATTATTTTTAGAAATAACTCAAAGTGGCAAACATATCAGCACACCTTCCTCGTCCTATTTTCCCCAGAACAATAACCCTGTGAAGTGGGTTAGACTAAGAGAAAGTGACTGGCCAAAGTCACCCAACTGGCTTTTATGGCTAAGATGGGACTTGAACTCATTGTCTCCTGCTTTATAGCCTGGTGCCTTAACCACTAGACCAGTGTTTCCCAACCTTGGCAAGTTGAAGATGTCTGGACTTCAACTCCCAGAATTCCCCAGCCAGCGAATGCTGGCTGGGGAATTCTGGGAGTTGAAGTCCAGACATCTACAACTTGCCAAGGTTGGGAAACACTGCACTAGACCAAAATAGACTCTCAGTTTGGTTTATGCAACATGCATGCATGCCATTCTCAGCTGTGATTCATTCCACACTTTCTCCCTTGCAATCTTCACTCTGGGGACTTTCCAGCTTGTGAACTTTAGGCAACATGGCTGTCACTGAGAATTCAAGAGATGTTCTGGCTGGGGAGAGATTGCTAAACAATGACATGGCTTGAGGCTCTGTGAGAAGGTGAAAGTGCTAGTGTTAGACCAGTAGGTTTTAACGCAGCAGGCAAATTAGATTACCGTGGCTTGCAATAGAAGCCAATCTTAAAAATCCCAGTTTGAATTGTGGGAGAGGCAATCCATTGCGTGAGATTTATTAAAGTTTAATATGTCTCAATTATAGCAACAGATCTCCATGTGAATGCAGTCTGTGAATAAAACGCGAACTGTAGAGAGACATGAGGTGGACTCAGCTGATTACATGATTAAACAAGAAAGGGACTCTCTTCCTTATATCTTAGCACATAAAGATTTGGTTCCAAAATGTGTAAGGAGTTTCAACATTATACAACAGTGTGAAATCATGCAATGAATATTTCATCTTCCAGCCTTCTAGATTTACCAATTGCAGGCATTTGTGCTGAACACAGACTGGCCGTGTTCTTATGAGATGGACAGGCTTATATAAAGTAAGTGATGCTTGATGGAACAAATAAACAGATACCTTAACCTTTAGGTGCTGAAGGGTAATATGGGCTATGAAAAATGACACATTTACATTCCACATAAAAAACTAAGAGAGGAGAAAAATTTCAGGCATGAGATTCAGACACGGAAATGCTGAATGAAGCGAGGCATCGTCAGCAACTGCTTAAAAATATCTAAGATAGATTATATACAGTGGTGGGTTTCTACCGGTTCGTCCCAGTTCAGGCATAACGGTAACGGCAGTGGCGGCGGGAGGCTCCGCCCACCCACCCAGATGTAATCACAGACGCTCTGTGCATGCGCAGAAGCGGCACACGCACATCTCCAAACCGGTAGAAAGGTAAATGAAACCCATTACTGATTATATAACACAGTGGCACCCAACCTTTTGGGCATCAGGGACTGCTTCCATGGAGAGAGGTTTCTCCGCGGACCGGAGGGGGCATGGTTTTACGTGCTGCCTGCATCCCGCAGGTGGGGCTTTGCTTTGCTTGCACACCCCAGTTTCTGGCATGCCATGGACTGGTGCTGGACCATGGACTGGAGGTTGGGGACCCCTGATATAACATATTAGAAGTATTAACTTTGTATGGAAATCATATAAATGTATATGTATATATAAATAACAGTTATATATAAATTTTTACTGACACACACAAACACATACACATATATAATGTGCCTTTCAGCCCCTCACTGGCTATCTGACGAGAGCAAAATAAGCTCGAAATAGATCTATAATAGTCTCCCTCTATTTTCATTTATCAGCAAAAAATCCTACATACATACATACATACATACATACATACATACATACATACATACATACATACATACATACATATATATATATATATATATATATATATATATATATATTAGTGTGTGTGTGTATGTATGTATGTAGGTACATACGTATGTGTGTGTATGTACCCCGTTTCCCCCAAAATAAGACATCCCCTGATAATAAGCCCAATCGAGCTTTTGAGTGCATGGCAATAAGGCCAAGCGCTTATTTCAGGGTTCAAAAAAATATAAGACAGGGTCTTATTTTGGGGGGAAACACGGTACGTACATACATGCATATATACATACCAGGGGTGGGTTCCACTTACCTTTGCCACTGGTTTGCTTGCTCCGCTTGTGCGCGCGCGCATCCCCTTGTGTGATTTTACTTCCGCACATGCTCAGAAGCAGGAATTAGCCCAAAACACAGCTGAGGAGCTCATCAACTCTACTTCGGGTGAAGAAATAAAGGTCAGAATTCACCCGCGGGCAGGCAGGAGGGCCCTTTCTCAAGCAGTGGAAGGGGAAAAATAAAAAAATAGATGGTGGCGCACACGGAACGGCACCGACAATGACGTCACCAGCGGGTCGCTACCAGTTCAGGCGATCCGATCCGAACCGGGAGGAACCCATCCCTGATACATACCTACCAGTAATGGGTTTCACTTACCTTTGCTACTGGTTCGGAGATGTGCGCATGTGCAGAAGCTCTGTGATGACATCTGGGTGGGTGGCCGATATCAGCTTACCGGGGCGAAGCGGTAACAACCCACCACTGATTGCTGTATGTATGCTATACATACATACATACATACATACATACAGTTGCACTCTGAAATCACTTATATGCTCCTACGTTACATATCCAGAAATTTTTGGCTAACTACTTTGTGAAGCTTCCAGTGGACTTAGATGAGCTTTTTATTGTTATTTGATTTCAGTTAGACAGTTCCTGTGGCAATTGGGTTTATTGCGCCAATTCTGGAGCTGGGCTGACTGACTTGGAAGTGAAAAACCAAATTTTATTCCTGGAAATGGTGCTGAATCCCTGTGGGGAAGCCAAGTCTTAATGAGATGCTAAACATGCCTGTTCGGAAGTAAGCACTGGGACTTGTGTCAAAGTTTGTGTGGCTAGGAATGCATATCAGCTTCTGCCCACCAATTTTTGCTTATTGATAGTTGTTTTTATGACATGCTAAGCAATGTCATCACTCTTTTTCTAATAGATAGGTGTAAATGATAATGTGGGTAAGAAAGCTGGGAGAATTGACTCAGATTTGATTGGTTTAGCTTTTTCTGCAATCAAAACCAAAAGAGTGACCTGAAAAAACTAAAGACAGGGATTTTATTTCGTGTTTTTTTTTAAAGAAAGAACTCTCTTAACAATGCAAAGTAAAATAAACTCAGTGAAGTGAAGTGACTGAAGAGAAAATAAATGGTATTCAGAATCTGGCTATAGCTACCTCAAGCTGTTATACCTGGGAATGAGAGAAAGAAAATATATCATGTTCAAACCATTGGTTTTCTATATAGCAGTTGAACCACTGCCAAGTTCTTTGAAATCTCTTCCTGCAAAAACCTGAAATGGAATATAATATATTATATTATTCATCTAGAGTTTTGTACCCCTTTGATATGATTATTTCCCAAATGCTTGGAAGTCCACTTAATTCTGATAGGTGGCTTTGCATTCTACAAAGTATTAAAAAGATACTTCAAATAATGTAACTGTTCTAAAATAAAATTACATTATTTGTAATTTTTACACTGAAAACATAGAGATCCAGCCACTTTATGAATAGAAAAAAATGTGTTGCAGCCTATGCTATATGCATGGCTCAGCCCTTTTACAATGTATACAGTCTCACCTTGTTCTAAAATGCACCATTTTAAACTGAGACGTTCTGAAGAAAAATCTCCCTCTCTTTTTTGGCTGAGCTTCCAATGAATTATTAGACATCTTTGAAAGCTGTTCTATCTTGGCTGAATTCCATTCTGCCTCTTATTCCAAGAAGCGTGGATCAGTTGGCTTCTCAGTGAAATGTACAAAATATCTTATGTTAAACGAGGAATAATTTTGATAGTTCCAAAGCACTACAGCCAGAGGTAGGTTCCTCCCGGTTCAGACCGGTTCACCCGAACTGGTAGCAAACCACTAGTGATGTCACGATGATGTCACAGAACTGGTTCGGTTGGTGCCAATCCGTTGATGCCACCATCTTTTTTATAAAAAAATTGGAATTGTTTTTATTATTATTATTGATTTTTTTCTGCATGCGCAAAAGCCGAGTTTCTGGCACTGCATGTGCATTACCATCTTGTTTTCGGATTTTTTTGGGGGGGAATTTTGGGGGGCACTGCACATGCATGCGTGTGCTTTGCATGCACGTGCCCATGAAGCACGGCCACGCGGCGTGGGAGGAAGCAAACTGGCAGTGAGGTAAGTTACTGACTACAGCCCTAGGTTTCATCATCAAAGAGTTCCTGGGTGAGAGAGAGAGAGAGAGAGAGAGAGAGAGAGAGAGAGAGAGAGAGAGAGAGAGAGAGAGAGAGAGAGAGAGAGAGAGAGAGAGAGAGAGAGAGAGAGAGAGAGAGAGAGAGAGAGAGAGAGAGAGAGAGAGAGAGAGATATTCTCTGTCATTCATAAACTATAGTTTAACTCAGTGGTTCTCAACCTTTTCTTCACCATGGACCCCTAAGACTTAACTCAAGATTTAAATCATAACATAACATTTCTTCAAGCCTTCACAGATACCCTGTGAGGATATTGTGCCCCCCCAGAGGTTCACGGACCATAGGTTGAAAACCACTGGTTTAACTCTTTGCCAACCTAAGTATATTTCACATGTCTGGATTTCAATGGTCATATTGAATTCTGGAAGTTGATATCTGTACATCTAAAAGATGTGGACTTTGGTTTAATTGATGACAAGGCTGGAACTAGGATACTCAAGGGATGTAGTTGTTATCAGACCTTTCCCAGAACAGTCCCGCTAAAGTAGATCGATTCAAACTGAACAGGGGGCAAATGATTAATTAATAGGACTTGATTGACTGCAGAAAAAAGTCAAGGAGCAAGAAGAAGGCCAGCAGAAATCAATGGAGTAGTTCCAACTGGCTGAATTTTTCAGTCATTTTACAATGTCACCTGGACAAGAATAGAAAACCAATTGATTGACATCTTGTATTGTAGTTTATTGAGCTTCACCCTCTGAAGATGCTATCCAAGCTGCTAAGAGCTTTTTGCTGATTTTGTAGTTCCAGATTTCTGAGTTGCTAAGGAGATGAAGAATCTGGCCTTAGCCTTCTGCCTTGGAGAATCTGGCATATAGTCTTTTGAGAAGAGCTTTCTGGTATACATATAAATGTGAACTAGACCTAGAAAGCTTACTCTGTATTTTTTTCCTTCCTTCCTTCCTTCCTTCCTTCCTTCCTTCCTTCCTTCCTTCCTTCCTTCCTTCCTTCCTTCCTTCCTTCCTTCCTTCTCCTTTTCCAATTTTTATTATGATTATGATCGATTGCACAGTGAGCCAGTTGTTTAGACTGGATTTGGCATTTTTATCCATCTATCAAGTTGTTTCCAAGGATCTGGGACAGGCAGATATTACAATATTTAAAGGTATTGTTGCAGGATGTAAGTCATTCCAAGTATAGCTATAATTTGTAATTGACCGGTGGTGATTTTGTCAATGCCGATAGTGTTCAAATGGTTCTCCAGATGTTTTGGAATTGCACTCAAGCTTCCTATTGCTCCTGGCACTACCTTTGCTTTCTTTAATTTCTGTTGTTCTACTATTATTTGCAAGTGTTTGTATTTTGAATTTTTTTTCTCTAATTTTTCTTTCATTTCTATTCTCCTATCTTGAGATACTGCAATGCCCACCATCCAAACCTTTTTGTATTTCTTGTCAATAATTGTTACGGTAAGTCTGAGGTATTATGTGGAAGGTCCTTATCTGTTTGAATTCTAAAGGCCCAAAGCTTCTTAATTTTCTACTACTATATCTGTTTAATGGTCCCATCAGTTCTTGCTTGCAGGCAAATGATATCGGGTGGTGGTGGTGGTAAACAACCAGATGACATGTGAAGGGTTGAAGTCAACTAATTTATTGCATTCTACTATAATACAAGAATCTCCCAAGACTGCTTTGTCTTGGGAATAGACAGACAATATTTCATGGAACTTAGAGGAGAGGGTCAGTCCTAAGTCTCTTGAAGCTGGGCAACAACTCAAAGCTACTTCCCTGTTTAATCCTTCCTCCTTGCCTGGCTGGTAGTTGCCCAACAAAAAGTATTTCTTGCAGATCTTCCAATACACCATTGTTGCTACTTTGTCATGCTATTGTCTGCAGTCAGTCTGTGCAATCTTCTTGCAGCAGCTAACTATATGGTCCACTCTTTCTTCAGCTTCTTTACAGAGGTGGCATTTTCTGGCTGTTGGTATTCTGGCTTTTTATGCGTTTTTCCTCATATATGGGTAGTCCTCGACTTATGACCACAATTCACCCCAAAATTTCTGTTGCTAAGTGAGACAGTTGTTAAGTGACTTTTGGCCCATTTTATGATCTTTCTTGCCACAGTTGTTAAGTGAATCATTGCAATTGTTCAGTTAGTAACATGGTTCTTCAGTGAATCTATGGGGATAGCACCTACGACCATTGCAACATCCCCATAGTCACATGATCAAAACTTGGATGTTTGGAAATTGGTTCATATTTATGATGACGATCGTGGGTGTGAAAAACGATCATGTCACTTTTTTTAGTGATGTCGTAACTTCAAACAGTCACTAAACGATCTGTTGTAAGTCAAAGACTATCTGTACTAGTGCATCTTAATTCCCTGTTCTTCAGATATTCTTTCATTGTTGTTGTTGTTGTTATTGTTGTTGTTGTTATTGTTGTTGTTGTTATTATTATTATTATTATTATTATTATTATTATTATTATTATTATTATTATTATTATTATTATTATTATTATTATTATTATTATTATTATTATTTACAATGTCTTCTCTTCTAAGGACCATGATTGTATTTTCTGTTCTTTTGCTATCATTGATTTTTGTGCTAGTAATTAGTTTGGTTCATGTTTTTAAATTGATACAATTTCTATACACTTTTTAGGATTTTTAATATGTCCTCTTACCTGTTTTAGAAATTTTTACCTGAAAGGTATTTATTTGAAATTGCATTTCTTTTAAATACATTTGGCTTTTTGAATGCCCAATCCATTTCCATATCATTGTGATTTGCCTTTTTTTAGATTTGGCTACCAGATGTACCAATATTCATCTGTTCCAGGTTGTAATATTTTTTTGGAGTGGAATAAGAGGGAGGTCATTGCATTTGATTCTGTTCTTAATACACAATCAATTGGGATGCAGTGTTTTTTTTTTTATCTGTCGCGTTTTTGTGAATGGTTTCTTATGCTTTCTTCATTTAAAGTTATAGTACAGCTTCATTTCTTTGATCATAGTTTAAGCTTTAATGTTTATTGTATTTTGTTGCATGGTTTGAGGTCCACCTTGAAATATAATCAAAAATCAATATATCATGGTCATCATTGCCATTTGGTCACTTCCTTCTGCATCAGCCAAAACACAGACTGCCTTTCTCAAAACAAAGTTACCAGTGTTCCAAGATCCGCATTTTAGATGCTATCATTTTCAGTCATAAGTGGATCTCAGTAGAGCCAAAATTTTAATCATGATATTCCAGCTGATCAGAGGTGGATTTCAGTAGGTTCTGACCAGTTCTGGAGAACCGGTAGTGGAAATTTTGAGTAGTTCAGAGAACCAGTAAATACCACCTCTGACTGGCCCCGCCCCCATCTATTCTCTGCCTCCCGAGTCCCAGCTGATCGGGAGGAAATGGGGATTTTGCAGGATCCTTCCCCTGGAGTGGGGTGGGAATGGAGATTTTACAGTATCCTTCCCCTGTCATGCCCACCAAGCCATGCCCACCAAGCCACACCACGCCCACCAAGCCACGCCCACAGAACCGGTAGTAAAAAAAATTGAAACTCACCACTGCAGCTGATGTATTTGCTTGGTAACTTACTATCCTGGTTGTGTTAGTGGCTCTTTCATTTTGTTCTGCTTTTCAAGCAACATTTTTTTTGGATCTGCCTAGATTTGTTCAGATCCACATAGATTTCTGCTGCTCTAAGTAGGCCCTAGTTGATGCTTAGTCTGTCTAATATTTTAGCCCTTCAGGAGAACTTTTTTGGATTTTATTTGTATTATAGGGCTTGACGAACTGATGCAAAAGGCTTTCTAATTTTAATTCCCAAACTGTTCAATGTGCTCTGCAGAGCTGCAAATGATGATTTCCATCTGCTTTTAAAATTTTGATGCATTTTTCAGATTAGCCCTTTGAATGCGGAAGGGAGTGTGGTTTTAAAATATTTTATTTATATTGTTGAATTAACATTTTAGGATACAGCACCTCAATGTTGTATGTGTGGTGGATTTAAAAAAAACAATCACACACAAAAAAACTAAAGAATGGCACATAAATATTAGGGCTGCAGAAAGCCTCAAAGGGACACTTCACTTTGATCAAAGCAGATTTCTGAGCTCTTTTGAAAAGTGTCACAACACACTGCTTCTAATTGGCAGAGCAAAGTGAATGCTGTGCTTTGCTTTGCCTGTCAAATCTGGTTTCTGAACTCATGTAACGCATGTGCAGAAACCACTTTTTTTTCTGAAGCAAGGGGATCCCCTTGATCAGGGGTGTCAAACTCAAGGCCCGTGGGCCGGATCCGGCCTGCGGGGTGGTTAAATCTGGCCCATGGGGGCCGGCCTGGAAATATGAAGGGATCAGCCCATGATGCCTCTGGCTGCCAAAATGGGCTGCACCTCATTTTCACCCTCCATGGCATACTGCAGTACTCTGCTAGTCGAAACTGAGCCAAATATGGACCCAAAACTGGCTGAAAAATGGCCCCCAAACCAGGCCCAAAACCGGGACGAAAACCGAGAGTAAAAACCAGGATGAAAACGGGCCAGGCTGCCCGTTTTCGGCCGGAAGAGTGCTGCAGGAGGCATCTCTCTTGCCCCTCCCGCACCTCCTGGTCCGCAGAGGAGAACTACAATGCTGATCCGGCCCTCGAAGATATCCACTTTGACACCCCTGCCCTTGATCAAGGCAGCTTGGCCCTGTCTTGACCATTCTAATGGAAGCATCAAGCGAGTGGGTGTTATTGCCTCCATGCAAAAGATCTCCTTGAGATAAAAGAAGACTATCGTGTTCAGCCTAATAAATCTAATTAAATCGATCAATGCCTGCCTCAGTGCACAAGGATAAACGTTTTACTACTGAATCTACCACCATTAAAACAAGATTAATACAATATTTACTATGTACAGGACCGTATTGGTATGATATGAAGAATGGATATCTATCTTCCAGGTAAATGGTCATCCTGCTTTCTTATTCTGTTATTATGATTACTGGAAGAATTATATTTATATTTGAGCTTCTAATGGCTTGGGGGGTACCTGCATGGATTTATCTGTTTCTACTTTGATGAGCTGATGAGTTTTTTTCCTTTATTTTGCATGACATGAGTTAAATCTATTTTCAAAGACAACAAGAAAGAAAACCACAAATTAGATTCTCCTTTACCAATTTGGGAGTTCCTTACAACTCTTCCTTTGACATAAATGATGTCTTCGAAACATTTCCCGTAGCCAACTTAAATATTTTTCTACCAATTTGGATTCCCCCTTCTCTTCTTCTTCCTTGAAGCATACTTCTGGATTAGAAACGTTCTTACATATCCTTACATGCTTTGCATATTTGAGATATTCAGATCTGGGGGAGTTTGGAGACCATCTCCAAGCCTTTTTCATTCTTTCCTGGTTTCTTGGTTGGTTTCTTGGTTTGTTCACATCATTGTTTTTATTTATTTATTTTATTTATTTATTTTGTCAAGTACGTATTTGATAATATACATAAGTATAACATTATTTGAATACATAAGATGGGTACAAATACAAGGGAACATTTGGACAGGGACGGTAGGCACACTGGTGCGCTTATGCACACCCCTTACTGACCTCTTAGGAATGGGGTGAGGTCAACAGTAGACAGTCTAAGGTTAAAGTTTTGGGGGTTTAGCATCTCATTCAGGTAGTGCATTCCAGGCATTGATCACTCTGTTGCTGAAGTCGTATTTTCTGCAATCGAGTTTGGAACAGAACAGAACAGAATTCTTTATTGGCCAAGTGTGGTTGGACACACGAGGAATTTTTCTTTGGTGCATATGCTCTCAGTGTACATAAAAGAAAAGATACATTTGTCAAGAATGGTTGTCATAGGGTTCAACTAAGCAATCAGGAAACAATCAATATTAATATAAATCATAAGGATACATAAGGAGCGGTTCACTTTGAGTTTGTATCTGTTGTGTGCTCATGTATTGTTGTGGTTGATGCTGAAGTAGTCGTTGATAGGAAGGACGGTGTAGCAGATAATTTTATGAGCTACACTTAGGTCATACCGAAGGCGACGTAGTCCTAAGCTTTCTAAGCCCAGGATTTAAAGTCTGGTGGCATAAGGTATTCTGTTGCGAGCAGAGGAGTGGAGGACTCTTCTCGCAAAGTATCTCTGGACACACTCTATTGTATTAATGTCCGATATGCAATGTGGGTTCCAGACAGATGAGCTGTATTCAAGAATTGGTCTGGCAAATGTTTTGTATGCTCTGGTTTGTAGTGTAATATTACCAGAGAAGAAGCTACGTAAGATTAGGTTTACAACTCTTCATGCCTTTTTGGCGATGTTGTTGCAGTGGGCTTTTCCACTTAGATCATTAGATATTACTCCTAGGTCTTTGACAGGGTGAGGGTCATCTGCAAGGTCGTGTCCATTCAGCTTGTATTTGGTGTTCTGATTCTTTTTGCCAATGTATAGGATAGAGCATTTGTTTGTTGAGATTTGGAGTTGCCAGTTGTTCGACCATTCTGACACAAGTCGAGGTCTTTTTGAAGGGTAGCAGTGTTGTCGGTGGTGTTAAAAAGTTTTACATCATCAGCGAAGAGAACGCAGTTGCTTATGATGTGATCTCAAAGGTCATTTATATAAAATATAAAGAGTGTTGGTCCTAGTACGCTGCCTTGGGGAACACCGCTGTTAACAGGTATGGGGTTTGATAGGGCGCTCCCTATTTTGACCACTTTTTGTCTGTTTGACAGGAACGCAGCTATCCAGTTATGTAGTGGTCCAGAGATGCCATAGGATTTTAGTTTCAGAAGTAGTTTGTCGTGTACTACTGAGTCAAAGGCTTTGCAGAAGTCTATGTAAATTGCGTCTATTGTTTTGCCCTGGTCAAGTTTTGAAGTCCATATGTGTTTGCAGTGTAGTAATTGTAGCTTGCAGGATAATTTTTTCCTGAAACCGAATTGCTTATTTGAGAGTAGGTTGTTTGTTTCTAAGTGGAGGGTAATGGATTGGTTTATGATTGATTCCATGACTTTGCAGGTGATGCAGCATAAAGAGATTGGTCTGTAATTTTCAACTAGGCTGGGATCTCCCTTTTTGAAGATGGGGATTACTGAGAGATTCCACTGTTCTCTTCAATTTGCAATGAGAGGTTTATTGTGTCTGAACACAAATGTTTCATTCTGCTCATTCATTTCTATTTTGATTTCCTGATTCCAGGAAGTCCTCAACTTACAACCTTTTGTTTAGTGACCATTCAAAGTTATAATGGCACTGATATTTGGGAGGCACATATTTCAGAGCCTTGAACAAAATCCAATATTATTTCTTTTTGCCCTTAGGTACTTACGTTACTAAAGTGACAGCCACCGACGCAGATGATCCTGTTTATGGAAACAGTGCCAAGCTAGTCTACAGTATTTTGGAAGGGCAACCTTATTTTTCCGTTGAGCCACACACAGGTAAGTGCTTCTGAATGTCTACCCCAATGCTATTTTGTATCTGCACTTAAACATAACAGCCGCTGTGGCCTAGAGGTAGAGCACTTGCCTCACAGTCAGGAGGTTGTGAGTTCTATCCTAGGTAGAGGCAGATGTAGGGTCTCCTGCTTGGGCAAGGGGTTGGACTAGATGACCTGCAAGGTCCCTTCCAACTCTGTTAATATGTTAAAACTACAACGTGTAGGTCCGTGATGGCGAACCTATGGCATGCATGCCACAGGTGGCACGCAGAGCACTCTCTGTAGGCACGCGAGCTGTTATCCCAGCTTGGCTCCTGGCCAAGCTGGTTTTCAAATCTCTGCCATGCATGGCAGGGGTGGGGTGCATGCGGGAGACATGTGCACATGTGAGGGGGGGTGGGGCACACGTGCAGGGACGCACGCGTTGGACAGGGCACACAGGGGTCGCACGTGCATCCATGGGGTGGGCCTTGTGCAGGGGGGTCGCACATGCATGTGCGGGGGTGGGGTCATGGGGGTCACATGTGCATTGTATTATGGGTGTGTGCACACACGCGCTTTCAGCACTCCATTCCGAAAAGGTTAGCCATCACTGGTGTAGGTGGATGGCTGCTAACATTAGTCAATCTGTAGAGCATAAATAGGTGAGTCATTTCTCACTCTTCCACTGACAAAATAGAAACATTAAAATGAAAGAAGGACATTTATCAATTTTGTTGAGGCAACTAATGTGGTAAGTGGAACAAAAGCAAACAGCTCGTTGTACTTAAGTAGTCTGCTTTATGAAGAACAGGAAATCATTTTGGGCGTGTTCGTGAATACAAATAATTTTTTACAGTCATAAAACCTCAGTTGTGGTAACTTTTATGGAGGCAAAAAAGTTTTGTACACAGAGAATCTATTATTTTATTGAATTTTATCGCATTCTTATGTTATCACTTCTGATTACAAAAATAAACCAATTTACTAACTTACACATTGATGTAGACAAGAAAAGGTTACTGAGAAAATATGTTTTACACCCAAGAGACTATGTTTTTAACCTCTGAACATCTCCAGTTTGGAATGATCAATTTATCTTTTTTTAGTAATTGGTTTCATTTATATCCTAGTAAAGAGCTTAAGGCAGGGTTCAAGATTTCCCCCCATTTATGGACTTTCTGCAGTAATTCAGTTTTAAAGTCAGGCTGAAGTTTGTGGCTGAGCTTCTGAAATATGCCCATTTTTCAGCTTTTTAGTCCAATGCTTTGATCAATATTCTAATTTTAAATCTATCTTCTCAAGGAGTACCGTGAAATATGTTTTTCTCCTAGCCTTGGAGAGTCCCTCAGAGTAGACTCTAGAACTTTTGCGCTAAGGACTCCCTGTGTATTTCTCTCATATTAATATTTAACATTAGGTAACAATTGTGGAGATCTGTGAGAGTTCCCACAAGACTCTGGGAAGCACTGTGTAGCCTTCAGGGCTTAGGTTATATATTGGGCTAGATCAGTGTTTCTCAAATAGTGGGGCGGCCCCCCCTGGGGGGGCATGGAGTGATGCCAGGGGGCGCGTGTGACCCCAGGGAACATGTGTGGTCCCTCTTGATTGATTCCCCCAGACGGGGAGTGTTTTCCCAGTTGCACGTTGCTTTCATTGTCTTCCTGGAGACATGTAGCCTATTTCATCCTTAATTTCTTATACTGTATATTTTTTGCTACCATGTTTCCCCGAAAATAAGACCCTGTGTTATATTTTTTTGAACCCTGAAATAAGCGCTTGGCCTTATTGCCATGCACTCAAAAGCCCGATTGGGCTTATTATCAGGGGATGTCTTATTTTGGGGAAAACAGGGTATTTGTTCTTTTTCTGCGACCCCAGAGATATGCACGTATCTCCTCCTTTGTCCCTTTTTCTTTTCTCTTTCTGTGTCTCTGTCGAGAGACATGCATGTCTCGCCTCTTCTCTCTGTCCATCCCTCCTATTATTTTTTCTGATTATTTGATCCTAGAATTGTACAATCCTGACCTACTGTATTTTTTTGGAGTATAAGACGCACCTTAGTTTTGAGGAAGGAAAATAGGGGAAAAATCTACCTCCCAGGTATTCATCTGGCTAGCGTCCTTAGTCTGGTCAGCTTCAGCACATTATTTTATCCCCTGGTTAGGGCTGAAAAAAACCTTTTTTTGGAGGGAATAGCAATGAAAACCTGCAAAGACTTAGGGCTGGAAAAAACTTCTTCGGAGGGAGTAGGAATGAAAAAAATCCTGCAAACTGGGAAGATCGTTAGCACCTCATTAGGGCTGAAAAAACCTTTTTGGGAGGGAATAGCAATGAAAATAAGCCTGCAACCCAGAAAGAGCAGGGAAGATCGTTAGCATCTCGTTAGGGCTGGAAAAAAAAGCTTCAAAAAAGCTACATTTGGAGTATAAGATGCACCCAAATTTTCAGCCTCTTTTAGGGGGGAAAAGGTGCGTCTTATACTCCGAAAAATACGGTAATCTGATTATTGTTCTCTCCTCCTCCCTGCCATTTTCCAAACATTTCCTGAAAATATTTGGAGCAGTATACCCCAAAATTAAAAAGAAAAGATTGTTATGTGGCCATTTATGGAAGAAAATATCAAACTGTTTATGGAAACAGCTGTGATGAGTCTGTTTTCCTTCGAAGACAATGACTAATAGAGGATTTCTACATAAAACATCTGCCCCCATTCTACTAGATGCGGTTCCTCAGGTAGCTGGAGATCTTTGCAGCTTAGAAATGTTGTTACAAGATCCATTTTAGGCAGTGCTTTTGAGTTAATAATGCAACATTGTTAAGTCTTTTCACCATGGTAAAATCTTACCTGTTTTTCTGGGTACACAAACATCAACACACCTGAGGGCAGGACAAGAAGCAATGAGTGGAAACTAATCAAGGAGAGAAGCAACTTAGAACTAAGGAGAAATTTCCTGACAGAACAGTTAATCAGTGGAACAACTTGCCTCCAGAAGTTGTGAATGCTCCAACACTGGAAGTTTTTAAGAAGAGATTGGATAACCATTTGTCTGAAGTGATGTAGGGTTTCCTGCCTAAGCAGGGAATTGGACTAGAAGACCTCCAAGGTCCCTTCCAACTTTATTATTGTATTATTAAAGTGTCCATCTTTTTGCATGGCTAGTGCCCATTAACTAAAGTAAGATGAAGCAATGTTTATTTATTTATTTATTATTTTATTAGTTGCATTTGTATGCCACCCACTCCACAGAGACTTTTAAAAGAAAAGAAATCTTTTTTTAAAAAAAACTCTGTTTGTCAGGCTGGACAAAGAATTAAGATTTCACAGCAGTTACTTTTGGCCTCTTTCTCTTTATTTTTATCTTTTCTGAGGAGGAGGAGGAGGAGGAGGAGGAGGAGGAGGAGGAGGAGGAGGAGGAGGAGGAGGAGGAGGAGGAGGAGGAGGAGGAGGAGGAGGAGGAGGAGATTTAGTACCTAAGGAACAATTTACTTAGAAATATTTTCTTCATTATCAAATGTGGATACTAGTCATTGAGAAAGTGTCTCACACCAGACTCATTACTTTGATATTTATCTAAGCCATAGTGATGGAATGTAGCATGAGGTCTACTTCAAAATTGGGAGTCCTCCAAATTGAAACCTGTAAACATAACAACAATTTACAGCATCATATTTCTCTTGTTTAAAAACCAACCAATCGACAAAAAACAGCCTAGAAATTGGCCTATTAAGAATATGAATTAAATGTTAAGAATTTACTCATGTTGAATAAATCATCCCAACATCCTAAAAATATAAGCTGATTAAAAAAATGAATTGTATACATCTCCTTATCACGTTGTCTATCTTTCCCAGGCAAAGTTCTTTAGAGTTTCATGCCACGTGTAGCTACTTTCACCGTGCGCTAAATGTAAGCCTTTTAACTGGATATGTCAGGCACTGAATTTAGGGTTGTCTGCATGCTTAGCTGAAGCATCAGGGCTCAACTAGGAGCTTTCCCTTTCATTCTCAAATGAACGGTGTAAAATGAAAGTTTACCTGTGGCTCAAGTTGTTTGCACTGTAGAAGGATAGCTTTCCAAGAAATGAAAACTTTCCATTTCATTTCCTAAAGAGATTTGCCAGTGAATATTAGTTCAGATCCAGAACTAATAATTCCTTAATCTCCTTGTAGCACATGGTTATAATGGTTATAATACCAGCTTTATCCACAAGCTTCTTAAGACCCAATGATGGGCTAGATCCTGAAAGTGCCATTAGTTACTGGATTAAAAACTGTGACTTCTTCAAATGTTGTCTGCCACTTAATTAGCTGTGGAGTTTATCCATGTTGGATATGTTTTGTATTTAATGTTTCTGGCGTCTTTCAAAGCATTTGTGTCTCTTGTCTCTGTATTTATAACATTTTGCAGTTTGGGGTACGCCTTGAACAGGAGTTCCTGTTCTTATTTTCAACACTAAGAGTAGAAAATATTGTATATATGAAGGCTAAGTTTACCTGTGGCTCAACTTGTGTGCACTGTAGAAGGATAGATTAATAGATATCAATGGATATGGATATGGATATGGATGTACCGTATTTTTCGGAGTATAAGACGCACCGGAGTATAAGACGCACCTTAGTTTTTGGGGAGGAAAATAGGGGAAAACAATCTGCCTACCAGGTATTCATCTGGCTAGCGTCCTTAGTCTAGTCAGCTTCAGCACATTATTTTATCCCCTGGTTAGGACTTAAAAAAGCCTTCTTCTGAGAGAGTAACAATGAAAGAGCATGCAAGCCAGTAAGAGCTGGGAAGATCATTAGCACCTGGTTAGGGCTAGAAAAAAACTTATTCAGAGCAGCTTCAGCACATTATTTTATCCCCTGGTTAGGACTTAAAAAAAACCTTCTTCTGAGAGAGTAACCATGAAAGAGCCTGCATGCCGGTAAGAGCTGGGAAGATAGTTAGCACCTGGCTAGGGCTAGAAAAAAACTTATTCGGAGCAAGTAGAGCAATGAAAAAAAATTCTGCAAAGACTTAGGGCTGGAAAAACATTCTTTGGCGAGAGTAACAATGAAAAAGCCTGCAAGGTAAGAGCTGGGAAGATCTGTTAGCACCTAGTTAGGGCTGGGAAAAAAGCTACATTCGAAGTATAGGACACACCCAAATTTTCAGCCACTTTTAGGGAGGAAAAAGGTGCGTCTTATACTCCGAAAAATACAGTATATAGGTTTGATTCAAATTCAGAGGGAATCACAATTTTGGTTTGGTTAAATTGTATAACACTGAAAAGCCCACCTAACTGCCAATTTGATCTGAAGACATCTACTTACATTCAGCACATTAAACTGGATCGGCAATTTTTGATGAAGTTATTCAACATAACTGGTTTCAAGTCAAAATTCCATAGCAAAATTGTGAGAATGTCTACTGTCCTAAGGTTGATTTTTTTAATAGGATGTTAGATGAATGGAACGATAATAGTTCCTTTCATGTTTTTATCAGACCTTTCTATTAGTAAATTATGTAAATGATTATTAGAGAACCTAAAGAGACAGGTTGTTATCTTGATCAAAATCTGATCAATCAGAATTGCGATCCAAGTGATCAACTCTATTGGCTTTTCATCTAATACAGCACAACTCTTATCAGGGAGATCTAAATTGGCTTGATGGTATCCATATGGCCCAGATTTTCATGTCTGTTATAGAAACTTGTGAGAAACTTATCTCAGGCAAAACCAGCTCATAATTTGGATGAATAATGTGGGTGTCATGAAGCCTAATCTGTTCACTCTTCAGGAAACATTATGAGACCATTATTTGGAAACAGACTTAATGCTATCAATTGAACTGATTTTGATGTAAGTGTCTTTATGGGCTTCTGAACCTCTATTGAAAAGTGTTTCCCTCCTCCTACACATAACCTGTTAGCATCTCTACACCAGCAGGGGTGACCTGAGAGGCTGAAATGGTTTCTGTTGTGTTACATTTTATTTGGGTTAAACCCCCCCCCAAAAAAAATGTTTATAAGGTTAACTTAGTAATCTTAGCCTTAGTAACATCTGAGCAAATCCATTAAGTGCTGTGTTGTTGCACAGGTGAGCAATTGAGACCATATACCACGAGAGCAATCCAAACATAAAACTGGTGCATAATGAGGAAGTCGGTTTATTAAACAGAGTACATTAGATTGGAGCTGTCCGATTTTCAGGAGTGGACGTCTCCGGGCAAAATTGGAGTTAACCTATAAACCTTAAAAGACTTGCAGAAGAAAACAGTGTTTAGCTGTAATTAAAATTTGGATGCCTCTAACTTCTCTTTGATAATCCTCTGATAATCAACTGTATGCAAATGTTATTTATCTAAGGAGCAAACAGAACATATGGACAAAGCAAAGGGGAAGAACATATTCTGCATTGGAGGTGCATTTTTATCACTAAATGTGACACTCTGAGAGCCAGAGTGAAAAGGGCAGAGAAATAGACTAATGCATAACTTTTCTCAGAAACGTGTGTCCTATGGACTTTGTTTAGTACAGCAGGGCCCACACAAGGGATTCAAACAGGTTGTATCTTACGAGAGAATTCTAACATAGTTTAGTTTAAAAAAACAGGTAAAAAAGGGCTGACTTTTTTTATCCTCAATGATTTTTGTGTATATATGTGTTCAGGCAGGGGTGAAATCCAGCAGGTTCTGACAGGTTCTGGAGAACCGATAGCGGAAATTTTGAGTAGTTCGGAGAACAGGTAGCGGAAATTTTGAGTAGTTCGTATAACCGGCAAATACTACCTCTGGCTGGCCCCCAGAGTGGGGAGGGAATGGGGATTTTGCAGTATCCTTCCCCTGCCACGCCCACCAAGCCACACCTACCAAGCCACACCACACCCACCAAGCCATGCCCACATTTTTATCCCGCCTTTATGATTTTCACAAATAACTCAAGGCGAAGAACATATCCAATATATATTCCTCCGCCTATTTCCCCCACAATTACAACCCTATGAGGTGAGTTGGGATAAGAGAGAGTGATTGGCCCACAGTCACCCAGCCAACTTTCATAGCTAAGGTGGAATTAGAACTTAGCATCTGCTGGTGTCTAGCCTGGGGCCTTAATCTCTAAACCATTTAGACCAGGGCTGTCAAACTTATGGCCTGCGGGCCGGATGCCTCATGCGCTGGCCACGCCCATGCCCTGTTTAGTGAAGGGGAAAAAAATCATGATACGTCACGTGACGACCCCGTGACAACGTGAGTTTGACACCCCTGATTTAGACCATCATATTGTTGCCTTAATATTTGAAGTAGGAAATTGTTTCTTAAAGCCAAAAAAAAGTTATTTGTGCCTGACTAAAACCGAAACATTGAGCACTTAACTCACTAGGATTCTCTCCCGTATGTAACTGGATTCAGTCCAGATGCACTTAGTTACACTAAGACAGCAGCTTTCTTTCTTATTTGACTTGTAGAAAGCCCTGTGAACTGAGTGAACTTAAAATGTTAAAGCACTAATCTTCTAAAGCAGCGGTTCTTAACCTTTTTAGTGGTCCGCACCCCCTTGAATCTGAAAATAAGCTCTTGCTTATTTAAAAATGTGTGTATATATTATATATAATTATATATATATATTATATTATATTACTATATAACATAAAAACACGGTCGCCTCGTTCGTATTTTTTTTTAAATTAAAATTTCTCACGCACCCCAGGTTAAGAACAACTGTTCTAAAGGATGAAAACTTCAGTGTAGTAGAACTATTTTAAAAGGAAGAAAAAAAAAACCTAGGTCTTCACTTTTCAATCCAATAAATTTTAAAAATGAATATCACTATAGATTGTTTGTTTTAAATAGTACTCCTTCTTCCATTGTTTCTGTATCCAAGGCAGATGGTCATCTTGCAGCAAAAGTGACTGCATACATTTCATTCAAAATTTTAGTCTAGGCTTCAGAAGCTGGGTGGCCTCTACCATTGTCTGAAAGTTTACAAAGAGGAGAATAATCTGAGAGACTATCTCACATTTTCCATGCAACCCACACAGAAAAGAGAAGCCAGCATTGGAGATATTCTCCGCATCTATAACAAGAAATGGGAAATGTTTTCAGACATTTGCATGCGATTCTTTTAGGATAAAGACATAATTTTGGGGTTTAGTCTTTGCACATTAATTATTTTGATGGTCGGATAACCGAGGCTCTAAACCAGTGTTTCTCAACCTTGGCAGTTAGAAGATGTGTGGACTTCAACTCCCAGAATTCCCCAGCCAGCGTTGCTGGCTGTGGAATTCTGGGAGTTGAAGTCCACACATCTTCAAACTGCCAAGGTTGAGAAACACTGCTCTAAACCTTATAGAGAACTTACATAAACAGGGCAGAATTTCTGTTGTGAAAGTTTTCTATCCAGTACCAGAAATACAATGAATATAATAATGAGAACATGAAGACATCAGGATTGCTCTAACACGTTTAGATGCTTGCTCTCATGTATTTCTAGTTTGGCAGAGAGGTAAACACTTGCACAGAATCAATGGGAACTGCCAGTCCAATTGACACAAAGAGCTCATCAAGAAGAATTGTATCTTCTTGCCTTGAAATAGAGAATCTTGTTGTCTCTGCAGCATTGAAGCACCTTTTTGAGTCGAAGACAGTCTGTTTCACAAAGGATTCTTCTTCGCTATAAAGCACATCAGTAAAGTTTGTTCCCAGCTATCCATTGTATCCCCATATTATGCTCTCTTTTTGTTGTTGATTAATCATTCAACTCTTTCGGAGTCTTCATGACTCAAAGAACATCATTTAGCCTTCATTTTGCAAGTTGGTAATTGATTTTCCTGAGCTTTGCAAGCCTTCCTTCCTTCCTTCTTTTCTTCCTTCCTTCCTTCCTCCCTCCCCTCCCCTCCCCTTCCTCAACTCAGTAATCAAGATTGTGACTTTCTTATGTCCTCATTGACTGTCTCTATGCACTTTGTCTTCTGTTGACCTTCCTTTCAATAGCTTTTGATTTTCTGCAAGCATCAGAACCTTCTCCAGTGACGCTTGCCCTTGCATTGTATGTCTAATATGTGTAAGCTGTAGCTTCATTATTTATGCCTACAGCGAACAGTTTGGTTTTGCTTCAACTAGTCTTGAATTATTTTGTTTTCCTTGTGGTCCAAAGTGTTCTCTACAATTTTCTCCAGTGCCTCAAATCAAAGACATGACTTTTACTTTGTTCAGGCTTTCTGATGGTCCAGCTTTACATTACAGCCGGGAAAACCATGGCCTTGACAATACACGCCTTTGATATCAGTGTGATATATTTGCATTTCAATTGTTTGTCTAGATTGTCATAGTTTCCCCCCCCCCCAAGGTGCAGGTCTTTCATTTCAGGGCTATGGACCCCATCCCTGGGAATTATTGAGCCTAGGAAAATAAATCATGTTATTCTTTACACTTCTTCCATCATAATATCTTTGTATTACCCCATTGTTATTGTTATTGCTATTATTATTTTGTAAATCTTAAAGGTTAAATTGAGCACACCATGAGAAATATGCCTGAGCACATTGGAGTTCATAGGTACCAGGTAATTTGACGCTCTAAAACACAGTGGGCTAATTTTTGCTTTTAAAAAAAGTATGGAAAAACCACTAAAATTCAAGAAGGCTAAAAATCTGAAAGGTGCAAATGGAATTCTCGGCATTTCACGGAGCATATGAAGCAAGAATTGGGCACCCTACTCCAAGGTGTGTCTGTTATAGGCAGCATGCCCAAGCAAGTTTTTTTTTAAAAAAACGAAGTAATTCACCATGTTAAACGGGCAGATCACTCTTTGAAGGGAGCATTGTGCATGTCAGACCAGTATCTGATCTTCCTGGACGGCTTTTGTCCCAGCTGCCGCACATGGTTCAGATAACAGTTAGAATTTGCCAGCCTTTGTCTTGTAATACGATGGCTTGCAAAGATTGCGGTCTCGAAAATCCAAGGAAGTTGCTCTAGCAATGGACACTGACTTTAAGGGATGAGGACTGCCAGGTTTCCAATAAAGTTACAGATTTCTGCAGATTTAACGAATGTGATGGCACGGTTAGCACATTGGAGGGAGGGGAAATCACTGTGATAGGAGTTTATAAAAGCAAGCTGACGGCATTGAAATTTTAAGGGAACAGCAGCATTTCATAGACTCGTAAAGCTGTTATTCAATTTTTGCAGATCCATTAAAAATCTCTGCTGCTTTTGCCAACCTGGGTATGCATCTTAGAAGGGTCTCTTCTACTGTTCATTGTCATTTTCTTTGTGTCTCCGCCCATTAGCAGAGATACGTTGTCTTGAGAAATGGATGACGGGAATAATAAAGACTGATTCTGAGAGATTATTTGCCCATTTTTTTTACTTACATAGTGGATGGTGAAGAAGTATACCAGGAAAAAAGGATTATTTCCTCCTCTTCCTCCTCCTCCTCCTCCTCCTCCTCCTCCTCCTCCTCCTCCTCCTCTTTTATTTTTTTATCTTTTGCTTTTATTCATAGAACATAGAGTAGGAACTGTAATGGCATACAGGTTGGGGGTAGGAACATTTTCTGTACCCTAAGAAAAGGATTTAGGAATGAAAAACAAAAGGTCAGATAACCTGGTCAGAAGCCTGACACCCTGCTTTATTTATTTTTATTTTCTCCTAGGGAAAATAGAGAACAATTCAATTAATATTTTTATTTTTATTGTTGTTATTATTATTGTTGTTGCTGTTGTTGCTGTTGTAATAATAATAATATTTATATTTATTTGCATGTGTCTTTAGAACATAGAATGATAGGGCTAGAAGAGATCTTGGAGGTCTTCTAGTCCAACCTTCTGCTTAAGGCAGGAAATCTGATACCATTCCAGACAAATGGGTTGTCCTGACTATTTTTTGAAAACCTCCAGTGATGGAGCACCCACAATTTTGGGAAGCAAGCTGTTCCATTGATTAATTGTTCTCACTGTCAGGAAATTTTGCCATACTCCTAAGGTGGATCTCAAGAAGACTTTAATCCCTAGTATTGTGCGTTTCTGTAGAGGAGGAGTAATTTCTTACATACAATGCAACCCATTAAAAGTTGTACCCTGAGTACATTCATATCCTCCCTCCCTCTCTCTCTCTTTTAAAGTGTGTGTGTGTGTGTGTGTGTGTGTGTGTGTGTGTGTGTGTGTGTGTGTGTGTGTGTGTGTGTGTGTCAGGAGTGGGTTCCACTTACCTTCCCTACCGGTTCGCATCGTGACCCCCATCATGTCGCACGAAACACCCAGAAATGACCCTCTGCACATGCGCAGAAGCCTTTGCGCATGCGCAGAGTGGTTTTTTTGCAAGCCACGGTGACCGGAGGACCAGTTCGGGAGCGTGGACCGCCAGTCATCGCTGCTGGTTCGGCGAGCGGCGGTACATTTCCGCTACCGGTTCTAAAGAACTGATCCGAACCAGCAGCAACCCACCACTGGTGTGTGTGTGTGTGTGTGTGTGTGTGTGTGTGTGTGTGTGTGTGTGTGTGCGTGTTCAAATCCTGAATAATTTGTGACAACAATCGATCACACATTGTCTCTCAAACTGAATGATGAGATAATTTCCTGACCCTTTTTTTATCACATAAGGAATTCCCAAAGTAACATGATTTTAGAGGGATCATACAATGTTTTGTGGTTTTGCCTTCTTTTGCTTAGATGTCGAAATATGCTATAGGTTTGCAGAGCAGGAGAAAAAAAGGAAGCGGAAATAAAATATTTATTCTCAATTGCAATTTGTTAGTATTTCTACTTACTCTGAAAGTTACATGCACCCTGTTTTAGATTTGCCATTTGCTAAGCAGGTTTGCCCACAAACGTTGCGTAGATGTGGCACCCCTGAAGTGGAGGGTACTCTAATTTCTAAAATGAAGAAATATGCATCTCGGAGGCAGACCAAACCCTTCACCACTTTAA
Source organism: Diadophis punctatus similis (assembly GCA_023053685.1). Classification (NCBI taxonomy): domain Eukaryota; kingdom Metazoa; phylum Chordata; class Lepidosauria; order Squamata; family Dipsadidae; genus Diadophis; species Diadophis punctatus. The sequence goes on from JALIGW010000015.1 coordinate 8,374,894, forward strand.
TAGGGAAATTTAATTCGTTGACTTTGCCAAAATCCCAGTTAGCCCTATCTCAATATTTCTGTTTCTTCTTAGATTTGAAAAACAAAAACAAAACAACCCACCCTATTTTGAAAGTCAGCTAACAACGTACAGTGTTCTGTTTTTCTCTCTTTTCTCCATTACCCTTTTTCTTGTATCTGCCAGTAAATGATGTGAAGCGTAATCCAGAATTTTCCACATAATTCCTTTTGCCTCTGATGTTATCTTTGCAAATAACAGCTGAACTGAAAGCAGTTTAAAACAGAACCCATTTTCCAAAATTCCAATTCTCATTCTTTTTTTAAAGCTGAGGTCCATCCGTCCCCCACCATTTCCTTGTGGCCATCGTCTACATCTGTCACAGAACTGACAATTGTGTTCTGCCCTTTTCTAAACAGATATTTGATGGTGAAATGGTTTCTCTGTGACAGTTTTATGATAAAGAAAAATAGGTCTGACAAAGGAGAACTGCATGCCAACTGGGAAACTGTTCCTAATTATTCATTCACCTATTAGCAGTGTAAAGCATAGCTGACAATAGTTGATTGGTAAAACGGAGTGTTTTTTTAAAAAGCAGGTAACAAAGAAAAACTCTTTGTTACCGGCTTTTGTTACCGAATTACCAAAGAAATTTCCTAATACAAGGTGGGAGTTGTGTTATATATTCAAGGACGTAGAACATTTTATATGTCTTCCCTGATGTTAAAAACCATTCACGAAAGTCAGTTCATGAAACAACAGGGTTTTTTTTAAAAAAATAATTTTATTAAGTAATTTTTTTAAAAAAAACATACATAACATAAAAAGGAAAAAAGAAAATACATATACATATATACACAAATACACAAACATACAAACCAACTAAACAATCCACACAACCTAATAAACCGAATAATCATTGTTATTCATTTTGCAGTTTCACGTATCGTTGCATCAATTACTTCACTATTTGTTCTTATATTTTTACATATATCCCATATTAACGTATGTCTTTAATTTTAGTTTCTCCCATTTTACAATTGTAGATTTCTTTATTGTCTATAATTGTCTTACTTAACTTTACTTTTATGTTCCAACCAATCATGCCAGCTCGTCCAGATTTTGTAAAATTATGTTTCCTCTTTATCTTTTATTTGCATTGTTAGTCTGCTCATTTCTGCGCATTCTAGTATTTTGGTTATAATCATCGAGCTTGTAGGGACTTCTTCCTTTTTCCACAGTTGGGCATAGGTAATCCTGGCCGCAATTAAAATATTTATTGTGAGATATTGGTTATTCTTATTTATTTTTTCATCCATGATCCCTAAGAGGAACATTTCCGGTTTTAATTCTATTTTTTGCGTAGTAATCTCAGTTAGCCATCTCTGAATTTTTTTCCAATAGATCCTGGCCTCTGGGCACGCCCACCACAACAGTTTTAAAAAGAGGAATTTCATGAAAAGATGGTAGATTGTTGGTTAGCCTGCATTTTTAAAGGAGCTAATTTTATTCCCAGTTCCTCCACTTCTCTGCAGATGATGCACAGTTATTTATTAAATTCCCCCATGCTTGAGATTTTGCAATACATATGTTAACTACAGACAATCCTCGATTTATGACCCCCCAATCGAGCCCAGCATTTCTGTTGCTAAGTGAGATGTTTGTTAAGTGAGTTTTGCCTCATTTTACGACCTTTCTTGCCATGGTTGTTAAGTGAATCAGTGCCGTTGTTAAGTTAGCAGTACACTTGTCAAAGGAATCTGGCTTCCCCGTTGACTTTGTTATGTCAGAAGGTCGCAAAAGGGGATCACGTGATTCCAGGACCCTGTGACTGTCATAAATATGAGTCAGTTGCCAAGCACCCGAATTTTGTTCGTATTACTGTGGGGATGTTGCAATGGTCATAAGTGTGAAAAATGGCCATAAATCACTTTTGTCAGTGGTGCTGTAACTTCGAATGGTCACTAAATGAACTGTTGTAAATCAAGGTCTACCTGTACAAACCATGTGGACAAAGAAGACATCCATTAAAAACACAGACAGTATTGGGAAGTTTTATGTGCAAGTAGATCTACTCAGGGGTGGGTTCCTCCCAGTTCAGACCGGATCACCCAAACCGGTAGTGACCCACTGGTGACGTCACTGTCGGTGCCGTTCCGTGCGCCCTGCCATCTTTTTTTGGATTTTTCCCCCTTCCGCGGCTTGAAAAAGGGCCCTCACGCCCGCCCGCGGTTGACATCTGACCTTTATTTTTTTGCCCGAAGCACAGCTGATGAGCTCCTCAGTTGTGTTTCGGGCTAATTCCTGCTTCTGAGCATGCGCGGAAGCCAAATCACGCGAGGGGACGTCGCAATGCGAACCAGTGGCGAAGGTAAGTGGAGCCCACCCCTGGATCTACTATATAAAATTAGACAAAAAAAAATAGAAGTGCATTGCTTGTGCTTGTGTTTTTACTTTTTTTAATGAAGAGAGGTAATACAAAAGACCTCCAGCTAAACTACAACATAAAACTGATATGAAACAGATCTTGATTGAGTGGCATGTAACCCTACATTTCATGTCTGGGTCTTGCATTAAAACATTATTTATTTTTATCTTGATTGGGTAAATAAACCACAGGCAGTTTAATGGATCAACGCAATAATTATGAGTTATTTGGTCAATTTGTAATTTGCTTTCTGTACTACTTTCAGTGACTCTTCCTTTGCCTGGGGAGTGATTACAAGCTCAAGGGACATATAAAAACTAGGAATAAGCTAAAATACTCTAAATGAACCATGTGTACCTTATTAACATATTACTCTAAGGCACATTTGTAATCAGTATATCAAAAGCAAACAGCTTCAAACTCACTTTTATTTTCCTTATTATCATTTGCTCACTGACCCCATTTACATAGCATTATAAGGCAACAATGAAAACATTGTGGCTTATCTAGATCATCCTTCTGTGTTTCATAGTTAGCAAACAGATTATAGGTAGTTCTCGATTTACAACTGTTCATTTTCTGACTGTTTTGAATTTATAACAGCACTGAAAAAAGCGACTTAAAACCGTTTTTCACAATGACAACCGTTGCTGCATCTCCGTGGTCATGTGATCAGGATTCAGATGCTTGGCAACTGACTCACATTCATGATGGTTGCAGTGTTCCGGGGTCACTTTTGTGACCTTCTGACACACAAAGTCCATGACGAAGCCAGGTTCAGTTAACAACTGCTGTGTCCGAGGCGAGGCGGCAATAACTGAGCCGAGCCGAGACGTGAACCACAACAAGCCTTTATTGCGGCTGACAGGAAAGGCAACAGCGAACACAACCAATAACAGCTCAAGTAACACAGTCGAGGCTCAGCCGCTTCTGACAGCTCTTTTATAGCCGGCTGTCAGACGCGACGGCCAATAGGGAGCCTGGAATCTCCCGCTCAGCAGCAGCTCCCATCCTAGCCAATCAGGAGCGTTGATGGAGTTCTCCAGCGTCCTGAGGGGACATAGCACCAACCGTGTGACTAACTTAACATCTGCAGTGATTCACTTAGCAACTGTGACAAGAAAGGTCATCAAATGGGACGAAGCTCACTTAATAACTGTCTCACTTAGCAGCAGAAATGTTGAACTCGATTGTGGTTGTAAGTGGAGGACTTCCTGTATATAGGAAGCAATATGAAAGTACTTCAATGCTCAAAGCGTTGTTACTCTAAAGTAGGGAAATTCTATATTCTACAGGTATCCTTCGGTAGTCCTGTCAATCACAATATAAATATTATCAGAGCCGTGGTGGCGCAGTGGTTAGAGTGCAGTACTGCAGGCTACTTCTGCTGACTGCTGGCTGCCTGCAGTTTGGCAGATCGAATCTCACTAGGCTCAAGGTTGACTCAGCCTTCCATCCTTCCGAGGTGGGTAAAATGAGGACCCAGATTGTTGGGGGCAATAGACTGACTCTGTAAACCGCTTAGAGAGGACTGTAAAAGCACTGTGAAGCGGTATATAAGTCTAAGTGCTATTGCTAAGTGCTTTTGCTGTCAAAGTGCAAAAGGAAAAAAAAAACTTAAGTTGTGTCTACTTCTAAAAATGGTTTCACTCTCCTGTTGGTTTAATCTGCATTCCTTGTATAGCTGTCCTTTCCCATTGTGAATGCCTTGTTTTGCAGACCGTACTTTTGTCACTGATATTTTTTAACTGACTCGTCAATGCGTTTGCTTTTTTTTTTCTTTCCAGGAAGGCAATTAGCACATTTTTAAGAATATGTAAATAGATACATACATAAACAATATCTTCATGTACTCCTATTAAGCTGCCAGATGTTCTAAGAATGGACACCACCAATCACTTATTTAATAAGCAGGAAAGGAAATTCAAGTTTACTCGCCGGAAATGGATAGTTTCTGCCACAAAAGTTGACAGCATTATCATTTTTATCCCTGCTGCCTGGGGGGCTACTAATCCATTATTATAGACTGCATGTTCAATATGCAGAGAAAGTGTGAATAAATTCAGCTTGCTGCAATTGACTTTTGTGGTTTCTTTTCTAATGTCTATATTCTCTATTAGATTATTTTTTTTAAAAAAATGAGGAGATTGTGGGCAAACCTGATGCAAGGATGCTGGTTTTCCCTCTCTAAGTTTCAGACCCCAAAGCAGAGTTGGGTGGTCTAAGGATAGTCAAATGATTCAGTGGTGGGTTCCTACCAATGCGGTCCACTCTATAGCACCGGTAGCGGCCCGCTGGTGACGTCACAGTACCGGTGCGGTCGGTTGCCGGTGCCTGGGCGCCGCCATTTAATTTTTTTTTTTAAATTTTCTTCTATGCATGCCCAGAAGCCGAGCTTCCGGCACTGCGCATGCGCTGCCTTCCTACCCCAGTGAGTCCAAGCAGGGGAGGATGGCTGAGGGAGCATGTGAGACGCTGAAAGAACGGGGAGGGGGAATGGGTGGCAGGATCTATCTCCATTCCCCTCCCTTCAGCAGTCCGAGAAGCCACGAACGAGGGGTGATGATCCCAGGCATTTTCGCACGTTCAAGGCTCCTCGAGCTGCTGAGGGGAGGGGGAACAGGTGGCAGGAGCCTAGGATCATTGAATGGGGAGAAGCATTCAGGCCAGACGGAGCCTCCTAGAAGAACCGCTGCCACGGTCTTGCTGCTCCCGCTGCGGGAGGCTGCGTTGCGGGTGGGCAATGCCCCCCCGCTTCTCCGGCCACTGCCAATCTCCCAAGGCCCACGCCCACCCGGTCACATGGCTGGCAAGCCACACCCACAAAATAATCCACGCCCACAGAGTGGTAGCAAAAAAATTAGGAACCCACTCCTGAAATGATCTCATCAAGTGGCAGGCACCTCTGCCCAGTTTGCACAAGAGTAGCCTTCCAAGTCATCATGTAAAGGCTGGTTCTGATCTCATAGAACACATGTGGCCTTTCAAGTGATTTTGTGATCTACAACAATACTTTGCAGGTGTTTAAGGATGTTGCCCAGCATGGCTAGAGTACTGAACTTAGGGCAAAAAAGAGAACTTGCCATGGGATGTGCAAGTAAAAACAGTAACTTGGTGGCAACAGATAGAGACCCCTCACACAGAGCATCGACTGAATATAGCTCCCATTCTTCATGCAGATGAGCTTTGGAATGGGGGAAACCAATGTTTCCAGCCTGTTTGTGGGTCTCTATATGAGGCATTTCGTTTTTAGGCTAAGAATCAGAACCTAGACACAGGGATGAAATCCAGCAGGTTCTGACAGGTTCTGGAGAACCGATAGCGGAAATTTTGAGTAGTTCGGAGAACCGGCAAATACCACCTCTGGCTGGCACCAGGGTGGGGTGGGAATGGAGATTTTGCAATATCCTTCCCCTGGAGTGGAGAGGGAATGGAGATTTTGCAATATCCTTCCCCTGGAGTGGGGAGGGAATGGAGATTTTGCAATATCCTTCCCCTGGAGTGGGGTGGGAATGGAGATTTTACAGTAACCTTCCACTGCCACACCCACCAAGCCACGCCCAGCAAGCCACACCACGCCCACCAAGCCAGACCACAGAACCGATAGTAAAAAAAAATTGGATTTCACCACTGAGAAATTTAAGTCACGTAATTCACCCATTTAAGCCACCCAAATTCCCATGATTTAAGCTACTCTTAGATGCTTTAAGAGACCTATTTTTCCATTGTTCCTGACCAGACTGAAAGTAAATAGCATTGGCCACCCTGCACTATATGGCATCCATCCAGAACTAAGGAGGCCATGCCTTGGTTGTGTGTTGTTATGAATGCATTGCTCTTCTGGCCTAATGGAAATCACTAATAGAAACATTGGCTTGGTAATAAGGACAGCAACAATATTCATAGTTCCTTGATATCCGAAGTATCTTTCCTTAGGTGAAGAGGGACAAAGACTGCCAGAGGCAATTATCTGATTGAATTAAAAATAGATGGAATCTAAAACTGAAGCATCTTTGAAGACTAACAGTTGATTATTAAAGATCAAATGCAGGATAGTTTTGTGTGTGTGTGTGTGTGCTCCCTGTTTTCAGGGAACTGTTTACCCATGCTCATCTATAGGTGTAAATAAATATATTCTGAAGGCATTCGTTCTCTTTTAATTTTTTTCCCCTTCCTTTCGTCTCCCTTCCTGCCTGGGGTTGCCTGAAGCAAAGTAGCTCACCCTGCTGTGCAGAAGAGCCAAAGGTGAAGAGAAGTAAAGTCAAACTACAGAATTAATTGTGAATTTAGAAGGTTTCAGAACTGAAATGGAAAGATTTGGGTATGGTCAGACTATTAGTGGCTGTTATTTTTAATGCTGGTTTCTACTTCTGGAATCCTTACTAGCATGCCTTGAACTCCATTTTCCAGGGAGTAGAATGGAAGCAGGCAATTGCACTCCTTTCTGAGTTGAGGTGGTTTATCAGGTGCAAGAGAAACATAGCTTCACCCCGAGCCATAGAATGACATAGTGCTGGGTAAGATAGTCACCTTTGCCACAGAGCATGCTGTTTCTGTAGAGACATCCATGAAGCAGTGAAGAGGATATCAGATAAGCCAAAAACATTCAGATAAGCCAAATCAACTAGCAGTTAATGAGGTGAGCGATCCCCAAACTAGATCCCCAAATTTCATATACCATATTTTTCGGAGTATAAGACGCACCGGAGTATAAGACGCACCTTAGTTTTGGGGGAGGAAAATAGGGGGAAAAAAATCTACCTACCAGGTATTCATCTGGCTAACATCCTTAGTCTGTTCAGCTTCAGCACATTATTTTGTTTGGTTAGGGCTGAAAAAACCTTTTTCAGAGGGAGTAGGAATGAAAACAAGCCTGCAAAGACTTAGGGCTGGAAAAAACCACTTTGGAGGGAATAGGAAGCCGGGAAGATCGTTAGCACCTCGTTAGGGCTGGGAAAAAAAGCTTCTGAAAAAGCTACATTCAGAGTATAAGACACACCCAAATTTTCAGCCTCTTTTAGGGAAGAAAAAGGTGTGTCTTATACTCCGAAAAATACGGTATATATTAAATATGTTAGACTAGATAAGCCAGTGGCCACATCCAGATGGGTTCTTCTTGTGTTACTGCATTATAAATATTACCTTTGAATGAAGATGGTTTCAAGAGAATGAGCCCCAATATTCAATCCAGCTTTGGTCAGATGGCACGAAGTTCTCACTTCCCTTTTTTTGATGACATTTTCTTTATTCTTTCTTTCTCTTTCTCCAGCCATCATCAAAACTGCTCTTTCAAACATGGACCGGGAAGCCAAGGAGGAATATACGGTGGTCATCCAAGCAAAGGATATGGGTGGACACATGGGTGGACTCTCTGGAACCACCACAGTGACTATTACTCTGACTGATGTCAATGACAATGCTCCAAAGTTTGCACAAAGTAAGTGACACTTCTGATGCATCCACTTCATAATAATCAGACATCAGGCCAAGAAAGACAATAATTGGATACACAAATCATTGGAAGGAACTAAGTGCCTTGTATGGTTTTATCTTGGCACACTGTGTGAATCTAATCACTGTGATATGCAGTGAGGGGCATGTTCTTTAAGGTGTAGCCAGCCATTGTATTTACTCCATAAATAACCATAGTATGCGATTTATAAAGTTTGCTAATTGCATAAAATAGAACAGTAGAATAGTGGAGTGGTGTAGGTATTAGACTAGGGGTGAAGAGACTGTGATGGTGTGTGGGAATGACCTTGGGGGAACAGGAAGAAGATCCACAGCCAGGGCAATAACAATAGCACTTAGACTTACAGTATATACTGCTTCACAGGGCTTTACAGCCCTTTCTAAGTGGTTTGTAGAGTCAGCATATCGCCCCCAACAATCTGGCTCCACATTTTATCAACCTCGGAAGAATGGAAGGCTGAGTCAACCTTTGATCTAATGAGACTCAAAGTGCCAAACTGCTGGCAGTCAGCAGAATTCGCCTGCAGTACCACATTTTAACCACTGAGCCATCATATCTCAATGGTCTGATAAGAGACACTTCAGACCACAGGTAGGAGAAAAACATGGGCAGCATTTCAGAAGGGACCCTACCTAGTTTTCCAGAGACTAAAAAGAGAGGAGGGGACCTTCAGTTCCGCAAGAGTTTGTTTAATGTAACCTTACAATAAACCTAGTGCTGCTAGTCCTGGATGAGCATCTTTCTGGACTACCTCAAAGGGCTAACAGGGACCCATATGCCATTTGAGCATGGAGGTTAGTTGTGTAACCTCAGACTAGTCACTCCCTCTCAGCCCATATAAGTATCAGAACATGTTGCAGAACTAAAGCAAACAAACCCACTGATCACATCATGGTTTGATACAGAGAGAGGGGGGGAGAGGGAGAGGGAGGGAGAGAGAGAGAGAGAGGGAGAGGGAGAGAGAGAGAGAGAGATTGCATAATGCAGTATATCAGCAACCCAGAGGTGTTGATCTCATTTGTCTTCTCGTTGCCTTTCTTTCATTTCTCCTCCCAGTCAGAGGTGGGTTCCTGCTGGTTCGGACCAGTTCTATAGAAATGGTAGTAACTTGGCAGCCTGGGTCACTGGAACTGGCAGCAATCCAGGCCTGCCACGCTCCCAAACTGGCTCTCTCAGCGGCGCCTATGGCACCGCCATCTTTTTTTTGTTTCTGCACATGCACAGAAGCTGTTTTTTGCTTCTGTGCATGCGCATGGGTGGGCGGCGCGCCACTGAGCGAACCGGCAGTGAAGAAAAATGGAACCCACCCCTGCTCCAAAGCCTACGGGCAAAGAAATTGAGTGAAAGATTTCTCCAGTTGATAAGCAGAAGAAAGTCACACTTGTAAAAGCCTAATAGAAACGTTTTCTTCCATGCAAGAAGCTTTAAAACATTTTTTCCCCTGCTGGAAGTAAGTAAGAATTCTCTGCCTGGTACTCATCACACATCCAATCTCATTGTTCTTCACACAGTTTGTCTTTTGACCTTTTTGTACTTAGTCTCCCCTTAAAATGCTTATTATAAACACAGGGACTTGTTTTATATTGTGTTGCCAACAATCTCTAGATGACCATGGATTTACTGATCCCTGCAGCTGTTTACATTTAAATTTGACCTGTGTAAAGGAGAAGGGTGGATGACTATTGATTTGAAGTCAGGTCACCCTATTCCAACAAGTCATCCTATTGAGATGCCTACTTCAAACAGGCACTTTCTGTGTCTGACATACAGAGAATAAATATTGATATGTAAGGTTCATATATAACAGCATTGGGACTGAGTAATGTCACACAGCTTTTAGGGTCACGACTTGAATTAATGAGAAGTTCAAAAATGTGACCCCTACAAATCCATAAGGAAAAAAAAATACATATAAATCTGTTTATAATATTGATAACCATAGCCTCCTTTCCCCCTTTTCCTGCATTTCTCCTTTTCTTTATCTATTTCTTAGCTTTCTGTTATCTCTAGTGCTTTTAAAGCCCTGTTAGATTAGTGTTATGTTAGAGTCAATGAGTGACATGTCTAAAAAGATACGTAGTGTTGTTGTTAAAAGCAAGAAATCGACCAATGCATAATTGGAGATAAAAACTGGAAAAACAATTCTAGGTCTAGTTAATTGCTGATTTTAAATTCAAAATCCATATTTGGTTCTATGCTTTGCTGATCTATCCTATGGTGCTTTCTGAGAGTTATAATATGGGTTGGTTTTATTAGACATAGGTATATTCTGCTAGAATTTTCTTATAAGCATTCATTACTGTTAGCTGTTTTCCCCTTTCATTTATTATAACCAGTCTATGAAAGGGAAGCAGAACAATTGAGGGGGGGGAAAGGTAGATTTTGTGTTTGCCCAACAAACTTAACCAGGTTAGTGAATACTGGAGCAGGTACGTTCACACATGTTAAACTAGTTAGTGCTAACCTTAATTTTTATCTGTATCCTGGTGACTTTATTTGGTTAGTTTATAGTCAGTGTATTTTGTGCAAGCAGAATATCCACCAGTTTAGAGAGCCGAGGTGGCACAGTGGTTAGAGTGCAGCACTGCAGGCTACTTCAGCTGACTGCTAGCTGCAGTTCAGCTGTTCAAATCTCACCGGCTCAAGGTTGACTCAGCCTTCCATCCTTCCGAGGTGGGTAAAATGAGGCCCCAGATTGTTGGGGGCAATATGCTGAACTCTGTAAACCGCTTAGAGAGGGCTGTAAAGCACTATGAACCGGTATATAAGTCTAAGTGCTATTGCTATTGCTATTCAGTTAGTATGTGCAAACACAATTGGCCACCCCCTAAATCTCAGTCATTCCTTCAGCATTTTTTTTTTTGTATAGTAGCTGCTCATTGTGTTACAATTTATACATTGGTTGCTTTTGTTTCTTTCTTTGTTTGTTTAGTATGATTCCCCATCTAAAAGAACTCTGGTTAGCTTATAAGAGCAATCAGTCATAGTTGAAATCAGAAAGTCGAATGATGAATCGCTTATAATATTCTTTCAATATCTCTCAGTTGTTGAATCATTTCTAGATGAATAAAATAAATAAATAAACCAATAATAGGAATTAGAGCCAATCTACAAACCTAGGAATCCACCTGCTTGAACAGGCAGTTAATATTCATTTCTTCCCTTAAAAATGAAAAGAATAAAGATTTCATTATAAACCGCCGCACGTAAATGATGGTGTTAAAGGTAAAGGCTCCCCTCGCACATGCGTGCTAGTCATTCCCGACTCTAGGCGGTGGTGCTCATCTCCGTTTCAAAGCCGAAGAGCCAGCGCTGTCCGAAGACGTCTCCGTGGTCATGTGGCCGGCATGACTAAATGCCAAAGGCGCACAGAATGCTGTTACCTTCCCACCAAGGTGGTTCCTATTTTTCTACTTGCATTTGTACATGCTTTCAAACCACTAGGTTGGCAGAAGCTGGGACAAGTAATGGGAGCTCACTCATTTACGAGGCGCTAGGGATTCGAACTGCCGAACTGCTGATCTTTCTGATCGACAAGCTCAGCGTCTTAGCCACCGAGCCACCGCGTGTCCCTTAAATGATGTGTTATATGTTAGCTAAAGCTAGAGTAATTATAAAATGCTCCTCATTCAATAGTTTACGCTGGATAGGCCAGCCCTGTACATAATAACTGGTTGAGGAGTGAGCATTGAATCTATCATATTATATTGCCCCTCAAACCTTTTAAAACAAGACTGAGCCACATTAAAAGTCACACTCAGATTGTGATAAATTACAATCTGTTTCCCCCGGGAAGTGTTTTGGTGCCATCAGTTAACTGCTATGGCTGTAATCCGTTTGCTGCTCATTGTTTTAATCTAATTGGATATTTTATGGAATAAAAATTAACTCAGCACACATTGGCTTCAACTTGTTGGGCAGTCTGAAACAGCTCTAGTTTTGTGCTTGATTTTACAGGAAATTGAATCTAGCTATATTAGCCATCAGGAGAGATTAATAGCAGCAGCAACTCTATATATTTGCCAACAGGACTTTTATGATTTTCATGAAAATAAGAGTAATATAGTAGTTATTGTCTTGGTCTAGGGCGAGATTCAGGTTTGAATCCTCACTCAGTCATGGAATTTATTGAATACATTTGATTCAGAGATTGGCAGGTAGCCTAATTAGTACTTAGTGATATCCACTTTTATTGCCTTGAAGTCCTGGAGGAAAAATATAATAGATATATAGGTACACAGACATTGTTACACATATTTTCTGGGAAAATAAAAATAAACAAGCATAAAAGCAGAATTTCCATAGCTATAGCAGAACCACACTGAACAGGAAAGGTGATCAATATTCATAAGACGTAACACTTGGCATATTCACAATAAATTTTAATGAACTCAGACAGTATTGAGAGAGTTGTGCGTTTTTATTGTTTTTGAGCAGAATATACATGTGTATTTATGGCTAGGTTTCAGATAAATACAGCCCTCCTGAGCCTTTGAAATAAGAACAGTGAACTTTCACAACTACTGAGTTCTCTTGAAAATAATTTTAGGGGCACTTATAACAAATAATGTACAGTAAAACAAACCCCAATAGTTACAGAGAGCCCTTGTTTTCACAAGAACAGCAGATTTTGGGGCAAAACTTTCAGTGCATGAAAATAAATATATATAAATGTATGGTGCGTAAGCCATATTTCAGCTTTATGCTCTGCATTAAGCAATGTAAATAGCTACCTCTTTTCAAATTATTTTTTTCTTATATAGCACTATAGCAATAGCACTTAGACTTATATACCGCTTCATAGTGCTTTACAGCCCTCTCTAAGCGGTTTACAGAGTTCAGCCTATTGCCCCCAACAATCTGGGTCCTCATTTTACCCACCTCGGAAGGATGGAAGGCTGAGTCAACCTTGAGCTGGTGAGATTTGAACAGCTGAACTGCTGAACTAGCAGTAGTCTGCAGTGCTGCATTTAACCACTGCACCATCTCGGCTCTTATATGGGATTAATTCCCTTTCAGGAATTAATTAATGGATTAATTCCCTTTCAGAATCTGTATTTTTTTTTCAAGATAGTACGCAATGAATGCTTCAGTGATTTTAAAAATTAGATTATTTAAAACAGCAACACAAGAAGACTACCACCTCACCCAAAGGCCTACATTATTATTATGGGTATATAAATGAACTAAAATCCATTTTGAATTTGTGATCTGATTTAAAAAGTCAAGTCAATTCAGATTTCCCATTCGAATCTGTTTGATTTAGTAATTTGATTCAGTAATGATATATACGCCCATTTAGAAAAGACCAACATATTTTTGAACTATTTTGAAGGCACCTTAATTGAATTTGAAATGTTTGTCTCAATTTGCTTCAAAACCACTCTCAAATCAAAGTTTTGCATGGTCTTAATTTTCACAAGATTTTTCCATTATTATTGTTAATATTTCTTTTAACGTTGAGCGCCCACAGATATAAACTGATTGCTGCGATAAGGAATTTAAAAGCCAATACAGGTAATCCTTGATTTACAACCACAATTGGGCTGAAATTCCTGTTGCTAAATGAGACATTTATGTTATGTTAATTATATTAAGTGGATTTTGCCCCATTTTATGACTTTTTTTGGCCATAGCTGTTAAGTGAATCACCGCAGTTGTTAAATTAGTAACATATAGTTGTTAAGTGAATTTGACTTCCCCATCAGAAGTTCGCAAAAGATGATCACATGACCTTGGACACCACAACCATCATAAATTTGCCATTTAATGGTCATTAAATGAAATGTTGTAAGTCAAAGACTACCTGTGCAGCATTTTGAAGCAAGTTGATGTTTCAACCTTGGAAACACTAAGAAAGAATATGGTACATAATTAACTTCTGTTCTGCTTCTGTAGCCCATGATGCATTATTTTAAGCAATAAGCATAAGATATAATGGGCACAGAATGTAGGGAACAAAGAAATCAATTCTATCTTAAGGCTACAAATGAACATTTCCAGTGTATGGTTTTATTTTCATCTATATATTTATTTTTACACTAAGGCTCTTGAATCATCACAAATTTTCAAGGAGATGTATGAAGCAGAGTATTTGTTTTTGCTCCTATTGGCAGAGTGAAAAGTTGCATGCAGCTTTTTCCCCCTCATTTCCTTCCTAGAGACGGGCAAAATATTGGTTTGAATCACCGTTTAATCTCTACTAACCTCTTTGAGCTTCCCAAACCAAAGCTTGCCACATTAATCTGATACTTACATGTCTGGATTTTATGCCAGTAATTCTATAATAGAGCAGGATATAAAACATATTTCTTAAATTTATTTATCACCTTCATAAGGTCATCTGCCTCTCCGTAGCAAATTTACATCAACGAGAAAAGAAATTTATGCCCATTCATAAGAAATGAAAGTAGCACCTTTAGAAATACACAGCCTTCTCACTGAGGCTCCATTTCCCCCTCTAACCCTTGGAGAATATCCAGGTTTTAAAGGTCCATTGGAAGTTTAAGTTCAATGACTTTTGGCTACAAGAAATAATTTTTTATTGTATTAAGTATGTCTGTGTGGTATCGCCTTTCCCACGCTACTTAGGCAAGTATGCAGTCATTTCCCAGAAGAGTCCTCCACTCCTCTACTTGCAACAGAATACCTTACACAACCAGACTTCAAATCCTGGGCTTAGAAAGCTTAGAACTACGTCGCCTTCGGCACGACCTAAGCATAGCTCATAAAATTATCTGTTACAACATTCTTCCTGTCAACGACTACTTCAGCTTCAACCACAACAATACACGAGCACACAACAGATACAAACTCAAAGTGAACCGCTCCAAATCTGACTGTAGAAAATACGACTTTAGCAACAGAGTGGTTAATGCTTGGAACTCACTACCTGACTCTGTGGTTTCGTCACCAAACCTCCAAAGCTTTACCCTTAGACTGTCCACTGTTGACCTCACCCGATTCCTAAGAGGTCAGTAAGGGGCGTGCATAAGTGCACCACCTTGCCTACCGTCCCTGTCCTAATGTTCCCTCTTATCAGTTACCCATCTTATGTATATAAACAATGTTATATCTATGTATATTACCAATATGTATTTGACTAAATAAATAAATAAATAAATAAATAAATAAATAAATAAATAAATAAATAAATAAATAAATAAATAAATAAATAAATAAATACATACATACATACATACATACATACATACATACATACATACATACATACATACATACATAAATAAAATACTTTGAAGAGGTCATGTGAAAGAAGTCAATTCTGGAAGTTTAGTGTCACATATCTGTAGGGTATGTGGGAGAAGATTAGCATATGTTAAAGAGTGGTGACTGATCCTCTATAGCTCAGGTTGGCAAATCTGCTGGGCCAAGGAGACTATTTGTAATGTTGAAAATATGTCATGGTTGTTCTCATAAAATAGCTGCCACTAAGTGGCTTAGCCATGTCCGACATGCTTGTCATGGTAGATGTGAGCAATCATAAACCATTCATGGAGCAAAAGGGAAACTGACACTCATCCTCTAAGGATGTTCCTTATCACCCAGAATACATTTCATTTCATTTCATTTCATCTTATCTTAGCTTGCTTTTTCTTATTTTTCTGGGCATCTGGATTTACCTTCAACAAACACTGGGGTATCACCATCCTCTATTTTCTAACAATGCCCATCAAATAACTTTACATTTCCAACTTTGACTAAAGGCTGATTCATACTTCCTGTTTGCCCAGCAAGAAGTTGGTCCATCAACCAATTCAGGAGAGAAATGTCATTATCAACAGTTACCTTCCAGCCCACCAGAAAGGAAATTTTCACTCATGTTCTCTGGCTCCCAGAGTAGGGTTTTTTATTCTCTCCAAGTCTGCAGATCCCCGATTGCATTATTTTCTAACCCTAATAGAGTCTATTTTCCTTTAGTGATAAGTAGCAAACTCCCTAACCTTAACCCAAAAATGGAGTTGCTATCTCCTAAGGTTAGGTATTCTGGTGCCCTCCAGATGTTTTGACTCCCACTCATCATCAGTTAGAGTCCAGTGGTAAAATATTCAAAACATCTGGAAGGCATCAGGTTGCCTACCACTGTTCTAATCGATTTCAAAATCTTTCAGTAAATCTCCTTTGGATGGTTGGATTCTGTCAACAGAATGAAACAATTTATTAATAAAGACTCTTTTTTTAGCATACTGCTATTTCACCAACAAGAGACTTATTAATATTTTTAAACTATCGTATTTTTACCCCCCAAAAGAGGGTGAAAACTTGGGTGCATCTTATACATCGAATGTAGCCCCACCTACCCAGCCACCCCCACCCTTTGGCCTCTGCCTCCCAGCAATTTACCTCATTGCAGCAAACAGGGCAGAGCCTGAATAGCACAAGGAAGTGATTATCTGCCTCCCGGCCCACAGCTGACTGAGGCTTGCAAGCCACGTGCTAAAATGAAACTAACTACAGTAGCTGCAAGGAGACAAATTGCTGGGAAGAGGACTGCTGGCAATCTTGGACTGCTGAAAACTGCAAGGAGGTAAGTCAATAACTGTAAATGTTTGTAGTGTTCAAATTATTAGACTTATTTTTTAAAGACTGCTTTTTATTGTTCTAGACAACTTAACAAAATGAAGAAGCTTTTAAAAATAAATGCTTGCTCTGAAGAGGCCCAGTGCTTTTGTATCTTCTTTTAAATAGCAGAGAATGTATACTTCCAGAAAGCCACATCAAATTTAAAGATCTTAAAAGTATAATCTGAAATGTAACAGTGTCCTGTTTAGTATTAAGATAAGGCAGATGAGTTAAACCCTCACTTAGTCATGTTTGGAGTAGATCTATTTAAATAATTGGGAGGAGTTAGTGTGATTACATTTAAGAAAACTTTCTGGCATTAATATGCTGCCATAATATACATTTCTCCAATTCTTTGCTATTTCGATGGGTCAGGCACACATGCACAGAAATGCACAGCAAACTGTGTATATCATCTGTACTGTTTGCTGTTTGGCAAATTGCTGGGAAGCAGAGGCCTTCTTTCCTTGTTTTCCTCCCCCCAAAATAAGGTGCGTCTTATACTCTGGTGCGTCTTATACTCCGAAAAATACGGTAAATGTGTGTTCCCAACACAGGGCTTCTTGGTACATACCCTGTTTCCCCCCCAAAATAAGACACCCCCTGATAATAAGCCCAATCGGGCTTTTGGGTGCATGGCAATAAGGGCAAGCGCTTATTTCAGGGTTCAATATATATATATATATATATAACAGGGTCTCATTTTGGAGGAAGCACGGTATATTTTATAACCGTTCTGAGAAATACTGTGGATGATAATCTGTGCAAATAGTTATGGCAATTATGTTATGACACCAGCAAATTCTTCCTGTGAAAGGAACCAAAAAATGAGAAGATGAGGTCCTGGTATTTCTATTTAAGACTGCCTGACTCATTGGGTATGCATGAATTGTATCTGATTGATTTCAGAGATAGGTAGTCCCTGAAACGGATAATTCCACCTCTTACCCAGAGTTGAAACAAGTGAATTACTAAGAAGCATGCATAATTAGGCCATCTGTAGACATGTTCAGGAACTGAGATTACCCATGCTTTGCCAGCTTCCAGATCATTACTAAAAGTCAGAGATGTCATTAGAATGAACAATTTCATTCTTTCTCTAAGTAATGAGAAACTGATAGGTGATGTAAAATACTCTGTTGGAAACCAGTTGAAGCAGGTAAGAAATATTTCCCTGTGTTTTGAATTAGGAGTGGGTGAAACCATTAGCATGTTCTACCAGTCCTAGTTTAATGAAAAGGTCTTGGAGGATTTCTTCTGCAATTCTCAGTTTAATGTTCTTTAAAAGTTTAGGAATCTTAATCTCCCCATTTTTTAAAATGTTTGAATTATCTCAGACAATTTGAAACAATTATGGATATTTTACAGTGATGTGATAAACAGCATGGTATGTTATTTCATAAATCATAAACTTCTATTAGTGATTATGTTTCTGAGAGTTGCTAAAAATGGGAAGCTTTTTAGAGGACTTGTGGTAATTGAGATGGCACCTATGAATGACTGATGGCTTTATTATTATTTATTTTATTACATTTAGCATGGATGTTTTGTTGTATTGCTGTTGGTTCAAAATGCTTGATTCGATGTGGTAGATATAAACTGAATGAATGACTGAGTAAAATAATTAAAAGAGGGTAAACAAAGGATACATTCTAATTAAAATAGTCAGCTGGAAGGAACAAATTCCAGCTAATGCAATAGTTCATTGTTCTATTCTACATTTATACTCTTCCTTTGATATTTTGCCAAACGTCTCCAAATAGATACAACTTTCCAGATCTTATTCATCTACTTGGCAATACTTGCTCTCTCTACTCAGCTCCATAATTAAATATTAATTAATTTGCAGCAATTAGTACGCCAATATATAAGTTCCCCACTGTTTTTTTACTGTGATACCATGGAGGGGTGAAACTGATATGTTGTTTTTCTGCCCAGTTATATAGGGAAGGTTATGAATTAAGATTCTTAGCAAGGTTGCTAGTTTCATCTCCTTCTATGGTCCTATAGGAAAATCCCTTGTCTGGAACATTAGAATTGTAACACTTGCAGAGTTTGGCATCAAGACTATAATAGATCCAGAGACCATTATATATCAAGAGTTTGGCGTTGGGTGAAGACTGAAGGGCATCCCCTTCTATGCCAGGGGTAGGCAAAGTTGGCTCTTCTATGACTCGTGGACTTCAACTCCCAGAATTCCTAAGCTAGCATGATTGGCTCAGAAATTCTGGGAGTTGAAGTCCACGAGTCATAGAAGAGCCAACTTTGCCTACTCCTGTTCTATGCCATCAGGTCTGGTCAACCCAGAGATTTCATATATTAACATATATTTTGACTATCTCTGCATTTCCTTGAATCACTAGAAGAATGTTCTGAGCTTTTGCATAGCCAACCCCGCCTCCCCATATTTCATTAGACTTTTAAATACCCCCAATCCTTGAGTCACCCATGAAATATGAGGAGGCGGGGTTGGCTATACAGAAGCTCAGAGCATTCTTTTTAGTGATTCATGGAAATGCAGAGATAGTCAAAAGATGTTATAATATTGAAATCTCTGAATATATCTGAATGTATTTCTGAAATCAGTAACATAAAACAGAGAATTCTTCTAGAAATGCCGTGCTAAATATGCTATATTTAAATGAGGATTTGCCTTAACTTCATTTTAAAAGTACTTTTTCCAATTATACCTTGGTTTTACACCATTCTTTGAAACCTGCTCTGACGTTTCCTACTTTTTTGTTCTAACTTGAACATGTTAAACGCACCAAGCTCCATGTTTCTGTCATCCATGCCATAAATGGAATTTACTTTGGTGCACCATACAATTTAAAAATAAAAGAAATATGTGCTAGATTTCTTTTGTATCCTTAGCAGCTGATCTATAAATAAGCAGACAGTTTTCAAAACATCTGGAATGTTGTAATGTTTTCTTTTTCCTTTTCATTTTGTTGCTGAAAATAGCTGAATGTTTTGCATTAGCAGTATCAGTTATAAGTGGGCTAGCAAAATGAATCATTCTTAGACCTAGTTATTTGTCATCCTGTTGCAGAGTGTACTGTATATTATGTGACATATAGCCCAAGAAAGCTGTAAAAATATGACTACATTCTGAACTGCCACATTTAAGAAATAGAGAACAGGAAGAAAATAGGTGATGTAACAAGTTTTACTGTTCTTGAGGTTGTTGGACTATAGTTGTTCTTTTCATCTCTTTTACTCTCTATTTCTCTCAGGCTTGTATCATTTCTCAGTATTGGAAGACATTGCTGTCGGCGAAGCGATAGGAAGGGTTAAAGCGAATGACCTGGACATCGGTGAGAATGCGAAGTCATCCTATGACATTATTGAAGGAGATGGAATGGATATCTTTGAGATCACCCCGGACTCTCAGAGTCAGGAAGGCATTATTAGATTAAGAAAGGTAAATGGCATGGAACCTGGAAGAAATGTGGGTTTGTGGATCCTGGCAACACGCAAAGCAGTTCTTAAAACAGAGATTGCACAATTTTGGGTGGGGACCAGAGAAGATATGGACCAGCTGAAAAAATATATTTGATTTCATAGCTACCATGGTTGATATCAAAAAGACTAAGCAGCAGGATATGACCTGTTTAATAGATTTCTTGGAAGTTCACCAAGAAATCCAAGAACTTTAAATTGAGTTGAGAAGTCAAAAATACATCCCAGGAGAGAATAATGAAAAACCATTTCAATATTGTTGCCAATAGAACTTCATGAATGTGTCAAGTGTAGTTCCAAGGAGCTGTGTTTCACTTATGGAAGGTCTACCCTATTTGTTGTTCAATCAGTTGTTACTTGAGGCATATTGTCTCTAATAAACTTGAAGGTGCACAGAGAGGCAATAACTGCAAATATCCCATATCCCAAATACATAGTTTTTAGTAATTTTCTTGAAGCCATCACCGAATCCAGTGGTTGTAAATACCAGTAATGTTGTATCCTATGTCCTTCTCTTGTTCTCAATGTCCATCCAACTGCTTTCACTGTAGGACCCTAGTCCTGATTTTACACAAAGTAAGGGAGTACAATTTTACAATAATCTGTTAACTTCCCTAAAAAAAAAAGACCCGTCTGAACAACAATATATTCTTTCCTAATACAGAATGTGTTCTATTGTCATTATGTTCAGTTGGCATTTTCTGCATCTGGCTTCCCAAAAGAAACTGGTGAAAAGTATTTTAATAGATGGAAAATCATCATTATCATAATTACGAGGATGGTGACTCAAGTGGTTGGAACGCTGGGCAGGAGGTTAGCAAGTCCGCGTTCGAGACCTGAGAGCTGCCATGGGGTGAAGTTGAGCTCCTGCTGGGGACAAGAAAGAACCCCTCAACTGGGCATCCCCAGGGCAATGGTGATGTCATTGGCTAACCCTTTCAACCCAGAACTGCCTCGTTGCTTAAGAGCCGAGGTGGCGCAGTGGTTAAAGTGCAGCACTGCAGTTCAGCAGTTCAGCTGTTCAAATCTCACCGGCTCAAGGTTGACTCAGCCTTCCATCCTTCCGAGGTGGGTAAAATGAGGACCCAGATTGTTGGGGGTCAATATGCTGAACTCTGTAAACTGCTTAGAGAGGGCTGTAAAGCACTATGAAGCGGTATATAAGTCTAAGTGCTATTGCTATTGCTTCTGGCATGAGTGCAAAATCACTGTGATTTATCCTCTTTCATGCAGAGGAGCAGTGGTCCCTTCCCATTCCACTACTGAGCTTCCATTTTGAAGTGGGAAACACATAGAGGCCATAAGATAAGCCTAAGCTATGTTTAATGTTTTGTTTTGTTTTAATTTCTCAATGAACTCCATTTGAACAATGTGATTCAGCCCACCTGCAGCAGAATCCCGCCCAGGAAAAAATTAAAATATTTTCCCCAGCCAGTAAATGTTGCCTTTTCCTGCTTTATATCAAAAGCTACACTTTGCTTCTTATATAGATTCAGGGAGGGTGATTATTCTAGAGATTTTAAGTTTCCACTGTGTTCAGCACTCATTAGCAGAGCCTGGTTGCAATCAAGCACATAGTTTTCACCTAACACACATAATAGATGCATATCTATTATTGTTTTAATTTCAAGTATACTTTTAAATAATAATAACTTTGTGCATTTGGAACACTAAGCTGACAAACGCTTTGGACTGGTATGATTTATTGCTGCTGAATTTGCAATGGTTCAAATGATACGGTTTGTGTGATTGGCAAATTGTGTATATGCTGATTTCCAGCAACCTATTCATCGGTACAAAGACGTAGTAATTTCTGAGTTGGCAGAGAGGCAAGTGCTTGTCGTGTTTACTAAAAATGGCAAAGTTACATTAGAACTAGATTCAAAAACTCTGCTGATTTTTTAAAAAAGATGAAAATATGAATATATACTTAAGCTTTCTGAAACTTTCTGAAAGAGTTCTGAAATTTGTATTTGTGCTCTTATATTTGCATTGCAGATTTAAGCTTCTCTATGTTTCTTTTCTCCTTCTCTTTGTTCCGTTCTATGGGGACATTGTGATGCAAATTTATATATCTTTCGAAAGCTTGACAAATTTGTACATTTGAAATGTTAATCATTGTGAGTCATCAAAGGGTTGGGTTGTGAATCTGCACATGTCAATGTTCTTGAAGTTGCAGTAGATATTAATCTTTGATGGCCATAAAATTTGTGATGCCTCTTTTTTTTAAAGAAAGTCTTATAACTCTTATTATTATTTCTTATCTGCATGTTTCAAATATTTATGAGCAAAACCAATCAGAAGTGCTTCTCTCCAAGGCCTATTGAAATGATTGGCAAATTGCGAATATGAATATCCAATCACTCTTGCTCTATAGAGGAGCTGTGAATCTGAGGGTTTTTCTTTTCTTTTTCTTGCCACTCCTGATACAAAGATCATTTTGCATATAGCAGGTACAATTGACTTAATTGCACATCAGCTTCTGTATCCAGTCATTGTATGAAGGCTGTCTGTCTGTCTCATAATACTGTCTCTTGGAATCCTTATGCATAATAATAATAATAATAATAATAATAATAATAATAATAATAATAATAATAATAATAATAATAATAATAATAATAATAATAATAATAATAATAATAATAAGTAGTAGTAGTAGTAGTAGTAGTAGTAGTAGTAGTAGTAGTAGTAGTAGTAGTAGTAGTCACTGAAAATCAGATGGTCAAGATCTTGTGGGATTTTCGTATACAAACGGACAAAGTACTGGCGCATAATACACCAGACATCACGCTGGTCGAGAAAAACAAGGTGACTATCATCGACATCGCAATACCAGGTGATAGCAAGGTCGATGAAAAGAAACACGAAAAAATCGCAAAATACCAAGACTTAAAAATCGAAATTCAACGATTATGGCACAAACCAGCAGTGGTAATTCCAGTGGTGATTGGAACACTGGGCGCTGTCCCAAAAGCACTGGAATTACATTTAAAACAGCTCAAAATCGACAAAATCACCATCAAAAGCCGCACGGCTCGACTAGTAATCAATGCCAAATCCAACTGGCCACTGTGATACAATTTAATCACCATCACCATCATCACCATCACCATCACCATCATCATCATCATACCCATTGACATTGGCAAAATCACCATCCATCAATTGCAAAAGGCAGCTTAGCCCCATCAAACATCTGTCTACCCCAGGTCCTTAGGAAGTTGATAGGTAGATGAGAATGCCAAGTCCAATCTAAACATCTGGCTGACTGTATGACCAAGAATAATAATAAGTAATAAAGAACTGTACTCTAGTGTTTCGGGAGCAAATGTGAAGAGACAGACTACCTAACTCACTAATATAATCATAATTATTCAGATCTTCAGTGCATTTATGCACTTAAGAACTCTTCTCTTCAAGGTAACTCTCTGAAACCTGTAATTCTAATGAGAAGAAGGCCTAAAACATCTATGAAAATAAAGGATCACATTGCTTAAACCTCTAAAACTGTGCTCCATCAGTTTCTCAATAATTAAAAACTATATTCACCTTCTTAATTCTTTGAGCTTCAACTTAAGTGCCAGAGAATTTCCTTGCAAGTTGTGCTCTCAATGACCAACTCTAAAGTCTCATTAAACCCAACAGTGGGGTCTCTTTAAGTCAGGAGAAAAGAACAGGGGCCGTGTTTAAATGGGGCCTTTAAATGTAATTTTGAAACTTACTTATGCCATGAAAACAAAATTGTTTTCTTTGTTTTCTCAGAGGTTTGTTGTTGTTTTTACTCGTAAGAATTATAGGCAGAGGGCTTTCCCATTATATTTTATTTATTTATTTATTTATTTTATTTTTATTTGTCAAATACGTGTTAGTAATATACATAGATGTAACATTGTTTATGTACATAAGATTGGTACTGATAAGAGGGAACATTAGGACAGGGACGGTAGGCATGCTGGTGTGTTTATGCACGCCCCTTACTGACCTCTTAGGAATCGGGTGAGGTCAACAGTGGACAGTCTAAGGGTAAAGTTTTGGGGGGTTTGGTGACGAAACCACAGAGTCAGGTAGTGAGTTCCAGGCATTAAGAACCGAGGTGGCGCAGCGGTTAGAGGCAGCACTGCAGGCCACTTTAGCTGACTGTGATCCGCAGGTCAGCGGTTCAGATCTCACCGGCTCAAGGTTGACTCAGCCTTCCATCCTTCCGAGGTAGGTAAAATGAGGACCCAGATTGTTGGGGGCAATATAAATATACATTGCTTACTGGTGTAAACCGCTTAGAGAGTGCTTGCACTGTGAGGCGGTATATAAATCTCACAAATAAATAAATAAATTTACCACTCTGTTGCTATTAATAATAATACATAATGATACATAATATATGTACTATTATGGTCTTGCCTTTTTTGAATTGGAATTATTATGATTTGAATCTGAATGTAGTTGGCCTCTCAGACATGAATGCTTCCATTTTTGCTAATTCTAATGTGTTAAATCCCAAGCAAAGCTAAATGTGTATTGCATACCTTGAAAACTTTTCCATTCCTCCAATGCTCCTTTGTTTAACTGTACCAGAAAGTTAAGCTTCAAGAGAGATATTGTAAAAAAAAATTTCTTGATGGTTATGATACACAACTATTCTTATAAACTTCAGTTAAATGGATACCACAATGGTCCTCTCCCCATATAACTAGATCTCAATTATTCTGACTTGTTTGATCTTAATCAAAGAACAGTACCTTCAGTCTGGGGTTTTTTCCACACATTTCTGAAAACAATAGAATTCTTCTGCCACATAAAACTTGCTCATTTCTCTCTCTTTCCTCCTTAACTACAGTGAACAGCATGACAATTAGCTGAGTTATTAATATGCAGTCTAGGTCATTAGCAGTACAAATCTTTCCATATCCAAAAAAGAAAGAAAGAAAGAAAGAAAAAGAATAAAATCCAAGTGAGAAATCTTTATATGTGTTGTTATTTTTTTAAAAAAGAAATTAAATGGAGATAGCAAATCTCCAATTTGGTGGGGTTTCACTGAGGCTTACCAAATAAATGAGACATTAATAAACACTCATGAAATTTGCAGCCACAAGAAAAGAAAGGGAGAAGGGATTGCACTAAAGTCAAGAAATGGAAGAGAAGCAGATGTATCGTCACTGCATTGTCTCGTTCTTTCTGTTGTGATCATCTAAAAAAAGCTTTTGTGTTTGTCATTCTTAACAGCCCTTGGATTTTGAGACCAAAAATTCATATACGTTGAAGGTAGAAGCAAGTAATGTCTATATTGATCCACGTTTCATCAGCATGGGACCCTTCAAAGATACGGCAACGTTAAAAATTGTAGTGGAAGATGCTGACGAACCCCCAGTTTTTTCATCACCAACATATCTACTGGAAGTGCATGAAAATGCTGCTATCAACTCCGTGATTGGTCAGGTGACCGCCCATGATCCAGATGGATCTTCAAGCTCTATAAGGTACTCCTGCTTTAAAATAATTCTTCCTGCTTAACAATAACTATAGCAATAGCACTTAGACTTATAAACCCAGCTGCTGTGGCCTAGAGGTGGAGCTCTTGCCTCACAATCAGGTGGTTGTGAGTTCAATCCTAGGTAGAGGCAGATGTAGGGTCTCCTACTTGGGCAGGGGGTTGGACTAGATGACCTGCAAGGTCCCTTCCAACTCTGTTAATCTGTTAAACCACTTCACAGTGCTTTACAGCCCTCTCTAAGCAGTTTACAGAGTCAGCCTCTTGCCCCCAACAATCTGGGTCCTCATTTTACCCACCTCGGAAGGATGGAAGGCTGAGTCAACCTTGAACCTGGTGAGATTTGAACTGCCAAATTGCAATCAGCCGGCAGTCAGCAGAAGTAGCCTGCAGTACTGCACTCTAACCACTGCGCCACCGTGGCTCAAGGGGCTCAATAGTGCATGATACCTGACATACCATCTCCAATCTCCAGCTGTGTTTGACTCCCCCCCCCGTGGAGAACTTAAATTTAGTCAGATCATTTTTCAACCTAAGTAAAGTCAACTCTGTCCACAGTTTTCTAGATTTTCAAATAAGAGGAATTTTTTCTTTGTCTGACCTAGAAATATTGGTTCCTCAATTAGTAAACTCCTACATACTACACCACTTTGGTTAACTGTACCAGACATTTAAGCTTTGAGGCAACTACTGTAATCATACCCATGGTTGCTTGGTGTCTGATATCTTTCCAGGTCCAGAGAGATCATTTTACATTTCTTGGTATTGTTTTTTAAAGTGATCCTAAACTGATTTGGGGGGTTTTGTGGGGGGGGGGGTTAACAAAAATGCAGTGTTCAGCATTTTCATTTGATTTTTGATAAGATCATATTTATAAGAATTATTCTATTTCATCTGATGGATAACCACTGTACAGTCTTTGATCATTTTGAATGCCATGGAAGAATGAATAAGGAAGGGAGAAAAAGAAGAGGAAGTAATTCCTGAAAAAAATAAATTTTATAGCAAGCGGGATTTCCTTAACATCAAACCATTGAGTTCCCTTACATTGAGCCAACTGAACAAATGAAGGCAACTGATAGCCAATGAATGAATAAATATCATTCTTGTAAAGTCTCTATTTCTAACGGTATCCTCTCTGTTGTGTCTGACTTTTGGGTTGTGTGTGTGAGGGAGCAGAATAATATATTAAAGCCCAATATTTTGCAAGCTTCAAATGATATGGTCTTCAAAGATTTCCCTTGGAATGAAAGAAAAGATGAATAATATACTCTAATTTAAAAATATTTAGAATCCCAGAGTCAAGCATGAAAGACCAGATCTACACGTGAAAGTCCAATTTAATTGATGTATTGATTTATTGCTACTTGTGTCTATGCAGGAATCTTCTCAGCTAAGGGTTAGCACATGCCTTGAGTTAGATAAGGGTCAATGGGATTCAACGGAGGGTGGGCTTAGTCTATTTGTGGCTACGTAGGGATTCTAGGCTGATCCCTCTTTTAACGCCAATCCCAGGTTCTGCCACACCTTCTCCTACTACACCCAGTTTCTTTTGGACTGCTGAGCATGCTGTAAAACTTAAGAACAAACAATTAAAAAAACCTGCCATAAAAGATGTCTGCCAGAATCAGGTTGTTCCATGTTTTGTAGCCTCCTTGGACACCCATTGTTAGTAATTTTATTCTCCTGCCCACCCCCACCCCCAAGCTAGTGGGCACATTTACAAATAAAATAGAAATGTATAGTCCTACAATCTTTATTTTCCAACTGTACTACTGTTAGAAAATGCAGCTACTGTAATCCATTTGTTTGTTTGGCCATGAGAGAGGTTGTTGTTGTTTTTTAATTAGAAATAATTTAAATGATATCTGGTAGGTCTTTTATTCTATTGTTCTTTTGGTCATACTATGAACTGCCAAGAAACTTTTGATTGCAGGGAATAATAAGTCTAACAGAACAAATACGCCCAAGGGTATGCTTTGGTATTAAAAAAAAATGATTCTGGAGGCTGGTGTTTTGCTTTGCAGCAGGCTAGCTTAAATGTTAAAAATAATTAAAAGAATGTTTGTATATTTTATTTTATTTTAAAAGTGGTTTAATGTCCATGGGCACTATATTAAAGATCCACCTACTCCATTTTTCTCTCTTCCTCTTCCTTGTTATCCAAAAACTATATATAATGGCTATCAAGTGCAGCTGATCCAAAAACATTTTATGGTTTAAGGAAATATATGCCACAGATTGAATTTGCTGGTCTTCAAGGTGCTTTAAAAAAAATCTGCGTAAACATTCAGTCTGATCAGAAAATGTCGTGAGGAAAAGTTCTTAAATCCATCACCTTTAGGCACTTCTTCATTTTTAATTGCTTTGGAAATGTTTCTTTGCCTCGTGAGTGCAGGCCTACACCAAATTCTTTGAAGCCGCCATCTGTGCAATAGGATTATACAAGGCTGGTGGTTAATCAGATAAGAAATTTCAAGTTATTAAGTCACAAGAGGAAAAAATTGGAAGCAGAAATTCCTGACTGGTTATTGAAAGTATATATCTTTCTGGGCCAATAAGCCTATTTAAGCCTTGTGAGCATTTCCTGCCCCATAAAATCCACCATGTATGATGGCATTTCACATGTTTTAATTAAATATACAAAACTAGCATGTGTGTCTCCCCTTTCTCATCTGGATTCTGTCTGATATGCATACTGATTCAGCCTTTTTAATGTTTATGATGCGTATAGCCTGCATTTCTTTAGTTGGTTTTTTTTAAAAAAATGTCTGTTTGCTGATCTGTGATTTCTGAGCAAGCCAATGCTTTAATTTTTGTCAAGCGCAAAAAATCGGGAGCCAGGGTTGGTTCCAAAATGAATACAGATGCAAACTATCTGTAAACAAGAATCTGAACTACTAACAGTCAAGGAAAATTGTTGGTAGAATTCCTACTGGAATTCAAATGGGGCTGAATTTAGCTCTCTTGTGGATGCAAAGTGACTCTAAACTGATGACGTGCTTGACCCCTCCCCCTCCTTCAGCCTGTTCATCTGCTACAAATTTATTTTAATTAATAGATTCCTTAAAGCAGTGAGGTATTGCCCCAGGCTCACATGAAACCCTATGAAAAGTCAGAATCTCTTTAGGGATGAGAGCGATTGTGCTTGTGCAAGATCCAAAACACATGTTCCAAATAATTTTTGAAGCATACACAGTCCTATTATAGACCCCTATATTATTAAGTAGAGCAGAATCTTGTGATTGTTTACTTTTAGTGCAAACTTTGGCATTCCATATATTTCAGGACAATTGGTAAGGATACTGTTTTCAGATAGGGTGTTGTTTTCTGAGCAGGTCAACAATATTTTCCTGGATAATTTAGCTGTTCTGTAGCCTCCATTAATATTGTTAAATCATCACCAATGACTCTTTGTGATTTTCAAAGTATACTATCAAGGGACATGATGAGAGGTGGGTAGCATAGCTGGATGAGTCAGCTAAAGAACTGTGAATGGAAATGTGAATAGAAAGGGGAAACAGATTATACAACTTTCCTTCTAAAGAGATTTTACATGAAACATATCATAATATGTAGTTATGTAAATCTACCTATTCAGGGGTGGGTTCCACTTATCTTCCCTACTGGTTCGCTTCGTGACAGAAGTGCATGTCACGTCACGCATAACATCTGGAAATGACCCTCTGTGCATGCGCAGAAGCCTTTGCGCATGAGCAGAGGGGTTTTTTTTGCAAGCCGTGGTGACCGGAGGACCAGTTTGGGAGCATGGACCACCGGTCATCGCTGCCAGTTCAGCAAGCGGCAGTAAATTTCCACTTCCGGTTCTAAAGAACCAGTCTGATCCGGCAGCAACCCACCACTGTACCTATTGTAAGTCATCTCTCTGTCATAACCATTTTAGCAGACAAATCTAGACATGTTATTTTCCCCCCCTTTTTTTCCCCTTTCTTAGCAGAATATGCTGAAATAACATAGAAATGGTTCTCATAGATGGTTGAAAGACAGATGTTTCAGGTTCAATAATTGATTTACTGAGAACTTCGTATTGTTCATTTAATTTTATAAATTAAACCATAGCTAGATATTTTTCCATCTGCTCTTGGTTCAGTATGCTTATTATATAATTTAAAATAATATTTAACAAATTGATTTATTACCTTCTCCATTGTTGAAACACATCTGTTGCCATCCTAAATAGAAATAATAATGATGATGATCTAACTCTATCCAGAATCAATTATCACTGAGCAATGATTAGCAGATCAAAGGAAGTTCATTACCAGAAATAAATTATTCAGGGATGCACAACTGGAAGAGATTCTGGGGGGGGGGGGAATTGTGAAAATGGAAGATCCAAAACAGTAGTAGAACAGTTGAAGGAACAACAATTATAAATATAGAGGAAACAGCTGATATGAACTACATAAATGATAACTTAGAAGAAGTAATAACAACAGAATCAGTACAGGCCAGCAATGTAGCAAAGTATAAACTGACCTCCAAAGAAAAAGAATTAAAAAAGAAAAATGTGTTATGTGCAGAACTACCAATAGAAAGATTGCCTGCAATGAAAGTAGTGTCCAAAAACAACCCAGCATTTATAATGGATGTTAATAAGATATTTGCAAGGATTAACATCTGTTGAACAGACTAATCAGCTTGCCTACAATCGGTGGGCTGCAACCGGTTTAACAACCGCTTTGTGCGATTATAGCGCAGGGATGGGTGGGCAGGGCCAGCTGATTGTCGGAACTACCGGTTCTCCCAAACCGTCCAAACCGGCGGCAGCCAACCTACAATACAACAATAATGGGAATTGAAATTCAAAAACTAAAAGCAAAGTTATATTCAGTCCCAAAGTGGAATATCAGACTGAAGACCGAAGTAAAAAAATTAAGGTCAGATGTGAGTAATTTAAAGAATGTGAAAGAGAAAAAATATATAGAGACTGTACGCTCAACACAAGTCTAATTAAAACAAAATATTGGCTCAGCACCAGAAAAGTTGAAGAAGTTTTGGAAATCATAAAACAACAAATAACAGCAATAACTTGGAAAATTGAATGCTGTGAGGCACAAATCATCCAACTGAACTAAAATCAGTTATTTCAGTGAAACCAGAGGCAATTGTACCAATGTATTTGGTTCATTACTGCATAGTTGGATCATCAGAAGTTTGGAAACAACTAGTGTCAATAAAAACATTAAACTGGAAGCAGTGGAAGAAAGAATTGATGGTTGGAAATGAAAAATAAGGCCTTTATTAGTCCTTATCAACATTAGGTGAGGCATCTGCCTGGTGATTCATTACCACCCTTTTTATTTGTAATTGCTTTTGCTGTGATCCTACTTTCAGTGATTCTGAAGAAAACAAATGTTGGCTATCCAATAGCAACGATACAAATAAAATCTCACATTTGCTTTATATGCATAATCTGAAACTGTTTGGAAAAATCTAAAATTGAAATCCAGTCATTGACAATCACCGTGAGAATTTTTAGCACAGATACAGCAATGGAAGTTGGCCTGGAGAAATTTGCTACAGTAGCAATAAATTGGTATAAAATCACAAACATTGAAATGCCGTACAACCAACCCATCAGGCGCCATCAGGACGAAACCTACAATTATCTGCACATTTCATAGTTGGACAATATCAAGCACGGACAAGTCAAAAATGTGTTTAGCTAAGAATACTATCTTTGAGTATTATTTATTTATTTATTTATTTGGTATTCTTATATGCCGCCCAACTCCCGGAGGACTCAGGGCAGCGTACAACAGAGAGAAATACAGAATTACCAATTCATAAATATTGTTTTTTGCAAAAACAATACAAAAGTTAAAAAACTCAATATTAAAATAACCCAACAGGCATTCAACAACCATACATACCTGGGGGTGAGCTCGGGTGGATTAGGCTCTACATTAAGTACATTAAGTGTGAGAGAATTGCTAAAGACAAAAATGAATGTCAGAAATAACATCCAAGCTATCAATACCTGGGCCATACCTATGATACAAAACGGTGGTGGGATTATTAACTGGACACAAGCTGAAGTGGACTGAAAAAAACCTCTGATGACTATTCACTATGCATTATATCTCTGTAGTGATATTGATAGATTATAAGGACCCCACAGAAATGGAGGCAGAGGTTTATTCCAGGATAAATTTCTAAGAATTTCACATTGTTGTATGCATCATCATCATAATAAACACTTGAAATATGGATTTTAAAAAAGGAATCTAAACATCTGGCTGACTCTGTGAATGACAATAATAATAATAATTAATAAATTAATAATAAATTAATAATTATTAATAACAATAACAACAACAACGATGATGATAATGATAATTTACTCTTATTCTTTTTTGCAATTACTAAACCAGCATCTTATCTAGTTTACTACCTTTTTCAAAATATTCTTTTTTAATTGGCAAACTTCATCTTAACAACACGTTGGTCCGATTCCATTCATTAAGTCCAGTTGTTTACCCTGTTGTTTACTAAAGGTTTCCAGCTTTTTAGTCTAAATCCAAAGCGGCTTCTGTTTTTGTCCTTATTTTAGTTTTTTCCATTCATTCATCAATATGTATATTTTCATGTGGTTTTTTTTCCTGTTTGACAGTTCTCCCTAAACGCTTTACGTAAATCCCTGTTGAAAATAAAGAAATCTCAGGAGTTAGTTGTCTACTGTGCTGACATTAAAGGGAACAAAATAATCTAGTCATTTCCAGCTTCCTTCTATGAAGCGAGCTATGGAAGTTCAGTGCTTGAAATTCATTGTCCAATTGTACAGTCCTGGGGACAGACACAGTTGGGACATTCTTATCTTTTGTATGCTCTGAAGTGTCTTTTGGAGAGAAGATCCAAATCACCATGCAGCCCTGTTGCTTAAAAAGAACCAGGGTAACCAAAGACTGGACATATTAGAATCTCAAAGTTGGCTAAATACTTGTAGCAGATGACCAGGCTGAGCCCAAGAGAGGGGTCAAACACATCATCAACCAGCAGCAACCCAGGCCTGCCACGCCCCTGAGCCGGTTCTCTTGGTGGCGCTGTAGACAGCGCCATCTTGGTTTTTGCTTCTGTGCATGCGCAAAAGCTTTTTTTAGTCATGCACATGTGCATGCATGAAGCGCCTGCGCAGCGCACAACATGCACACGTCTGCACGGCGCATTCCTGAGCAAACTGGCAGTAAAGGAATCCAGAACCCACCCCTGTCATCAATCATGAGTCCCTTCATGCCCACAAGAGATCGAAGCCCAGCCCACCCTGAATTCTGTTGTATTATTAACTCCCACCAATTTCCCTTGACCGTTATTAGTTCAGATTCTTGTAGAGAGCTTAAGTTTACAATAAATCTTCAAATACTCATTTGAACTGCCTGAATCACCTTATTTCCCTGGTACTTGACAATACTGAAATGTACCATAAAGGAAAATATCTGCAGCTGAGGGTTGAAATGAGGGGTTCTTGATGTTTTCTGCTCCTACAGTAGCTACACTAGCACTGATAATGTTACCTAGTTTGGTTAATGAAACATCTGCAAGAAATCAAGCAGGGTCAGTGAGCACCAAGGACCTCAAACTAAAATGTTCAGAGTTATAGGTATGTTTGCATGGTTTTATTCAAAATCATTATAAACTCAGACATATATAGTCCATTTAAAAATGTAATTTGCAGCTGAGGGGAAGAACCAAATCCTAATTCACACATTAAAGCCATAGGTTCATGTCAGTTAGTTTAATTTTTTGATATATTATATTCTTCTTCCCAAATATGCTTTTTGAAGAGGCAACTGGACTTTCTGGTTTTTTCTTTGAAGATGTTTCACTTCTCGTCCAAGAAGCTTCTTTGGCTCTGACTGAAGATGGTGGGGAATGGAAGGATTTATACTCCTTGCAGACAGCTGGACATTTACATTCTTTAGTGAGTCCTTAAGGTTACCTGGAGATTTATCTGTGTCATCAGGGTCACCTGAGTGGTGCAAAGTGGTGTGGAGCCTTCTTGGAACTGTTGAATGGACTGTGTTGTAGACTGGAGATAGATTATAAAAAAACATCTATCTCCAATCTAGGTTTTAAAAAAGCATCTTTGGGATTACCATGACCTGGATGACTGAGAATCTCCATAGACATATATTCTCCATGGTTGTGTGTGTTTTAAATTATTATGTTTATACCTTTCAAAAATTAATTCTGGAATTGAAGGGGAGATATTTTCCACATTTCCAAACTTGTGCTTGGTTTCTTTCAAAACTTTGGTGACTAATGGTTCTTGGATCTAGTCTTTCTTCTTTCAGCATTCTTCTTCTTTAAGAAAAGAATACTTGTGCATGCATATGTCGCCTCCGATCTGATCTAAATGTAGTTCATAAAATCATATACCAAAATGTCCTTCCTGTTAATGACTACTTCAGCTTCCAAACTCAACTGCAGAAAATACGACTTCAGCAACAGAGTGATCAATGCCTGGAATGCATTACCTGACTCTGTGGTTTCTTCCCCAAACCCCAAAAACTTTAACCTTAGACTGTCTACAGTTGACCTCTCCCCGTTTCTAAGAGGTCTGTAAGGGGCGTGCATAAGTGCACCACTGTGCCTACCGTCCCTGTCCTACTGTCCTATTGTCCTCTTTTATCGGTACTTTTTACTTATGTTTATACAAACTATTACTATCCTATACATGTTTGACAAATAAATAAATAAAATAAATAAAAATATGTACACAAACCCCACCCCCCACATAGAGTCCAGAAGGGCATTTCATCTTCAGCAAAAGTAAATCGTTTTCTTAATACACAGCAGGCTTTAAAATCCCAGATAAAATATTTTATTTCTTCCCAAGCCGTAGCTGTTTATCTCAGTCACCTAGTAGCATGCCCTCTCTGGTTGGCATTGCTGAGATACAGTGATTTACAGTATCACTATTGTGATTCACGTCTCAGCAGGAAAAAAACTGAAAGGCTGGGAAAGTTCAGATTTGGTGGTAAAGCTTTAATTTGCATCAATACAAAACATCATTTTGGTGGAAAGGAATAAAAAGGCAAGGAGGTAGAGTTACATTCAAATCCATATTTTGGAACCATTAGCTGAAGAAATGCGTCTCACCACTTACTCCCTCCAAACTCAGTTTTCCCATCCAGCCACCACTGCTCAATAAACTGTGGCATTACTGAAGCAATTTCAAAAGGTATTCATTAATAAGCTATTCTTTCCATCCCCCTCTTATCCATTTGATAAAAATGTTCCTTCGTATGTTGCTTGGATGTTTGGCAATACCCTCATTAAAAAGAATAGTAAGTAACAGAGTTTTACAAAATATGGACGAAATGGTACAATTGGTTAGAACACAAAAATAAAATTAAGTAGATAGTAATGTGTATAGAACATGAGGAGAAAGATGGATTGAGTTGGATTGGATGTTAAAAGATAGCGAAGAATAATAACAAAGTAAGAATTAAGTAATAGGTTAACATAGATAACTTCAAGGAATAATGTGATATAGAAAGACGGAGGATAAAACGATACGCAAAACTGCGAAATGGAAGATGATAAATTGTTATATGTTCTGTAAGGTTATGTTATGTGAGTTTATGTCTTGTAATGTACATGTTATATTTTTGTATTTTGATTTTGTATATATGTATATTTTGTATGTATGTATTTGTTTTTTTCTCTTTGTTTTTAAATTGTTCAATAAAAAGTATTTTTTTAAAAAAAAAGAATAGTAAGGTAAAGGTACCCCCACACATGTGTGCTAGTTGTTTCCGGCTCTAGGGGTGGTGCTCATCTCTGTTTCAAAACCAAAGAGCTAGCGCTGTCCAAAGACGTCTCCGTGGTCATGTGGCCGGCATGTGGCCGTGCCAAAGGTGCACGGAACGCTGTTACCTTCCCACCAAAGTGGTCCTTATTTTTCTACTTGCGTTTTTACGTGCTTTCAAACTGCTAGGTTGGCAGAAGCTGGGACAAGTAACAGGAGCTCACCCCGTTACACGGCACTAGGGATTCGAACCACTGAACTGCCTACCTTCTGATCGACAAGCTCAGTGTTTTATCCACTGAGCCACCGCGTCCCTTTAAAAAGAATAGTACTATCATATAATTACCAAAACTGTTGTATGTGATATATATTGGTCTGAAATCAGAGGAAGAGAGCTTTTTTCTTCCTAGCAACCTGTAAACCGGTTTTGTTTTTCAGAAAAAAAAATTCTACCTTTTTAATACATTTTGATCTCACGAAGAGCTTGTTGAAAATCAATGTGAGAATTTTTACAAATCTCCAGTTTCATTTCTGTTTAAAGAGCTACGGGGATTATAACTTGAAATTTGTCCAGGGAAGGGTTTCTTTATGTTACTAAATAAAATTGATTAAAAATATGACTTTTTGCTCCAGATGTAAATTGGAGTTAATCATTTTAATGGAAAGATTGCCTATTTAATGTTCATTTGTTCCTGTGATCTTTCTAAATACGCGTTCTTTAATCATTCCAAAATCTATCTGATGGGGCTTAAGTTGAGCAGAAGGGAATCCTCTTTTGTTTTGTCTTCAGAAAGCTTGCAGTTTAACTGGTACACTTAATGATCAAATCACAGTTTTGTGAATATTTGGAAATTTCATCCATCCATCCCTCCTTACAGGATGTTCAGGACAATGCCAAATTCCTTATATATGGATAGCTCAGGGATCATAATACATAGGGGGTGCTTTGTTATTGCATTGGGCATTTCTGATTTCGTGAAATAGTTCGATCTTTTGATCTTTTCCATTATCCCTGGGGATTCCTCAGGTTCACTGTTGCGACCCTTGTTGTTTTCTCTATAAACCTTTCTGCCAGGTTCCTTGGTTTCATTTTTTCAGTTCAATTATTGCATCTATATTGATGGTTTTCAGATTTATTTTTTTGTCACTGCTCTGAATGATTTGGCATAGGCATCTCTTTTCAACGTCTAAGCAGAATTTCTGTTTGGATGGCCTTAAATAGAACATGGGAGCAAACAGGAGACAGACATTATTGTAGTCCATCTTGGTTATATCATCTCCTTTCCTCCACTTTTCTTTATCCCTTTGGTTCAAGGCTTCAGCTACAGGTTTCTTTTAAAGTATTCCATTTTAAAAAAAATGAAAAGTGCTAATTTCCATTTCATGAATATTCAAAGGATCCATCAGTTCCTCACTACCAAGATGGCTAAGCAGTTGGTTCATGCCCTGGTTATCTCTCCCTTGAATTATTATGGAAGCTGTTGGCTGAATTACCCAAGACCCGTGCCAACATTTGATCTCTGTACAGATTGCTGCTATTTGTACAGCAAGCTGTGCAAGAATGAAGGCAGGACCTTCCTTCTTTCATGTCTACCTCTTCTTATTGCCTGGCATATAAAGCTATAGAGCACTGCACACCAAGACAACTAGACACAAGAATAGTTTTTTCCCAAACGCCATCACTCTGCTAAACAAATAATGCCCTCAACACTGTCTATTCACTAAGGCTGCATTACTATTACTATTAGTCTTCTCATTGTTCCTATCACCCTTCTCCTCCCACTTATAACTTGTTGCTTGTATCCTTACAATTTATATCAATATTGATTGTTTCCTGATTGCTTATTTATACCCTATGACTATCATTAAGTGTTGTACCTTATGATTCTTGACGAACTTTTCTTTTCTTTTATGTACACTGAGAGCATATGCACCAAAGACAAATTCCTTGTGTGTCCAATCACACTTGGCCAATAAAGAATGCTATTCTATTCTATTCTATTCTATTCTATTCTATTCCATTCCATTCCATTCCATTCCATTCCATTCCATTCCACTCCACTCCACTCCACTCCACTCCTACTCCTACTCCTACTCCTACTCCTACTCCACTCCACTCCTACTCCTACTCCTACTCCTACTCCTACTCCTACTCCTACTCTACTCTACTCTACTCTACTCTACTCCACTCCACTCCACTCCACTCCACTCCACTCCACTCCACTCCACTCCATTCTATTCTATTCTATTCTATTCTATTCTATTCTATTCTATTCTATTCATAACATTGCTACAGTTGACCCAAAGTATTTTGCATAAGGGTCTATCCAGCAATTTAAAAGAGCTTCTGGTGGTTCATAAATTCACAAATTTAATCCAAATATCAGACCATATGTTTTCTTTAGAATCATAGGGATGGAAGGGACCTTGGGGGTCTTTTAGTCTAACCCCCTGCCCAGGACAGGAGTCATTATTCTATCCTGGTCAAATGGTTTTCCAATCTTTTCTTGAAAACCTCCAGCAATGGAATATTTCTGTAGTAGAAGAGGCAGATTGTGGTTTTCATGTCTGTCTCCATTTTTTAAAAAATTAATACCCTCTCAAATTACATTTTACAGTCAGATCACCTAAGGTTTAAAAGCACTAAAACACTATTTTTCTTGAAATGCTGTGAAACAATTTAAATTAATTTATGCTTATTAATGTGTACGTTCAGATAGTATTATTATTATTATTATTATTATTATTATTATTATTATTATTATTATTATTATTATTATTATTATTATTATTATTATTATTATTAATTTGTGAAGGCTCTTATGGCCTTGAAGCTCCATATTTTATACCCTAATTTTACAATGTTACAGGATGAATTGAGGGCTTTATCCTGCATGGTACTTAGTTATAGGGGCATGGTACATTTACAATTGCTGCTGCTCCTTTTCCTCTTTTTCCTTTAAGTTACGTATGACAAAATGTATTTTGGATATATAACCAAGTTGTGATGCAAATGTCAGGGTTCCTGAAGCTCCAACAAAAAAGATGCCTTCCAGGGCTGACAGGAATGTATTTGCTCAAATCAGGTCCAAAACAGATCCAAATCAGGTCAGAACAAAATTTGGAGGGAAAAACTTTTTAAAGATTCCTCATGTTCTCAACAGCCTGAGTCAGTTATATATTAATGTGTAAAAGCAAAAAGTTGAGGCTAGAGTGTGTTTATCTTGTACTAAGGTAGGAAGAGTTGGAAGTTAATGCCTCCTTTTCTTTCTTTTTCTCTTCCCCCTTGTATTCCACACCCCCTTTTCCCGTTCCCTTTCCCGCCCTTAACTTCTTATTTTCTTTTCTCTTTTTTTGTATTTTATATTTTATATAATAAAATAAAAATTAAAAAAAAAACATGGTATGAGTCATGGCATGAGATAGCTCATGCTAATTAATAGCTGCATGGTATGGAAGAATACTGGATAGATGCAAATGAATTGGTGTGATGTTTGGAGATGTCACGCTTTGGAATGATACTAAATATGCTTCTGTATTTAAATTCTCCATTAGGATTTAGTAGAACCATAAAAGCTGTGGTTGCTGGTACTATATCATTTTTCCCCCCGCCAGTCGTTTTGCTTCTTGCTTTCTCTTTCGCTCTCTGCATGGTCTGTCAAAAATCTGAAGGTTTAATTTCCCAGTTTGGTTTCTTTTACAAGTAATGCATTAATAAAACAATTCCATGAAAATGGACCGGCATAAAAGCTTTCTTGAAGAATTTTCAGGGAGTTCTAAATCACCATTTTGTTTAATGCACCGTTTGAACAATTTACTACTGAGATTTCTTGCTTTGTCAAATTGGCTTTCTGTGTTTAGGCTGCATAATGCACCTGTACCTTCTCATTTACTCTGCTATCAGATCAAAGTTGTTCTGTGAGACACCAATGAGATCTGTTCATAAAATGGTCATTTTTCAGCTTTTAAAATTTTACCTGTGAAAAGGGGCTTTTTAAAAAAAAAAACAGCTATTGTCTTCAGAATTGGTTTACAGCATACAGTGATGACATATTTACCTAATTACTGCAAAGTCATTTTTGTTGGAGTGCTTGCTGAATCTTTAAAACACACAGACATGTAGAAAACAACCTTCCCTCTTAATGTATTGACAGAATTATCAGCAGTGGGGATGAAATACAACAGGAGTTGTCCAATAAAAGTGATGGATCATATAATTAACTCTTGATTCGCAGTAGTTTTTGAAAGACTGCTACGGATTGATCTTAGCGATGGCTCCTAACCTTCACGCTGAGAGCATACAGCTAATTACTCCGTGGACTATAATTCTGCTCCCTGATCCTCCATCCATCTTTATTTATTTATTTATTGGGCCTTATGAATTATACCATTATTGAGCTCAGTGAATCAACGGAGGCTACAAAGCTGCTATTCAAACAAACACGGATTTGTCAGGTTGTGAGAGCAGTGTTATTCGGATCAGGCAAAAGTATTTAAGTGAATACTTTAATGAGGATCTTTATTCTCTAGGTTTTCCATCGATCGGAACACTGACCTTGAGAGACAATTCAACATTAATACTCAAGATGGAAAGATAACATTGGCCACACCACTGGACAGAGAAACTAGCACATGGCATAATATAACCATTGTAGCAATGGAAGAAAGTAAGTAATTGTCCATTTTTATTTTTATTTTGCCTATTTGGTCTTTGACCGCTCTGTTGTGTGTTTCCTATTTTCTTGGAAAGGTTCAATAAGCTAAAGCCACCAGCAATTGTAATGTATCAGTTAGTCTTCTCAAACACCGGGTCGGAGGAGAGAGAAAGAGAGAGAGAAAGGGAAATAATTGTTTATGCTGAATAATCTGCGTGTATTCTTGTTTATTGTTATTGTTTTTAATCAGATATGCCACCAGAGTAAAATTATACCAGCCGGGAATGGAATAGCATGGGAAATGCTCCAAGTAATGTTTTTAATGAATACACTGCAGCAGCATGTGTGATATGACATTTTATGGCATGTAGCTTTCTCTCTCTCCCTTTGAAATAATACCTAGATGCTTGGACCAGCCTCATTTTCCTTTCAAACCATGAGATATAAACATTATACAAAATTCAACAGCCTCCTGTAAAAAGTATTGCCAGAAATCCCTTTACCTAGTTATTTTGTTTAGTTTCCTAAAAAGCATCCTTGGCTATCCTGTCTTCCCTTTTAAGATTCTGCCAAGTAAATGGATAAATTTTCAAATCAGAAATGAGTGTTGGCAACAGAGTGCAGACATTTCTATAGTGATTTTACCAGGTTTATGTACTCCTGGTCTAGAAATATATTTTTTTCTTTGGTTCCAAAATACTGGCTTCAATATTAATGAAGCACACAGCAAATCCCACCCTTACTTGCTCTGATTACGTTAGCTAGTTGGGTGATGAAGCAGCTGAACAACCAACCTCAGAAAATATAAAAAAAACTACACTGAATTGTTTAAAATATATTTTATTGAGTTTTAAAGATGTATGTTTGGATACAAAATTAATTTAAAGGGAATGAAGGGTAATGGGTCTACTATAACAATTCCAAGCCAAAAATAATACAAACAATTCAGGCTGGTCATGTAGGAGATACATAATGAATTGCAAAGTGCCTCAGAATCATTGACTGAGATGTGTAGCTATAAAAATTGAACAAATAAATAAATTACTGAAAGAAGTCTGATGGATACAACAATACAATATATTCAATTTGCACAATAAAACTCAGTAAATATTAGTACTTCTGGCAACTTCTGGCACTGAAGAGACCTAATTCCAGCTAAATGGTCTTGATGTTTGTTACACAATTCTGAGCCATTAAATAATATAAGGTAGATTTTTGGTTTGGTTTGTTTTCATGGCAGAAAGAGGTCCTGGAATTCGTTTCCTGGTTTGCAACATTTAAATACAAATTTAAATACACTTTGCGTCATAAAAGACCTTTTTGTTTAATACAGTCAGATTTGTTTGTAACCTCATAAGGTTGCTGTAAGGAATTTTCAGCGTGTTCTGGCAGAATTATAATATGCAAATCCAGAAAATTGTAGTTTTTTAAACCAAAAAAATGCTAAATAGTGAATTCCTGGCACAAGTCAGATCTCTTCTGGAAAAGAAAGTAGTTTGTGATGTTTGAGATACAATTAACAAGCCTATTGCAAGGCCAGCTCATAACCAGAACACCAGCAATCATCTCCTGTTCTGTGGAGCACTTGCAGCAGGCCATATAGGAAATAAGTTGTGTTCGTCTACGATGGCGGCAAAAAATAAATAAATCAGAAGTCTGATAAATGCTTTTTCTGACTAACACACTTTATAGAAAGCCTAAGCCACATCTTAATTGGATTCACAGAGTGGTAAGATTTAAGAAGAGGAAAGGTAGGGGAGGAAGAAAGATAGCTACTTATGCAGATGAAGGTTACATGTGAGACAGATTTCAAATACTTTACTAATTAGCAATTGCAATGTATTAAAATCAATTGTGTTTCTTAAGCCCTTCTGAGATAGCCCGAAACATTTAGATGTTTCTTGCTTGATGATATTATTAAAGTCCTAATTTCCTAAAATCACTTTGAGTCCTGAGAGGTTGAAGTGCTCTGATGTTATGGTGCCCTTCTTTTGAGTTCTGATGTCAGTCTTGTGTCTGTTAATTATTTTATGCAAAGTTTGTCCTGTTTATCCTCTGTAGAATCTAGGAGGATCATTACTGGAAGGTGATGGCATATATCACATTGGAGGAAGAGCTTGTGAAGATTAGAACAATTGTTAGAACAATTAATCAGTGGAACAGCCTGCCTCCAGAAGTTGTGAATGCTCCAACACTGGAAGTTTTTAAGAAGATGTTGGATAACCATTTATCTGAAGTAGTGTAGGGTTTCCTGCCTAGGCAGGGGATTGGACTAGAAGACCTCCAAGGTCCCTTCCAACTCTGTTGTTATTATTATTATTATTATTATAAGATGTTTCTAGTCGTGTGTAGGTTTTATAGGTCCTGAAAAAGTGATCTTAGTATAGATATAGTAGATATCTAGTTTGTTGCAAAAAAGATATCTAGTTTGTTGAGGAACTGGCTCCCCTGTTGGTATTACTGACGTGTTGTTTCCTGTTGCTTGTGAGAATTCAGGTTGGGCAGTGAACTGTATGTTAGTATGGATCTGCAATGCCCGAGAAAGTACAGTGTCATTGTCCAGTATGGGCTATATCTTATTAATAATGGATTGTGAGTGCATTTGAGATTATTGACATCTGGCATGATTTCATTATTAATATCTGGAGATGAGGAAGAGGATCCTTGAAAAATTGAACTTTAGAGACCCAGATGCACAAACAAACACATGCATGTTATGTATGGTCTCCTTCTGGACACACATGATCTCTTTTCCTATTTTATTTTTTCCTACTTTTCAAATTGCAAGTCTCCTAGTGTTGTGAGGAATCTCTAATACCATGATTAAAGAACCTTCACTAAAAGAAATATTAGTGTGAAAGAAATTAAGAATTGAGAATGCAAATGACCTTTTGAAGATTATTGTCCAATGAATCAGTATACAGAATCAACGTCTCTTATTATCCTTAAAAGAAGATTATTTCACAAAATGGATGGATGGATGGATGGATGATAGATAGAAGTCTAAATATATATTAGTGCATACATTTTGTTTGTGTCCCTTAGTATCCTCTTACTATGATGAATCAGGTTCTTGGAAGAGACATGTCCATTTATCAAGAACTTTGGATTTACCATCCCGGGAGTTTTGCCAAAAAGTGGTTCTTGAAAATGTGCATGTATACCAGGTATGAAAAGTTAAGTAGGTGACATGTATTAGCTTCCAAACTTTGAACGGGTTTTTTTTTAAATTAAAGTCAAGACTTATTAAACAATATGATCAAGATTTAATTTATTTAAAATTGAGTCATAGCAACTTTTATATATATGCAGTTATCATTGCATTCTTATATTTGGATTAGGGTATATAGTTTGCTCTGACTTTTTTTTGTAATTTGTTTTGATTTAAATCACGTTTGTTTTGTTTTGCTTTGTTTTCTTTTTATGGTTGTATAATAGCAATTAAAACTAATTAAAAACTCACACTATTATATACATATTATCGTACATCCCACAAACATACCATATTCTCTCCTTTTCACAAAACAGATTAATCTAATTTTTGGCACAGGAAATCGCAGTCTTCTAGAAACTGAGAATTCAAACCAGAGAGAGAAGAACATTTAGAAACGCTTCTGGCAAATGAGGTCATAGAAGGATCTTACAGAACAGGCAAAACATGAAAGTTTATTTTCAGTTGGAAAAATTGTGACCTTTGCAGAACAGAAGAAAAATGAACTGTGTAGACCTTTTAGACATTAGGGAAATAGCAGTTTGAACAGATGCCATCACCTTCCTGATTCTTTCTGCATGGAACAAAATTTTGTTAGACTGAACTGTGATTCTATACTCCCAAATGTTACTCCCTCCCCCACAATAAACCCAACCCCGTCCATATTGGGCAAATAAAAATCTATCTCTCTCTCTCTCTCCTATCTATCTATCTATCTATCTATCTATCTATCTATCTATCTATCTATCTATCTATCTATCTATCTATCTATCATCTATCTATCCATCCATCCATCCATTTATTTTATTTATTAGTTTGT
This sequence comes from Diadophis punctatus similis, assembly GCA_023053685.1. Taxonomy (NCBI): domain Eukaryota; kingdom Metazoa; phylum Chordata; class Lepidosauria; order Squamata; family Dipsadidae; genus Diadophis; species Diadophis punctatus. The sequence goes on from JALIGW010000015.1 coordinate 8,418,786, forward strand.
CAAACATGTACAAGATAGCAGGTATACTGTAAATATGAACATGGACATGAATGAAGGAAATTAATACAAATAAATGGGGACAGTAGGACAGGGACGGTAGGCACGCTGGTGCACTTATGCACGACCTCTTTACAGACCTCTTAGGAATGGGGTGAGGTCCATGGTAGACAGTTTAAGGTTGAAGCTGTGAGGGTTTGAGGATGTAACAACAGAGTCGAGTAGAGCATTCCAGGCGTTGACCACTCTGTTGTTGAAGTTGTATTTTCTGCAATCAAATTTGGAGCGGTTTACCTTGAGTTTGTATCGATTGTTTATCCATCCATCCATCCATCCATCCATCCATCCATCCATCCATCCATCCATCCATCTATCTAAGTTACTAAAACTATAAATTACAAATGTGACCAGGCAGTTTTCTGTTTTCTTGTTATTACTTGTTTTGGGGTTTTTAATGTTTACTTATTGCAAACATGTAAAATATAACAACAATGGTACTAATAATTAAAGCCAACAGTTCAGAACAACAATCATTCAGATACATAAAGCAAAAGCACATTAGCAACAGCAGGGGTTGTTAACAAAGAAACACAAAGCATGGGGGGGAAATCCTGTTTCACTGAAGTGAAATAGACATCATATATTTCTTTTAAAGGCTTTCGTAAATTAAAATAAATGTTCAAGTGCTATTGAAAAGATGACTTCATTACTTCATTACTGAATGAATTTTCTCTAGCAAGGAGTCTGCAATGACACTTATTTAAAGAGACACTTTCTACTTAAGATGGAGGACCTGAAATTAAAGTCAAGATTAGCTATTGGAAGTAAGCATAGATAAGTTTTTGTCAGGCGCAAGAAACCAGGAGCTATTATACAGCTCAGAAAGTACCGTGGGTTTATTACATGCAACCTATACACAAGAATCTGATCTACTAATGTCAAGGCAAATTGGTGCCAGATCAGAGTTAATGGACCTAAAGGGGGACTGGATTTTTGTCTTTTTCAGGGGCGCCAGACTGATGATACATTTGACCCCACCCTCAGGCTCAGGCTGGTTGTCTCCTTTGTCTTCTCCCACATTTTACTTTGCTTATTAAAATTCAAGTTCTTTCAAACCCACTGATGTAGAAATGTGTGGATCTTCAGCTCTTACATTTATTCTAGAGTGGTTCATAGAACCTTTTCCTCCAAGGTTATCACTCTGCCAATCTCGTGACGTAGACTGAAGAGAGAGTGATGGGTCCTAAATTATTTACTCCCAATTATTTATTCCGAAGGTTGAGTGAGGCCAGAACCTGGGTTTTGCAGGTCCTAGCCTAACTCCATAATCATTATATTACTAGTCTGGTAGATTATTTTTCTTTTTTTATTATTCTTCAAAATATCTTTATTAGTTTTTCACATTTTACATATCACAATAATTCTACAGCCTTTTGTATAAGTTGTTTTTGTATTTATACAGTTTATATATTATTTTACAATATTTTATAGTTCTACAACTTCATCCCACACTTTCTCTTCAAATTTCTATCATCAGTCCAATCATACCACTTTTCCTATATTCCATAATAATCTGATTCTTTTTGTCCTTTAAGTTCTATTGTTAATTTCTATTGTCCATCTCAGCACATTCATATATTTTTTTAATTATCAGACTCTCAGTGGGTGTATTTGGGTTTCTCCAACATAGTGCATCTAGTCTGGTAGGTTCTTATTAAAAACAAACAAATAAAATTATTATTTATTTATTTTTCTCCATCATGTTAAGAGGATCTATCAGGAAAAAAGAGAGGAGAAAAGGTGTGTGTTTGTGAACATCTAATATCTCATCAAAGATATTGAAGCATGATGCTTCAACCCAAATGTTCAAGCCCTTAAGTAGATGTAAAAATCTATTTTTATTTTTATCACATTCAATTGTTTGGAATTTTTTAAAAATCCAAATGAATTGTAGCCAGTTCAATTTAGAGCTGGCCTCAATGTCTGACAATTACATGGATAGACACATACAGGGTTCTTGGCAATAGCTTTGAAGCTGTATGCTTTTTTTTTCTACTTTCAGGACAATAATTTTAAGCTCCAAGTCTTGGGAATTCCTTGGCTATCTCACCTTCAAATTTGAATCACATCTGGTTAGTATTAATAATCCCACTAGATAGATAGTAAGAATATGCTGCTTCTGAATCCAACAGAAGGAATTTAGAAATGCAATTGATCTTAGGCTTTTTTTTTAGATAATCCCAACCAACTTGCATCAATGCAGCATTTATCACCATAGAAAGCCTATTCTTATTAGAATTGCGCTGAAATGCAATTCTGTGGGGAAGAAAAACTTGGTTTAGTAGAAATGATTAAGAAAAAGAAAACTAATGTTAGAGAAAGAAAATATGCTCTCTCTCTCTCTCTCTCTCTCTCTCTCTCTCTCTCTCTCTCTCTCTCTCTCTCTCTCTCTCTCATTCTCTCTCTCTGCATGAAAACTGTGTTTAAGAGAAATAGAATAAATTCTGCTTGCTGCATATGTGAGAAACATAATGATTGAAACAGATAAATGCTAATCTCCATAAATTATCATTGAATATTTATCAAGGGTTTTAATTACTGGAAAATTAGGAGGATCTCTATTTGGAGCCTGGGAGTCAATTTCATGTTTGTCATAAATCAATTGTTTCTGTTCCTAAACTGTATGGACTTTCCATGCCAGAATAAGCCTTGAAATTATTCTAAAGAATTAGAGGCACTGAGATTTCGGTCCCCAAAATCATTGAACAGGGGAAAAAAACCCTTCTAGATGCAAGCAGCCCCCTCTTTTGAAGACTGTGTGTGTGTGTGTGTGTGTGTGTGTGTGTGTGTGTGTGTGTGTGTGTGTGTGTGTGTGTGGTTTTAATTATTGGGCAACAATAATACATTTGAAATAGATTGGGCAAAAGGGACCAATATTCACTATAAAAAGTTTTTAACAACATCTTTCAGAAAAAGAGTTATTGCAAAAGACACAGTGGCTATAATTTCTATTAGGACAGATACCTCTTCTGTCATCTTCTTTCTCATAGATTTCCCTTAAGATAATATTTTCAAAAAATATAAAAGGTTCAGGAAAAAAATACAGATAGCCTACTTTTTGTTTTTATAAAATAATCTTTATTAATTATATAAAAAAGACAAACAAACATCCAAACAAACATAAAAACGTGTATAAACATATGTATATATAATTAGAGTAAGAAATATCTTTGAATATAGAAAACATTGAACATTGAACATACATGTCAACCATCTCGTCGACACTATCCTTTTACAGCCTAGTGATACAAAAAATATTTACATCATTATCTTTCTTATATCTTCCAATATTTCCCTTATTCTTTTCTGTTATTATATTATGTTCAGTCTATTATCATTACAATAAAACAATTTTCCCATTTTCAACAATGGTTCTTTTGTTCAGCTTGATTAATATTTTATAACCTTGTAAAATTGTATACATTCTGATATTTTGTTCCGGTCTTTGCGAAAAAGTAGACATTTGTTATTATTTATACTGTCTGAGATCATAACTCATAATGTGTCTAAGATCATGACATATAGTTATAGCAATTTTTGATATTTATTTTGGTTAAGCCAGTTATACCACCTGTCCCAAGTTTTATAGAATTCAAAGTCATCTTTATCTTGCATTTCCAGTGACATCCTACTAAGTTCTGCACATTCAAATACTTTATTAATGAGATTTAACATAGTTGGGATTTTTTCAGTTTTCCAAATCTGTGCATATATAATTCTTGCGGCTGTTGTAATGTGTAGAATTATATATCTGTCTTCGTTCGTCATTTTTTCCCTGAAGATACCTAATAGGAAAAGCTCCGGCTTTAGGGGGATCGTTTTTGAAGTTATTTGTTCAAGGCAGTTTTTGATCTTAATCCAAAAGTTTTTCGCTTTGGGGCAGGTCCACCATAGATGGTAGTATGTTCCTATACCTTCTTTACACTTCCAGCACTTTGGGGAAAGTTTCGGGAACATTTTTGCCAATCGTGCTGGAGGAAGGTGCCACCGGTAAAACATTTTGTATATGTTTTCTTTGTATGGTATCGCCAGTGTTAGTTTATAATTTATAGACCAAATTTTTTCCCATTCGTTTAAATTAATTGAATAACCAAAGTTTTGTGCCCACGCAATCATCGAGCCTTTCACCACCTCTTCAAATAGATTATATTGGAGTAGGAAATTATATAGTTTGGAAGTCATTTTTTGGTCCTTGCCCATTAATATTCTATCTAAGTCACATTTTTTTTGAAATCCGTATTTTATTTTATCTTTATTGTATTTTGATTTGACCTGTAAATAGTGCCACCAATCAAGGTCTATTCCTTTTTCTTTAAGTTCTTGTTTTGAGAACATCTCATTGTGTTCATCTAGGAGTTGTTGATATGTTATAATCTTATTTACGTCTAAAAGGTTCGGGTATATAATTGCTTCAGTTGGTGATATCCATTTTGGAACACTTGTATAGTGGTCTTTCCTTATTGTTAGCCATGTGTCTAATAGGTTCTTTCTTATATAATGTCGGCGGAAATATGTATGTGTTTTATAGGTGTCCCCCCATAAGAAGGCGTGCCAACCTATCTGCAAATCGAAACCCTCTAGAGTTAGTATCCTTCTGTTTTTGAGTGTGATCCATTCCCTCATCCAATTGAGTGTAGCAGATTGGTGGTATAGTTCCCAGTTAGGGAGACCAAATCCTCCTCTCCTCCTATGGTCTTGAAGAAGTTTCAGTTTGATCCTCGCTTTTCTTTTGGCCCATATGAATTTATGAATCATTTTATTTAAATTTGAAAAAACTGTTTTGTTCAACTTTATTGGAATTACCTGGAATAGAAATAAGATCTTGGGTAAGATGTTCATTTTAATTGTCGCGATTTTACCCATAAATGATAATTGAAGTTTTGACCATCCGTCAAGGTCCTTACTAATTTTCTGTATTAGTTTTATATAATTATCCTCCTTTAATGAACTACATCTTGCGGTGAGCCATATCCCAAGATATTTAACTCTTTTTACTATTTTCATGCCCAATAAATTTTCCAATTTGATATTTTGTTTTGGTGTCATGTTTTTAGTTATTATTTTTGTTTTTTCCTTATTAATTTTTAGGCCTGCCGCCTTTCCAAATTTTTCAATTTCATTAATTAGAATCGGGCCGGTGTCTAAAGGTTCTTCAACTATAAATGTCATATCATCGGCGAAAGCTTGAAGTTTGAATTCCTCCTTCCTGATTTTTAGGCCTTTTATCTCTTGCATGCTTCTTACTTTCCTCAGTAGGCTTTCTAATGCTAATATGAAAATTAATGGGGCTAACGGGCATCCTTGACGTACTCCTTTTTTAATATCTATTTTCTCTGTGATATCGTTATTTACTATTATTTTTGCTGTTTGGGTACTATATATAGCTCTGATCAACCCTATAAATTTTTCGCCAAATTTCATTTTTTCTAGTTGCATAATAAAAAATTGCCAGTAAAGGTTGTCGAACGCTTTTTGGGCGTCGACAAAAATAAGTGCTAGTTGTTTATCTATGTGTATATCGTAGTACTCTAGTGTATTGAGTATTATTCTGGTATTGTTCCTTATCTGTCTGTGGGGTAAAAAACCGTTTTGATCTGAGTGGATAATCCGATTTAAAATTTTTTTGAGTCGTTCAGCCATTATTGATGCGAGTATCTTGTAATCCGTATTTAGTAATGAAATCGGTCTATAATTTTTAATGTTTTGTTTGTTCGAATCTTCCTTGGGTATCAGAGTTATATATGCTTCTTTCCAGGACTCGGGTAGTTCCCCTTTTTCCATTGTTTCATTGAATAGGTCTAACATTACTAGTTCTAATGAGCTTTGTAGATTTTTATATATTTCAAAGGGGATACCGTCCGGACCTGGTGATTTATTATTCTTTTGTTTACCGATGGCGTTTTTTAATTCTATTAGAGTAATCTTGTCATTTAGCATATTCCTGTCCTCCTACTTTTTGAATTGTCCTCTGCTTGTTCATAAGCATTAGCCCACTCTAAAACAAGTCACTTGTTCCTGAGGTCCTTAGCTCTTATGACTTCTGGAGAAGGGGAGAAAATCTGAGATGGTCCATTTCCATACCTGTAACTCTTCTCATGAAAAAACGGAATGGAACAGAACAGAACAGAAATGTCGAAAGGGTCCTTGGAAATCTAGTCCAACCAGTTCAAGCAGGAGATCTTATACTATTTCGTACAATTACTTACTATTCTAAAAAGATAAAGCTTTCAGAGATGGTGGGTTTTTTAAAAATAATTTTTATGGAACATTTTTTTAAGTTAAAAACAAACACAGAAATTTATACAATTTCCTTCTTTTCAACAATTTTGCATTGCTAAACATTTTAAATTTTACAATTTTTTCCTCTTCAATTTTTCATTTCATTTTATACATACTGTATATTTCACAATTCTACGGTATTTGTATACATCATATAATAGTGTATTCTATTTCTACTTTATTCTCTATTTCACTTCTACTTATTTGTAGTTAATACCACCTGTTAACTCCATTATCCTCTTTCATGCGTTATTCTCTTATCCTTTGACCCTCTTCTCATACCACTTTTCAATATTCTGTTTCCTCTTTTTCCTCTTGTAATTCCTTTGTAAGTTTACCCATTTTGGCACATTCTAAAACCTTTCTAATCAAATGTTCTTGTGATGGTGTATATTTATTTTTCCAGTTTTGAACATATATTATTCTTGCAGCTGTTATCACATGTATTATTAGGTATTATATTTCTTTTTTATAGGTGTTCTGGCAATATTCCCAAATAAAAATGTTTCAGGTTTCATCTCTAATTTTTCTTTGGTGATCTCTTCTAATTGTATTTTAATTTTATTCCAATATTGTTTTGCTTTTGGGCAGGTCCACCACATGTGGTAATATGTTCCTTGGCTTTGATTGCATTTCCAACAATTTGACGTTGTGTTTGGGAACATCTTAGCCAACCGTGCAGGTGGAAGATGCCACCTGTAAAACATTTTGTACATGTTTTCCTTATAGGCTACAGACATTGTTAGTTTATAATTTTTATTCCATAATTTCTCCCATTTATCTAAATCTATATTATAACTGAAATTTTTGGCCCAAATTATCATATTTTCTTTAACTACTTCCTCTTCCAATTTGTATCTCAATAGATAATTATAAATCTTGGTTATCAATTTATCTTCTGTACCTTGTAAAATTTTATCTAATTAATATTTTTCTTTTTGAAATCCATATTTTTCCAAATCCATTTTATATCTAGACTGTATTTGCATGTATGGTCACCAATCAATGTCTGTACCCAGTTCTTTGAGCTCTTGTCTTGTTTTCAGTTCCCCTTGACCGTCTAATAAATCTTTGTATCTCTTAATTTTATCAATATTCAATGTATTTGGATATATTTGTGCCTCATGGGTGATAACCATTCTGGGATTTTTCTATGATTATTCTTTATTGTTAACCATGTTTCTAATGGGGCATCTCTAATTAGGTGTCTCCGAAAATAACTATGTTGTTTATGTTTTTCATCCCATAGAAAGGCATGGCACCCTATTTGGAAGTCATGCCCCTCTAATACTAAGGTTCTTTTATTCTTTAATTCTATCCAATCCTTAATCCAAATTAGTATTGATGCCTGGTAATATGACTCCCTCTTGTAGTGCTTTTAATTTAATTCTAGATTTCTTCCCTTGCCAGATATAATTTAGTATCATTTTATTTAAGTCCATTAAAAAAAAATCTTAGTTTTACTGGAATTACTTGGAAGAGAAACAATATCCGTGGTAAGATATTCATTTTTATCGTTGATATTCTTCCTAAAAAGGACAGTTGTATTTTTTTCCAATTTTCTAGCTCTTTCTTTATTTGTACTGTTAATTTATTATAATTATCTTCTTTGATCGACGAACACTTGGGTGTAAACCAAATTCTTAAATACTTTATTTTTGTTGCTGTTTGAATGCCCAATATTTTTTGCAATTCAATTTTCTGGTTTTTGGTAAGGTTTTTTGTTAGTGCCTTTGTTTTTAGTTTATTAATTTTTAACCTGCTACTTTTCCATATTCTTCTATTTGATATATTAATTTAGGCCCTGTTTGTGTTGGTTGCTCTAATATGAATACCAGATCGTCTGCAAACGCTTGGACTTTGTACTCTTCTTGTTTTATTTTCAGACCTTTTAGTTCCTTTTCACTTCTAATTTTATCTAACAGTATTTCTAATGTTGGTATGAACAATAAGGGTGATAAAGAACATCCTTGTTTCACTCCTTTTGCTACCTCAAATTTTTCATCTAAATATACTCAACACAAACAGCGAAAATATTAATACATGGAAAATGTATTAATATTTTCGCTGTTTGTGTTGAGTATATTTTTCCTATCATCTTTACAAATTTCTCTCCAAATTCCATTTGTTCCAACTGTAATATAATAAATTTCCAATTCAGATTATCAAAAGCCTTTTGGGCATCTAAAAATATCAATGCCGCTTGTTTATCCGGGCGTGCCACATAGTCTTCTAATATGTCTATTATTGTCCTCAAATTATTTTCATTTGCCTTTTTGGGAGAAACCCATTTTGATTTTAATGAATATACTTATTTATCACATTTTTGAATCTTTCTGCAATGATTGATGCAAATAATTTATAATCTGCGTTCAATAATGAAATTGGCCTATAGTTCTTAATTTGTTGTGTGTCTGAATCTTCTTTTGGAATAAGAGTAATCAAAGCTTCTGTCCAAGAGTTTGGTATTTTGGCTTTCATTAGTGCCTCATTAAAAATTTCTAACAGGGTTTCATCAACCCTGTTAGAGATAGTGGTTTTAACTGCCACACGAAGAAGCATGAATAGATCCATCATGAATGAGAGTAAGCGATCTAGGTTTGACCAATGGTGTTGATGACTTAGGATGGATATGTAAGGCAAATCTTCTCAATGCAGATTTCCTAAAGCTTTCACATTAGAAAATGGTAAACAGAATGTGGAATATTTTGCTATTGTTTGTACTAAATAGACATGTACCGTGTTTCCCCGAAAATAAGACCCTGTCTTATATTTTTTTGAACCCTTAAATAAGCGCTTGGCCTTATTGCCATGCACTCAAAAGCCCGATTGGGCTTATTATCAGGGGATGTCTTATTTAGGGGGAAACAGGGTAGATGATAAATAGATAGATGATAGATAGATAGATAGATAGATAGATAGATAGATAGATAGATAGATAGATAGATAGATAGATAGATAGATAGATGATAGATAGATAGATAGATAGATAGATGATAGATAGATAGATAGATAGATAGATAGATAGATAGATAGATAGATAGATAGATAGATAGATAGATAGATGATAGATAGAGAGATAGAGAGATAGAGAGATAGAGAGATAGATAGATAGATAGATAGATAGATAGATAGATAGATAGATAGATAGATAGATAGATAGATAGATGATAGATAGATACCGTGTTTCCCTGAAAATAAGACCCTGTCTTATATATTTTGTGAACCCTTAAATAAGCGCTTGGCCTTATTGCCATGCACTCAAAAGCCCGATTGGGCTTATTATCAGGGGATGTCTTATTTTGGGGGAAACAGGGTAGATGATAGATAGATAGATGATAGATAGATAGATGATTGATAGATAGATAGATAGATAGATAGATAGATAGATAGATAGATAGATAGATAGATAGATAGATATATGATAGATAGATAGATAGATAGATAGATAGATAGATAGATAGATAGATAGATAGATAGATAGATGATAGATAGATAGATACCGTGTTTCCCCGAAAATAAGACCCTGTCTTATATTTTTTTGAACCCTGAAATAAGCATTTGGCCTTATTGCCATGCACTCAAAAGCCCGATTGGGCTTATTATCAGGGGATGTCTTATTTTGGGGGAAACAGGATATAAAGACATGAAAGATAGAATTCCAGAAGCATGAAAGGATTCAATATATAATATGCAGTTGGTTCCAGGCTTAGGATTTGTGAATAACTGCATTCTGATGTGTAGCTTTTAGTCAAGCAATTTGCCAATAAAATATAAAGTCAGTTTAACCCTTGTACAATATGCTGCTATACGGAATACAATTTTCCCCTTTTTCCTTCCCTTTTCTTTATTTGACCATTACTTGGTAAGAAACAAAACAAAACAAAAATCACGTTGATAACAGCACTTTTAACTTCACTTCAATGGGCTAAGTAGATAATTTATAGAAAAATCAGCTACTCAGTTTCATCAAAATGGAATCGTGGAAATGATTAATGCCATTATTGATTTGTTTTCTTCTCTCTCGCTTTTAATGCTGCTTCATGCTTGGTGATAGAGAGTCCTCTGTGAGTCAGGAGCAATATTAAATTAAGGCGTAGAGTAAATCAGAATCAAAACAGGCCAAGCCAGCTCTTCAGGTCTAGAAATGTACAGTCCAATTTTAGAGTACATATTAAAGGAGTGAAATTGGTTTCCTGGGATTGGTCTTTGCTCTTGTCATTCAGGAATTGGAAATGTTTCCTCTAACTGTAAATGTGCAACTCAGAAGTAACAAACATCATATAGAAAGTTGAACTTAAAGACTTTGTAGTTGTTTCATACTTTATCCACATAAAGTATGCTTTGCAAAACGGACTGGCTATTTTTGTGTTCTAACATGTAATAGAGAACTTGAGTGAAAGTCAACTTTACCCTGGAAGCCAATTTTACTGCAGGAAGATTCAAAGCCAGATCAATATGTTTATTATAACATCAGAGATGGTGAGTGTTCTGCAGTAGCATCCTGTGAAAATATGACAGTGCTTCCCACAGTTTATTTTCCTCGTATTGGGTGAGAAGCGGTAATGAAAAGTCCAGAAGAAAAAAGGTCGACCTATCATTTATACAGTTAAACAACAGGATTAAGGCTGTGCAAGGAAGGGATCAACTTGTAGCCCTCATTTTGATGTTACATCAGTGTGGTCAGAGGCTGTCATCCAAATGATAAAAGTGTCCTCTATGCATGACATCACAGTCACACACCAATGGGACCAAGCTTACAGCAAGTTGCTGCTTTTGCCATCCAGAACTCCCTCTGCAGATGCCTCCACCCTCAGCCTAAATTTAAAGACCTAATGAAAAGGAAAAATTCAGATATACCATAAGATCTAGCAATTCTTTCTCTGCAGCTTGGGGGAAAAAAGATGCAGACTTCCGAAGGGAAAGAAGAAAGAATAGGTGAGAACACTTCAAGCCTGCCAACTGTATGGCTTCCAGGGGATTATACTTCAGGCTTTCAAGTCCTTTGACAGAAAATAGATTGTGCAACAGTGCTATACAAGCTGCTCTGGAAATTGATCTCACCCAGTTCAGTGGCATTCTCTTGCCATGATCTCCCTGGACCATCTCCAAGAAGAAGAGTTGTCAGAGGATGAACAGATGGATTCTGTGAATTGAATTATGCCTGAACCATGTAATTTTGTCTCATAGGATGTAATCTAGAAAGACGTCAATCTCTTTCATGTCTTAGAACCTGCACTTCTCAATCTCTGAAAGAATCCCCTAACTTGTGATCCCAAAAGAATGTTACTGCATCTGGGTTAAAGAACCAAGAGAAGGAAAATGCCAGATTGTAGGGCCAGGCTCATAAAGGAATCGTGGCCTCTTCCAGAATCAGAATTGTAACTGGGAAGGGGTCTGTCTACTTTGAGTTAAAGAAGCCATCCTAGAGTCAATGGGTTAGAGTTTCTGTCTGTACTCATATGCACAATACTGTGTGTTGACTTTGTTCAACTAGATTTCTGCGCCTCAGCCTCAAGTTCAATTCCACTGAACCCTTGGAATGATTACATTATTTTCATTATTACAAGCATGGACTGGACTTGTCCCAAAAGTGCTTTTCAAAAGGCAACTGGACTTCCTTGGCTTTTTTCGTTGAGAACATTTTGCTTCTCATCCAAGAAAGTTCTTCAAGAGAACTCAGAAAGTCTGATTGCCTTTTGAAAAGCACCTTTGGGACAACCATGACCTGGATGATCGAGAATCTCCGTAGACATGGACTGCTTGCTTTTTCAGTAGAATATTTACCGTATTTTTCGGAGTATATGACGCACCTTTTTCTTCCCTAAAAGAGGCTGAAAATGTGGGTGTGTCTTATACTCCGAATGTAACTTTTTTGAAGCTTTTTTCACCAGCCCTAAAGAGGTGCTAACAATCTTCCCAGCTTCCTACTCCATCCGAAAAAAATTTTTTCCAGCCCTAAGTCTTTGCAGGCTTGTTTTCATTCCTACTCCCTCTGAAAAGGGTTTTTTCAGCCCTAATGAGGTGCTAACAATCTTACCGGCTTGCAGCATTTTTTTATTCCTACTCCCTCGAAGTAGTTTTTACCAGCCCTAAGTCTTTGCAGGCTTGTTTTCATTCCTACTCCCTTTGAAGAATATTTTTTTCTGCCCTATCCAGGGGATAAAATAATGTGCTGAAGCTGAACAGACTGAGGACCCTAGCCAGATGAATACCGGTAGATAGATTTATTTCCCTATTTTCCTCCCCCAAAACTATGGTGCGTCTTATACTCCGGTGCGTCTTATACTCTGAAAAATACGGTACTTATGAGCATCAATGAATAGGCTTTTACTATAAATTTACTTTTATACTGTATTGTGAACATACAAAACCCCAAACAAGTCCAAAAGTAGGTTTCAGATCCACTGATTTTAATGAATTCTATTACACTTCTTTCTCTGGATTGAATTGCAGCATTTGCTGTGGAAAATCCTAACAGAACAACCAAAACTTGGCAGTTGTTAGCAGTTTTAATTTCTCCTGTTTTTCCTCAGGCTTGACAAATAACACATTAGTGGGTTTTATGATTCTGCTTTAAGTGCACAATTAATATTTCTATTGACGGCTGTTTTAAGGTTATAACAAAATCAAATGTGGTGGGTATTTAAATTTATTTTTAACTTCCATAACATCCACTTCACTATGCTTGCTGTCTGTAATATATGGAGAACAATGGAATTCCTTAAGACTTAAGATTACACAGTACTACACAGTTGTCCCCAAAGCACAATTACAATGCTTCTTCGCCTGCTTATAGTACATAGATGCCATTTCAATCTTATTAGTGCAAGGCAAAAACCTTTCTACATTCATTGTTTTCCAACTTGGCATTAATACTTCTGTAGTGTCCTCACCTTCAGTCATGATAAATTAATTGATGCAAACAACAGTAGATACAAATGGGGATTTAATATTGTTCAGAATCACATGAATAATTATAACAATGGCAACCAGATAACTACACCGAGGAAGGCAGGCAGAATTTAAATGATGCTAACGACACTCACAGAAGGTATGTTTGACCTGGACCATTCATGTATCTAAGTTAAAAGCTACTTAAATTGTAGAGTTAAGATACATCTTAAAGGAATTCATTACTTTACTGGTACACATAGATAAATTATCCTGGTAAAATGATGTTATTTCCTTTGAAATGAGCTTTCCTTCGTATTGTCTTCATGAATACATCTATATATGTTTTCTAATAAAAATGCAGAGGCATGGTTTCAAGGGTGGGGTTTGTTTGGGGTTGTTGTTGTTGTTTTGGTAATTTCTCCCTCTTGCTTGGCAGAGGTGGGATTCAGCAGGTTCTGACCAGTTCTGGAGAACCGGTAGCGGAAATTTTGAGTAGTTCGGAGAACTGGTAAATACCACCTCTGACTGGCCCCACCCCCATCTATTCTCTGCCTCACGAGTCCCAGCTGATGGGGAGGAAATGGGGATTTTGCAGTAACCTTTCCCTGGAGTGGGGAGGGAATGGAGATTTTACAGTATCCTTCATCTGCCACGCCCACCAAGCCAACCCACCAAGCCACACCCACATAACTGGTAGTAAAAAATTTTTAATCCCACTACTGCTTGGCACTTCATATTCATTTGCAAAAATTGGGTCTAACTCTATTTAAATAAACTCAGGCAAGTATTGTCACAGTCAATTACTCAAAATACAAGGGGTCGCATTTTAGCAATGCACCAAACTTGGTAATTTTTTTAACTTTCCTATTTTTTGATGTCATTTTGTGTGATGCAGTCCCACATTTTTTATTACCTTATTGGGCCAATCCAAGCAATGGATTATTTCAGTAAACAGATTATGAAATCTATGTGGTATTAATGAAGGGATGGGTCTTTTTTTTTTTTTTTTTTTTTTCTCAAAAAAGTTTTATTAGTACAAACTTACATAAGTGGTAACAAAATATTAAATCCAAAGTACAAACATTTTTATTTCCCCCCCCCAGACCCACCCCCTTCCCTCCCCACCTCCCCCCCCCCGGACTTCCCAGAGATAATACAGGGCATAATAATAAGTTTAAATTGTTAATAAAAAGAAAAAGGAAAAAGGAAAAAAAGAACACTATTTTTAAAAAAACTTCAACTCCATACTATACAGTACTAATATATCGCATTTGTATACAATAGTAAAGATACAAAAAAGAGAGAGAAAAAAAAGAAAGAGAATAAAAAAAAAGAAAGAAAGAAAGAGAAAACTCTTTAACACTACAAACAAACCTCCTACCTCCTCCCTTCAGTCCTTTATCTTATACAAGGTAAGTGTTACATAAGTAATAACTAAATATAAAATACACAAATCTTAAACTAATATTATTGACATTAGAAATAACCTCTAAGATAAAACTTAACTAAATGTTACATAAGTAATCATCAAATATTAAATTTCATCATGATATTAATAAGATAATATTATTCTAAATTAATTCGCTAACTTCAATAAACAAAAAAAGAAAATAAAAGAAGAATAAACAATAAACAAATCTTCAACAAACTATATATATCTAATATTATCAACATTAAAAATAACCTCAAAATTATATAAAACTTAACTAAATATTGCATAAGTAATCATTAGATAGGGAAAAGATAAAATACAATCATATTAGTCTCTATCCATCCAATATATTTCAACATCACATTGTTTTGTATCTTGATAGTTCATCTTTTAATAGTTCAATAAATTCAAATTTGTCAAGTCGTCTCCCGTCTGCTCCCAAACCTCCATCTCCTCTTCCCCAGCTATCTGATTCAGGCACTCCTTTTGGATTTTTGAGTCTATTTCTTTTTGATCCATCGAAGGTGGCTTCCCCTCCTCCTCCTCTTTTATTTTCATACACCCTTCTTCTGGAATCTTGGATATATCAGCCTTTAGAACATTGACATAAAATTCAGTAGCTTTTTTTATCGTGTTGAGCCGGTATCTTTTTCCAGAAAATTTCACTGTTACTCCAACTGGTGCTTCCCATTTATATTGTAAATTTAATCTCTTAAATTCATCAATCAAAAAAGTATAGCTTTTCCTGGCTTTAAGCATTTTAGAGGGGATTTCTTTCCAAATCTTTAGTTCCTGACCATTCACCATAAGATTATTGTTAAACGTTGCTTGTATAATTCTGTTCCGTAGAGCTCTTGTGGTAAAATATATGACAATATCCCTTGGTAGATGCTTTTGTTTGGCGTACCACGAGTTGATTCTGTATGTTTTGTCGATTTGTGTAGCCAATTCCGCTTTAGAAATTCCAGACACCTGATCCAATATGTCAACCATCCTGCCTTTTAAATTTTCATATAATCCTTCTTTCAAACCTCTAATCCTTATAGCAACTTCCATAGATCTGAACTGAGTCATTAAGACCTCTTTTTCAAAATTTGCAATGTCATTTTGGATTTTATCTATGTAATTCACCGAAGTTGCCAAAGCTTGTTTATTTGTTTCAATACGTTCTGCCAAAACTTCAATATTTGTTGCTAAGCCTTTGCAAACCTCTAACACATCAAATCTTAGTTGTTGATTCATATTCTTCAAAGCAGCCTGCATCTTATGGTCTATCTCACTTATTTTCTGGTTAAATTCCAAAGTAAGTTCATGTTTCATAATCTTTAAATTATTTAATAAATTTTCAGGTGTCAAAAGCTGTGGAGGTGTTAGCTCAGTGTTAAGTTGCATTTTAGAAATATATCCAGATGAATAGTCATTTCTTTTAGTCAAAACAGTCTTTCCAAACTTTGAAGCCATTGGTGTTTCAAAAGAGTACAAAAAAGAAAGAAAGCCAGTTGCCTGATTAAAGTTCTTTCCAGTTTAAAAATCAGATAGTCTTTTATTATTGAAAATATTTCTATTATAACTTTAATCCAGAGTTAGGAGACAGAGAAAGAAGGGATGGGTCTTAACTTCCCCTTCCCCAAGCTTTCTTCTGCCATTCGTGGGGTGGGTTATCATGAGAGAGAAGACAAGGTTTGGTGACATGGTTTCACTGATCAAATTAACCAGCTTTTTGGGGGGAGGGAAGGGATGGAAATTAGTTGGATAAGTGATATCTCATAAATCATCCGATGTTATCTACTCCATTACACAACTGGTACAAAATGCACTATTCATTTCAGTTGAGTGCTGATGACATGAGATGAAATGTGTGACACGTGACATCATTATAGTTTCTGCCAAATGCCATTGCTGACAAGCAGGTCATTGGCATTGCCACTAACCACAGATTTGAAACTTGGTGTAGATATTTTCACAAATCATAGGTCTACTCGCCTGTTGAAGAATGACTGCTATAATTGCAATGGCTGTTCGTAAGTCATCCATTTATCAGAAGACATGGAAGATTGTGTTCCATATATTCTGGTTCACATGCACACTTGTGTGGAGCCAGGCAAGCAGTTGGCATGCTTCTATAAACAGCATGCTCTATATTTCCTACAGGTTTTTTAATGCATTCCTATAGGGCCGTGATGGCGAACCTATGGCACACGTGCCACAGGTGGCATGCGGAGTCATATCTGAGGGCACACAAGGTGTTGCCCTATGTCAGCTCCAGTGCGCATGTGTGCACTGGCCAGCTGATTTTCGGCCTTCTGGAGGGTGGGGGAAGACCGTTTTCTCCCTCCCCAAGCTTCAGGAAAGCCTCCTGAAGCCTGTGTGCTTAGTATCAGGTAAACCTGGACTGACAGGAATGGAGGCGAGACGAGGTTCTTCAAACAGCAACAGGCTTTATTACAATTCAGCACCACAGGAAAACAGGAGAAAGAGAACAGCAACATGCCGGCTGACAGCTCCTTTTATACTCAAGCTGTCAGACTGGCAACCAATCAGGATGCCCCATTTTCCCGCTTGCCGGCTGCTTGCGTCTTAGCCAATCAGGCTCAATTTGCAGCCGGCTTGGGTTTTGGTGGTGTCGTAAGTCCGAGGACTTTACACTGTGGATGGCGAAAAACGGGCCCAACGGGCCTACCGGAAATTTAGATGTAGGCCTGTTGGGCCCTTTTTTCGCCATCCACAGTCTCTCGAGGCTTTCCTGAAGCCTGGGGAGGGCGAAAAACGGCCCAAAGGACCTACCGGAAGTCCGGAGGCTTCAGTGAGGCCTGCGCGCATGCAAGGGGGGGCAGAATGGGGGGATTGTGCATGCATGTGCGGGGGGAGGGCATTGCATTATGGGTGTGGGCACGTGTGCGCTATCGTACGCGCGCGCACCCTTTTGGCACCTGAGCAAAAAAAGGTTTTCCATCAGTGCTATAGGGCCTATGTAGGACTCAGGGATATTGGGGAAAGAGAGAGAGAGAGAGAGAGAGAGAGAGAGAGAGAGAGAGAGAGAGAGAGAGAGAGAGAGAGAGAGGGAGGGAGGGAGAGATTGAGAGGGAGGGAGGGGGAGAGAGAGATGACAATGATGATATTGTCTTACCTTTTTATTACTATAAAGAGACAGAGACAGACAGAAAGGTATACATATACATACACATACGCATGCTGAGATAGGGACTTTTCCAAAATTGAGCAATTAAGTAAAATGCTTTCCCCAGAAATGACTTTTTTCTACCCACTGAGAAAGAATTGGAATTCTGCGATTCATGTCACCAAGGTTAGAGAATCCCTTTAAAAATGTAGTGGGGAAAAATATTTTCTTTCATTTGGTTTTCCTGAAGCAGAAAGGATAGGGATAGCATACTGTAGATAGCTGCCGTTTGCCCAGTACAACTGGTTTAGTTGGCCTTAAAATTAAATCGGTCAAATTCATGAAGGAGACATAAAACATGTTAATGCTCCACAGAAAAACCCTTCCGTTTCGCAAAAGATTTTTTTGCCATCCAAAGGAGACTCTTAAAATTATACCGTTAAGGAGCTGAAAGGAGCCATGTAGGCCAGCCAAGGCTTATGGATGTTTTTTCTAGCCCTCTTTTAGCAACTGCCTAATTTAGTGACCATTGGCAGTTGTGACTGATGAAAAGGTGATTTTGCAACGTATCCTTGCCTTTATGATCTTCACTGGTCTGTAAATCAAAGGAAAACTGAAGTAAGATCATAAACACAGTTGTAGTTTCACTTAGCAGCCTTTTTGCTTAATGACCGAATTGCTGGTCCCAGTCATGATCAATAAATGAGGACTTCTCTAGACAAGGCATACCCAATTCCTGCAACCATTCTTCATATGTTTTCGCCTTCAACCTCCCAATTATCTTTGTCGCTCTTTCTGCACTCTTTCCAGAGTCTCAACATCTTTTTTTATATTGTAGTGGCCAACATTGTATGCAATATTCCAAGTGTGATCTTACCGAGCCATTATAAAGCGGTAATATCACTTCTCATTATCTTGATTCTATCCCCTTGTTAATACAGCTCAGGACTGCATTGGATTTTTTGGCAGCTGCAACATATTCATACTGTTTTTATTAAGTGGTTGGCTTCAAGTGACTTTTTGTTTAAAGTTTAGAAGAAGCCAATGGGAATTGTTACCAGGCACCAAATATTACTCCAGGAGAAATAGGAAGAGTCCATATGTTGATATTGGCAATTAGCCTGATTAAATGGTTATTTTAAAAAAAATCAAGTATGAAGCTGTGTAATGTTTCAGAAGTATATATTAATGTCTCTGTGTGAGCCAGGGGTCTCCAACCTTAGCAACTTTAAGACTTGTGGACTTTAACTCCCAGAATTCTGGGTGTTGAAGTCCACAAGACTTAAAGTTGCCAAGGTTGGAGAGCCCTGGTGTGGGCATCAGGTAGAAATTAGTTTTACTTTCAGTATTGTCTAAAATGAAAGTTCCAATGCGTTCCAATCTGTGTCAGAATGCCAAAGTTATTCTTGACGGTTTATCAAGAATATTAATACTGTAATTGATATGATACATTTATTTCATCTCTTCTCTGTCTCTTCATACTCACACAAGGAGCACACATTTAAATATGTGATTAAAAAAGTGAAAATGTATCAAAATGAAAAAGCAGACGTCTGTCAAATTTCATACATGTTGCAATGTCATGAATAGTTTGGACATGGTTTTACTTTTTCAATTGGTTCCCCCCCCTCCAATTTCTGCCTTTCTCTATAATATTAGAAATGGCATACAGAAACATCTTTATAAAGTTTATCTTATTCCCCCACCTCTTGCACCTTCTACAATTACTGTATTTTTTAGCAAATTACACAACAATGTTATCTTCACCTGGAAAGATTGGAATGTTCCAGATCGGTAACTTGTTGAGTAAATTGTGACCCGTATAGAACAAGAAGGACCTACCAAGTTATCTTACATGTGATGTTCAAAAACCAAATACAATGTTGAAAATTAAGTTTAGGCTCTAAAAAAGGGAAGGGAAGGGGAGGGGAGGGAAGGGAGAGGGGAGGAGAGGACAGGAGTATTTTTACTGAATTAATGATAAAATGATTTTTTTAAATGATAAAGACCAATGGAATAACAGAGGAAAAATAGGTATTTTGTAATTCCATTACTATCTTTATTACATTTTTTCCTGGAAAAACTATTTATATCGTCTTCTTTAATAAGTAGTTAGACATTTGAAGCTGATGTTTCCGGATTCAAAGCTAGCACTTAATCCATTCCATCACAATTCAGATGAATAAAATATTTATATAGCCATTCAGTCAAGATATGGATGAGCATATGTATGATATATATATATAGACACATATCTACTAAACACAACTGGTTGGGCTATAAATCCATCAGTTATTTTACGTAATAGGCATGGACAATGGCTATTTCTGATTAAATCAAAGATTTTTCAAATCAAAGTAATTGTTCTTTTATTATCTTCAAACTAAATCATTAGATGAAAAAGAAATAAATGCTTCATTTTCTTGTCACAGTTTATTTTCCTGATTTGGGAGCGTAGGTAGATTGTAATACCAATATGTCTGAGATATGACTCTAACACTTTCTGACATTTTGTGGTGTATTAAGCAATCATTTTTATTTTTTAGAAAAGAAAAAATTCCAGGGAAACAAAGCTGTATATTGTATGATCTCTTTAAGTGTGAGACCATCTAAATGCCATTGATTTCACTGAGAGAATTAAGCTCATTCTCCTGCTTTCTCCTTTTGAGATCAATAGATATAAAAATGTTCAGGTTTGGCTGGTTTCCTCCTGCAGTTCTTAAAGCACATGCAGAAGAGGCAATAAAGGATGCATTCAACAGATCTAGTACTTCACTTTCCAATCAATTTGTCTGCAGAACACTTTTACCCTTGTCTTGGATTTAACATCTTGGATTCCCCCCCCCCCAATGCATTTTTTAAATCAACACTTTCACATTTTTAGATCATTTCAAAATCTGCTTCGCTTTCTGATATTGTCCCAAAGCTGCTTTTTCCAAAAGGCAATTGGAGTTTCTTGGTGTTTTCTTTGAAAATGTTTCGCTTCTCATCCAAGAAGTTTCTTCAGTACAGAAGGAAGAGTTTGTCCTACTAGATTTTTGTGATATACCGTATTTTTCGCTCCATAAGACACATTTTCCCCACCCAAAGTGGATGGAAATGTCTGTGTGTCTTATGGAGCGAATATTGTGTCACAGGCTGGACCATGAGGGCGGGGTCCTTCTACAGTGCTAAACCCCGCCTCTTCTGTCTTTGTCATTGCCTGCTTCTTCTGTCTCTTTTCCACAGTGCAGGAGTCAATTGTTGTGGTCCGCCAGCAGCCTGCAGAGCTGGCAACAGAGTCGGACAGCAAGGAGGCTGGGGAGGAACCTGGGCCAGGCCTGGAGTTTAGAGAAGGTTCGTTGCCAGAGGCAGGGATCCAGCCAGGGCCATTGGGGAGGTCTGTCCCATCTCCAGAACTTCCAGAGGCTGACATGAGCGAGGCAGAGGAACAGGGGGAGCCTGTTCTCAATGCACACATGTGCAGAGCTGCCAGAAGGCAAGAACAGTTCCAGAGGAGAAGGACTACTTGGGAGTAAGGCTTGGAGATAATTGGCCCCTCCCATAAGCTATAGGAGTGGAGAACACGAAAGGGTTTGTTGCAGGAAGCAACTCATTTCATCTCTAGCTCTCGTTATTGCAATTCGGACTCTGTTTCTGTTTGGACTTGCCAAGTTTTTCTGCAAATTAGTTCTGGGCAGTTTGCCAAAGAAGAGCAAGGTTCGTGTGTGTTATCTGCCTTTCCCTGAAAGACTGTAGTCAGACTTGTTTTCCTTTGTTTGGACTTATTACGGCTGTTAATGAAAATAATTATCAGCCATTACAAATAAAAGAGGTTTGTGGGACGCCGTTTGTGCCGTCTTCTTTAATCAGGAAGCCTAGGTCAGAACATCAATAGGCAGAGCTGGCACATGAGTGGACACCTATCTGTGGTCCTCTCAGGCTCTGCCTGATTTTTTTTTCCTCCTCTAATCCTAGGTGCTTCTTATGGTCAGGTCTCCTAGGTATCATAACATTCGATAGAAAGCTTTCTATGCCACATGCCAACAAGCAAATCACTTAAAGAATATTAACTACCCAGAGAACTGAAAAGGTTCTAGTCACCTAGCATCTTCTGATAAGGATGGCAGAGAAGTTTTCCTAAGCCCCTGGAATTTCAGCAGTGGTCAGAATAAACCTAAGAAATGTGAATCTGTGAGTTGATCCAAGCACTTCTGTATTTGCAGATATGAGATTCTTGATCCAGCTAGTAGCATTTGTCCATGCAGTAACCACCACCTGAGTCAGCAGGATAGATGCATATAAAAGCAGGAATATTACCTTCACTGAGAAGCCTCTCGTTTCTCTTGACTGAACTACTTAAACTTTGCCGTAGCTTCTTTGATTTGATGTATCTCCAGTGTAGAAAGTTAGCACCCACCCCTCTCCTAGAAGAATGAAATATTCTAATAACTATTAAAAAGGCAGAATATTATATTTCCCTAAAGGAGAAACATGCTCTTGGAAAGCAGCCCCCACCTTTGTTAATAGCCCCAGCAGGACTGGGCCAGCCTATCTACAAGACAATTAGACCTTCAGCTCCAGGGTGATGGCATTAAGACATGACCCTCCAGGACATAATAGGATTATCCATCAGCAGAGCTCACCGCATGGCACAACGAAGCTCCTTCATTACATCACCCAGCAAGGTTCAACCAAACTTATCTCAGACAACCTCAGCTATGACCCCTGCATAGCCCCCTCGGAGTTTGACGACCAATAGAATACATTTCTTGCACAGGAACAGGAAGCTCAAGGGCAAGGCCCAAGAGAGGGTATAAATACCCCCCTCTCTCTACTCCATGTGGTCAGCTGCCCGGGACCTCAAACCCATGTGGTCCTGTCCATCAATAAACCATCTTTCCAATCAGCCTCCATGTTTCCAGTGTCTTTCTCCCCACTTGGAACCAAACCAGATGGATATTTCTTCCAACACCAGGAAGCTGCATATGGATGACTACTTTGCCTTACATGCTCTGGACTCAGGGGTGAAATCCAGCAGGTTCTGACAGGTTCTGGAGCACCAGAGTAGCAGAAATTTTGAGTAGTTCGGAGTACCGGTAAATACCACCTCTTGCTGGCCCCAGAGTGGGGTGGGAATGGAGATTTTGCAATATCCTTCCCCTTGAGTGGGGTGGGAATGGGGATTTTGCAGTATCTTTCCTCTGCCACGCCCACCAAGCCACACCCACAGAACCAGTAGGGAAAAATTTTGAATTTCACCCCTGTCTGGACTTCGTATCTGGTGGGGAAACTTCAGACTGTCCGACTCTGCTGCCAGCTCTGCAGGCCACCGGCGGACCACAACACTGGAGTGATATTTTTTTTAATGACGTTTCAGCATTGATGTGATTATAAATCTTAAATTCTTTGTGAGTCAGGAATGAAGAATGAAAACCCACCTTTGCCTGTGTATCTCCAGATCACCTATTGATCCCTCACATAGTAAACGACCTTGGCAGATATATGTCACCTCATGAAGGTGAATCAAGAAAAACTCGGAGAGTCACTAATCAGACTTGTAGATTGCTCGGCTGCCACTGTTTATAGATTTTCAGCTGCTTGTCCTTTGAAAGCTATCCAAAATCATTTACACTGGAGGCAGTGTGCCCACTGAGCGCTTATTAAATGAAATAGGTGTTAAATGTCAGAAATGCAATAACCATTCTTTTAAATTCCACCTATTCCGGTCCCAAATGAGTTCTGTATTAGTGCATTTTAAATACAATTTCAGTATTGGGATAGGTTACAATTTGACCACAAATGCAGTTAGATACTGAGTTTTGGGTGAATATGCATAGGATTGATTTCACATGTAGCTAGTTATCATCATCTATGCAAACTCCGGGATGTGTAGGAGTGAGAAACTGATTTTTCTCTGTTCCTCCGTTTTGATGATTTCACTGTGATCTCTGTCTCATTCTTTGTGCATTCTGAGACCAGTAGCACAATCTCTAGAATACTAGTTTTCAGTATTTGTAGATTTGTAGTCTTTTTAGTCTTTTTAGTTTTCACAAAAGTGATGTTTTCAGCTCTGTAATTTTCAACACTTCACATTCATTTGCTTTTCCAATCACCTTTTGCATTACCAAAGCCCAAGGATGTGTTAAACATTGCTGCCCTCCCGCAAAAGACACTTGAAGAACTATACAGTTTTTTTCATTCTATACAAATGCAGTTCTGTGCATTGTTAAACCAGCATAAGAAAGAGAGTTTGATGGATAAAAACCTGTCCGTATATCTAGTCTTGTATTGTTTTCTTGTATAAATGAGAAGAAGGCTAATAGAGCTGTTAAGTTCACCGAAGAAGAAAATAAATGTAGGAAATTCTGAATGCAGAGTGCTTTTCCTAAGGCACAAAAATATATTATGATTTATCTATTTTTATGTTATTTTAAAGACAATAATGTTGTCCGTAAAGACAGTTTATCATTGTTAGTAAACTCTGCCGCAACCACATATTAGAAAGAAAGGTATCTTCTGAAACAATAAAAAATAGCAACGTTGACCACTGGTGACAACACTCCAGAAGCTGTTTGCCATTGTCTATTTCTCTTGTTTTACCTTAAAATGAGAGTGGAAATGAACAGGCAAACAAGGATAGTGCTTAAAATATCATATAGGATACATTGCCAAGCAGTCTTAACCCCACCATCCATTCAAGTCCATACAGTTCCACTTCAGAGGTGTCTTCAAGACTGCAACTTCTATTCAAAGGACAAAAGCAGCATTGTGTAATTGGCAGTAGAAGCACTTTCATAGGTGTGTGTGTGATATTGGATGTAGGTTCAAGAGTGGTGGAGCTTATGGTGAAATGCTGCTTTCATCAATTGATCATATTTACCCCTCTCTCTACCTCTCTACCTCTCCCCCCCCCTCTCTCTCTCTCTCTCTCTCTATCTCTCTCTTCTGTGTGTGTGTGTGTGTGTGTGTGTGTGTGTGTGTGTGTGTGTGTTTTGACTCCTGGTAACTGCCTGAACAAGTCCATGCAGTTTTCTTAGCAAGTTCTTAGCAAGGCGGGAAGTGCCTTGCCATTACTTTCTTCTATGAGTCAAAGAAAGTGACTGGCCCAGTGCCACCAGGCTGACTAGATCTCATAGACTCTCATTTCTAGCCTGGCGCTTTAACCACTACACCAGACTGGCTCTCAGAATGTATTTCTCTAATACCAAGCTACTCAAAACTGGGAGTGTGTAAGCTTTCCCCTTTCTTCCTCTCTCTACATTGTGCAATGTTATATCAGACATTAAAGATAACAATGAGAGAAGCAGGAGGGAGGAGGAGAAAAGGATTAAAACAATACAGAGTAAAACAAGTGATTGGGAAACAGGTTATCTTGAGACGTTATACAATTAGATACAATCTTGATCTATGTGAGCCACATGAATATAAATGCAAAAGGTTTTAGCTCTGCAAACTTTGGGCTGGGGAGAATTATAATATGAAGCCAAATAAATGGACATAATTAAATTTTGTTTGTTTTCAACAAGAATCAAAGCCATATCATCTTGCCTTGATTGATTTAATGTGGTATAGTAGCATTTGCTTTTAAAATTCCAGAACAGAACAATAACAAAAACTAATCCTCACTGTTCTCCAGGCAATGTAAATGGGACTTGTTCTGTCCCTTGGGGTAAGAGTATCCTCTGCAGGCTTGTGTAAATCAATGGAAAGGAAGTTGCTTGTCAAGGATGGGCCCAAATGAAATAGGAACAAGGGATGGCCCACTCTTGGGAGCCAGCAATACGAGTGACTGGGGTCTCGGATCACAGAGAGAAATATGGAATTAGTTCCCAGGAGTGTGGAATGAAAGTTGCTGGAAGGGATGAGATGGAACCTGGTGATATCCTATATAAGTGCAGGGGTAGAATGTAGAGACTGAAAGTGTAAGTGTTCCATACAGTGGCATCTTTCTTGTGTAGTGGAGGCTCCAGAATGGACTGTGGAGTTAAGGGTGAAGAGATAGGACATCTGCCATTCTAATCTGGACATGGATCTGAGTGACATGGACCACATTGTACCATCTGGGCTTATTCAGTTTATTGCAGCCATAGTCCAGTACAAGCAGAGTACTATGTAAATGAATGAATTAATGAATGAGTGAGTGAGTGAATGAATGAATGGACTATATGAATGGATGATCAAATAAAGTTTAAGGCAGAGTTAAAATATGTTTGTAAAATAACCTAATTGATATCTAGAAGGTCTAGGAGGCAGCCTATATTAAAGTACCAGTATAATGTAAATACTAAAATTCTATTAAATGTGATAAATTACAACAAAGTAATAATATCTAACATGTAAATGAATTATAATAACATAGAATACATTGAAGAAGATTGGCCCACCAGGACTTGATGAATCTTCCATGCTGTTGGACAAAACCTCAGTCAAAAAAGACTGAGATTAAGGCAATATTAAGAACTAAGCTATATCGGGTTTGGAGGTTGCCTGCATCTGCCTCCTATTGTTTCTATTGATTTTAACCCCCGGAAGTATTGTGATTTTTATTAATGGTCTGGGTTATGAATGTGTTATGATTGGTTGATAGAGACTGGGTGGCTGTTAGTGGCTGAATGAGTGAGCTGGGGATTGGGTCTTTACCCCCCTCTGCTGAATGTGTAAACAGAAGCGGAGGGGGGTTCCAGTCCTCCCCCAGGCTCAGTATGACTGGGATGCATGGCCTGCTGGGAGAGAGGGGGACCAGTGGGGGAGGGGAGGGGATCTCTGGTGTGAGGGGGGACGGGAGTATTAAGGTCATAACAGGGAGAGGTAGGTATGGCGGGAGCAGGGGGGTAGGCCGCTCTCGGGGAACGAGAATTCGCTATCTTCAAGCAATTCCTTGTTCTGGCCCCTCTGGTTTGGTTCCATCTAGCTCAGCCCGAGTACCTGGTAACCAGGGATGTCAGGGCCCTGGGCTCAAGCTGCTGCTGTTGAATGCCAGGTCGATTACTAACAAGGCCCCCCTTGTACGGGATTTAATCCTGGAAGAGGGGGCGGACCTGGCATGTATTACTGAGACCTGGCTAGGCCAGGAGGGGGGGTTCCCCTCTCCGAGATGTGCCCGGACGGGTTCTCAGTTCAGCATCAGCCGCGACCCCAGGGAAGGGGTGGAGGAGTGGCAATTATAGCTCGCCAGAACCTAAATCCTCGAAGGAGCCCTGCCCCGGAGATTGTTGGGTGTGAGACGCTCCTTCTGAAGCTGGACTTAGGGGTTCAGGTGGGCCTTCTGCTAACGTACTTGCCTCCTAGCTGCGTTGCAAAGGCCCTGCCTGTTCTGCTCGAGGCGGTAGCAGGGCTGGCGATTGAGTTCCCCAGGTTGATGGTGCTGGGGGACTTCAACCTGCCATCGCCCGGTGAAACCTCAGAGGCAGTCCAGGAGTTCATGGCTTCCATGACAACCATGGACCTGACCCAAGTAGTTCAGGGTCCGACTCATGAGGGAGGTCACACGCTTGACCTTGTGTTTCTCTCGGGGCAGTGGAGAGATGATCTGAGACTAAGGGGTTTAGTCACAGTACCCTTGTCGTGGTCAGATCATTTCCTTCTGAGGTTGGATTTCATGGCGCCACTCCTCCACCGCAAGGAGGCGGGACCGATTAAGTGGTTCCGCCCCAGGCGCCTAATGGAATCCGAAGGATTTCAGAGGGAACTTGGGGAAATACCGGACTCCCTGGTACACGATTCATCTGAGGCTCTAGTGACTGCCTGGAATCAGGCGGCAACAGGGGCTTTAGATCGGATTGCGCCTTTGCGGCCTCTCCGTGGCAGCGGATCCCGGAGGGCTCCTTGGTCTACTGAGGAGCTCCGGGAGATGAAGCGCCTAAAGAGACGCCTAGAGCGACGATGGAGAGCCAGTAAAGCTGAGTCTGACCGGACACTTTTAAGAACTTGCATTAAGTCTTACTTAGTGGCGATACGGGCGGCAAAATGTGCGCATTTTTCCGCCCTTATTGCGTCCGCCGACTCCCGCCCAGCCGCCCTGTTTAGGGTGACGCGCTCCCTCCTCGCAAAGGGGGGGGCGAAGAACCCTTGCAGGGTAGAGCTGAGGAATTTTCCCAGTTCCTGGCGGATAAAATCACTCAGATTCGGACAGACCTTGACTCCATTTGGACAGGGCAGGCCGAGATGACAGGGGCGAGTCTTAGTCCTGTTATTTGGGAGGAGTTTGAGCCTATCACTCCTGAGGATGTGGACAAGGCCATAGGAGCGATGAGCGCCTCCACTTGTTTATTGGACCCGTGTCCCTCCTGGCTGGTTTCGGCCAGCAGGGAGGTGACACGCGGCTGGCTCCAGGCTGTTGTGATCGCATCTTTGAGAGAGGGGTCCGTCCCGCAGCCCTTAAAAGCTGCGGTGGTGAGGCCCCTCCTCAAGAAGCCTTCCCTGGACCCAGCGGATTTAAAGAACTTCCGTCCAGTCTCCAACTTACCCTTCTTGGGTAAAGTTGTAGAGAAAGTGGTGTCGCTCCAACTCCTGCGGCTATTGGAGGATACTGATTATCTGGATCCCTTTCAATCGGGTTTCAGGCGCGGCTACAGTACGGAGACTGCTTTGGTCGCACTGATGGATGATCTCTGGCGAGCACGGGATGGGGGTCATTCCTCCATCCTGGTGTTACTTGACCTCTCAGCGGCTTTCGATACCATCGACCATGGTATCCTTCTGCGTCGTCTTGGGGAGGTGGGAGTGGGAGGCACTGTTTTACGGTGGTTCTCCTCCTACCTCTCTGACAGGACGCAGTCGGTGTTGACAGGAGGGCAGAGGTCGGCCCCTAGGCCCCTGGTTTGCGGGGTGCCACAGGGTTCGGTCCTCTCGCCCATCCTGTTTAACATTTACATGAAACCGCTGGGTGAGATCATCCGACGACACGGGGTGAGGTATCAGCAGTATGCTGATGATACCCAGTTGTACATCTCCACCCCGTGTCAGTTCAGTGAAGCAGTTGATGTAATGTGCCGCTGCCTGGACGATGTGAGGGTCTGGATGGGAGTGAACAGACTCAGGCTCAACCCAGACAAGACTGAGTGGCTCTGGATTTTGCCTCCCAAGGATTATGTCGACTGTCCCTCCTTGGTTCTCGGGGGAGAAAAATTGACTCCCTCGGAACAGGTCCGCAATTTGGGTGTCCTCCTAGATCCACAGCTAAAATTGGAGCAACATCTTTCAGCTGTGGCTAGGGGGACCTTTGCACAGATTCGTCTTGTGCACCAATTGCGACCTTACTTGGAGAGGGAGGCTTTGCTCACAGTCACTCATGCCCTTGTCACCTCACGGCTAGACTACTGTAACGCGCTCTACATGGGGCTACCCTCAAAGAGCATCCGGAGACTCCAACTGGTACAGAATGCAGCTGCGCGAGCTGTAGTGGGTGTACCGAGATACACCCACGTAACACCTATTCTTCGCCAGCTGCATTGGCTGCCAATTAGTCTCCGGTCGCAATTTAAGGTGTTGGTCGTTACCTTTAAAGCCCTACATGGCTCAGGGCCAGGTTACCTTCGGGACCGCATCCTACCACATACCTCCCTACGACCGGTTAGGTCCCATAGAGAGGGCCTCCTCCGGGTCCCATCGGCCAAACAATGTCGGTTGGCGGGGCCACGGGGGAGGGCCTTCTCTGTGGGAGCCCCGTCCCTCTGGAACCAACTCCCACCAGAGATCCGGACTATCCCCACCCTGCTGGCCTTCCGTAAAGCCATAAAAACTTGGCTCTTCCGGCAGGCGGGGTGAATAGGAAGATCAGATTCCCCCCTTGAATGTTGTTTTTATAATTGTTTTAACTATGCCTTTTAATTTTAAATTATGATAATTGTTTTTATTGTACGCTTCTTATTCTGTTGTACGCCGCCCTGAGTCCCACGGGATTGGGCGGCCTATAAGAACATCTATTAAATTAAATTAAATTAAATATACTGTATGCTGCTATCTGGGCTGCAATGATAATAATGGCTTAGACTGCTTAACAGAATAGCAGAGTTGGAGGCTGTCTGCTCAAGCAAGAAATCCTATACCCTTTCAGACAAATGGTTGTCCAACCTCTTCTTAAAAGGAGTTCTTGCTGTAAGAACTATCCTGGCTTTTGTATTAAATATAGTGTTGTAGCTGTCAGTTTAATTATATAGTATAGGTTCTATTGCTGCTGGCGCTGCCAAATGAGGTGGTATTGTACAAGGCTGAGGGTGACCTACTGGATTTTTCTGCTTGTCCATGGCTGTGAAGGCTGATTTAGCATAATGCCAATGCAGCTAGGTAGCATGTTGAGGATACAAATCAGGAATTGTATAAATAGTTTGTTGTTCTCCTGAAGGATCCTATAGGTTATAGACGGATAGCTTTGTGGTGGTGTCCAGATGTTAACATATATGGGTACTCTACAGCATGGCGAGACAACAACTGGCTGTAAGGTACATTGGATTATGAGCCTATTCACAATGTGATGTTCTATTTGAAATGCTATTATCCCCTGCAAAATTGAATGAAAATAAACATCTATTTCAGAGTATAAGGTTATTTGAGGGACCGTCTCTTGCCGGTCACATCTACCCGACCCATCAAAGCGGGGAGGCAGGGAATGTTGCGGGTCCCA
This sequence comes from Diadophis punctatus similis, assembly GCA_023053685.1. Classification (NCBI taxonomy): domain Eukaryota; kingdom Metazoa; phylum Chordata; class Lepidosauria; order Squamata; family Dipsadidae; genus Diadophis; species Diadophis punctatus. The sequence goes on from JALIGW010000015.1 coordinate 8,449,173, forward strand.
TCCCCGAGGGAGATACACCTGGTGGGACCCAGAAGAAGGGCCTTCTCCATGGTGGCTCCCTCTCTCTGGAACATCATTCCCCCAGAGATTAAAATGGCCCCCACTCTAATACTCTTCTGGAAGGCGCTGAAGACCTGGTTCTGCCAGTGGGCCTGGGGAACCCAGAGCGGGATGGAACCCATTAAATGGCTTGTGTGATCTGCTGTCGCCAGGGCGGGGGGTGGGAGGTGGTTTTGTTATATTGTACTATATTAATTTATTTGATTCTTTTTGTTAGTTTTTATTGTTTTAAATGTGGTTTTATATTCTGTAAGCCGCCTTGAATCGCCATGGGCGAATAGGCAGCAATAATAAATAAATAAATAAATAAATAAATAAATAAATAAATAAATAAATAAATAAATAAATAAATAAATAAATAAATAAATAATAAATAAATAAATAAATAAATAAATAAATAAATAAATAAATAAATAAATAAATAAATAAATAGAACTTCGGATGAGAAGGTTTATTGTAGAAAAACTAATGAAGTTTTTCATTATATATATATATAGGTTTAGTTTTACTAAATATATATAAAAGTTCCTAATACAAGTGCACAATTAAATATTCTAATTAAAATACATGGCACAACCTTTGCCAGCAAGAACTAGAGTAGTTCAGACGTTTCTAAGCAGTATGCGTGCTTAAAATTAGTTCATGCATTGATTAAACTGTCTGAGAAAATAAAATAAATTTAACTAACACCAAAAAGACAATCACCTCAACTCTGAATATATATATATATCAGAATATAACAAATCAGAAGGCTATCATTGAAAGGACTAGCTCTAGGTAGCCTCTTACAACTTCTCATCATGGGAGGACATTCAGTGTAGGGTTTCTGATGATCTTCCACTCTGAAATAAAAATATAATAATTGTATTTCATGAACTAGGAGCCGAGGTGGCGCAGTGGTTAAAAGCAGCACTGCAACCTTCAGCTGATTGCTAGTTCAGCTGTTCAAATCTCACCAGGCTCAAGGTTGACTCAGCCTTCCATCCTTCCGAGGTGGGTAAAATGAGGACCCAGATTTAGATTTAGATTTATTATTAGAGTTGGAAGGGATCTTGTAGGAGCCGAGGTGGCACAGTGGTTAAAATGCAGCACTGCAGTTCAGCAGTTCAGCTGTTCAAATCTCACTGGCTCAAGGTTGACTCATCCTTCCATCCTTCCGCGGTGGGTAAAATAAGGACCCAGATTGTTGGGGGCAATATGCTGAACTCTGTAAACCGCTTAGAGAGGGCTGTAAAGCACTATGAAGTGGTATATAAGTCTAAGTGCTATTACTAACAAAACTTAGACTTAGATCCTCCCATGCTATGTAACGTATCAGGCAGCAATGAATCAAACTTTCATGAGAAAATGGAGCAAAGAAATTTTAAAAAAATCAATTTTCAGCTGTGTTTTAAGTAATCTTCTTGGTGTGTCCATCTTAACAATGTCTGTACTCAATAAGTCTTTCTCTAGTGAGTTTAACAAATTATATAGATTGTTTAATGAATTTTTTTCCCGTTTCTAAGAATAATAACTGTAGGTTTCATGTTTGTGGTTCAGATGAAAGACAAACATTTGGGACCAGCCACAAGAGACATAAATAATTTCTTCAGAAGCTTATCTAATTAATTGCATTTCAGTATAACGTCTCTAAAATTTGAAGTGCCATTGTTCTGTTAATTTAGATAAAAAGAAATCTTGAGTGCTTAAATTTGACACTTGGCATTGAAAATTCAATGCTGTGTGTGTGTGTGTGTGTGTGTGTGTGTGTGTGTGTGTGTGTGTGTGTGTGTGCATATTTGTGATGTTCTGAATATTCAGCTTGCATGTAACTGAATCTCACCCTGATAAGAACTTACATTATTTTTTCCATGTTCAATGTATATCATACATCAGTGAATGACAAAGTAATACTTACTGTTTTTCTTTATGAAGTTTCTGGCAGCTAGTAAGCAATTGGCAG